>CM046436.1:29264697-29703086 GCA_025506505.1 Flaveria sonorensis | reverse complement strand
TTTTCCCACATCTGTAGCATCCATAGCTCCCCATTCTACATTCTCCGAAATGCCTCCTTCCATATTTCCCACATTCCCTGATTTGTCAAACCCACAATTTCTTGTTTTGTATCCACCTTTGCTTTCTTGTTCCCCACTGACTGTTTTCACTCCCATAGCTCTTGCCATAGTTGTTGCGCTGACGTTTCTAGTTCTTCTTTGTTCCCCCACAATTACGAGCCACCTATGATCATACAACCTCCCACTGAGATCTATTGTTGACCTGAAAGTACCTGGCCTTGTAGTGACCATATCCCTAGGATGTCCAATGGTACCCTTGAATGTGCCTATTAATTCTTTTAGACTCAGGCTTCACCAATTCTAGCACCAGACGTGCCATTTCATTGAACTTCGAGGTGTACTCTTGGCGATTCATGTTGCCAGCTTCTAAGTTCAAGAATTCCCTTTCAATCTTGTCCTTCCCTTTCTGGACAGTATTCATCAACCACCAACCTCTTTATCTCTTCCCACTTCATCCCCTTAACAGCCCTATCCCCAAGGGCGTCAACGATGTTATCCTACCATCACAGTGCTGGTTCCAAAATTGAATGGGAATCAATCTTCACCTTCTAGCCTTCATGACACTATTTGATTTCCAAAACTGCCTCTATTTCCCTAATCCAACATTGAGCAACAACAGCATTACCGGTACCATCAAATATTGGGGGCTTACACCTTTGAAATATCCCATAGTTACACCCCTTTGCTACTACTTCGACCTAGAAGTCATTATCTTTATCCTCATCACCACTTTCGTTTGCCTTTACCACCTTCTTCTTATCAACTTTCTTTTGAACCATATCTTTCTTATCATCACCCTTGACCTGTTCCACAACCTCCGCCAACAAAGGGGGCATCACATTAGTCAGAATTTGGTGCACCTCTTGGGCAATAGCTTCCTTCACTATTTCCTTCAGCTTTGTTTGCTTAGGAGTAGGCTGCTCAGCTTAAGTTACTGACTCAATTGTTTCCTCAACCAGTTTCTTAACTGGCTTTCTAGTTGACTTTCCTGTCATTTTTGTAGCCTTGCTTGCTGGTTCTTTTGCTTTAGCAGGGGTCTTCCCCTTGTACTTCTTTGAGTAGCCATAGATAGAATTGATTTCTTTGGTATCATTTCTCAACTTCCTATAAGATTCAGGGTATCAATATGGTCCTTCAAGGCAAGTTTAGATAATGACAAGTATTGTAAGTTTCTAATAACAGTGGCCAATTATGATTAACTACTTACAGAACTTCTCATATTCTAAACTTCCCTATCTTGATCCATACCAACACTCGAACCTACTATTCATATTCTAAGCATGTATAGATCACACAAATTCAAGTAGGCACAACAGATTAAAGATATATTACTCTATCCTCAAGTCTAACTTTAGTAACAAGGTACTACATAATCGACTAATATTTACAACATATATCATTACCTCGAGACATGGAGCTACTTGGACTGATGATCGATTCAACAGTGCACATGATGCTTGACAATGATTTTAGATTGAATCAACACTTATAAACACAATAACATAATGAAATTCAATGAATATAAACCATAAATTGCAATAACAAAGGCTTCATGATATAGATAATAAACTTCCAGCCACACACACACAATTGCAATACAAGTATTCTGTATTAGGGTTTTGCCAAAAGTTACTTACAAGATAGAAAGATAACAATATATAAGAAACCTAGTTTCGCTGGCAGTTTCGCTGACTAGCGAAACTGCCTGTCTAACTACTAGTTTCACCTGGCAGCGAACTATAGATTCGCCGGGTGAACTGAATCAGCTGACTCCGGGCGAAACATAGTTCGCCCGTAGATTTGCTGGAATACAAAATTAGAAAGAAATACTAAATACAAGATAAAACTAACAATTAACCTATTACATATTCAAAATAAACCTATCAACTATAGGGAGTCCAACCTATGTAGATCATCAATTCTCCCCCTGGGTTGGACCTCACACTCAATCTTCTTGCTCTTCTCTTGCACCTTCTTCAGCTTTGTCTGATGCTTCTGGTTCTGCTACTGCTGCACTCTCCTCTTCAGCTCTTGCACTTGCTCTAGCAAATTGTCTGGTAAGATCCTGCATGCCCATCCTTAACTCGTCAGCCTTGGATACTTTCTCAGCAGGTTCCCTGACCTCTGCCCTTACTCCTCGAGCTTTGTTTGCTACATTCATAAACAAACTAGCTTCTCTTCTCGTTTTAGCTCCAGCTCCAGCCTTAATGTGTTCTTCACATAGAATCACAAGATCTTCATCACAAAAGGAAAATACTTCCATTGGGTCAAACAGCTTGAACTCAGCACCAACTTTCAACCTAATGACTGCTTCCCCAGTATTGTTATCATAAAACCATTTTTCAAAATTTTGTAGCCTAGGGGGAAGTGGATTGGGCACCCTTATTCTGTTAACAGCTTTAGCTGGTTTCAGCTTTAACACAATCTTTCCTTTTCCAGTAGCCTAATCTAGATCTTTCTTCGATATCCTTCTTTCTATCTTCATATACCCAAAAGCTTCAAATTGTCATTCATTCCCGCCTTAATCTCTTTTTCCAACAACGTAGCACGCTTACTTAGGTGGGCATCCAAATGTGGAATTTCAGTTAACCTCCTCAAATCCCATCTAGGAAAGGTCTTGAATGCCTTCCTTTTATGCATATATGAAATTTCACCACCCCTCCTTTTGATCATAAACATTTTCAATTCAGAATTGTATTTCCAGCTCACTATTTTCTTATCACTTTTCTTCTTGCTTGGTTCACTGATGTTTTCAAATAGAGGTTTTAGCTCTTTTGGTTCCTTTTCTTTCACAAACCAGTCTTCTTTGCTTAGCTCAAACACATCACCTTCTTCTGAACCCCTTTGTGCCATATAAGTCATTGGGGGCTCCTCCACTTCATAGAATTCAGGCTCTAAATCATAATCAATTAGTTGTTCCTCATATTCTTACTCTTCATCAATTAGTCTCTTCCCTGTATCCTCTTTATTTCCTTCATTAGTTTTTTCTCTAAACACCTCAGCTTCACTCAAGTCTGTGTATATGTCCAATCCCAAATCAACAAATTCAGCCTCAACAATCACAGGCTCCTCTCTCACATCTCCTCCTTCACCTACTCTCTTTTCTGCTTCTGTCTCAACAACCTTTTCACCGCCTACACCACTTCCACTTGCACCACCACCAACCGTACTTACTTCTCCTCCCATACCAGATGACCTCCTTACTTTCAAGAACGAATACTTTGATGTGTCAGTAAGATCATCCATCTCCTCTTGTGATAGTTGGTTTGTGTCACCAACTTTACCTTTAAGCTCATTCACTTCCTTCAATAGCCTTTTGATAAGTTCCTGCTGGTCCATCATCATAACCTTCATACTTTCTATCTGCACATCTTTCTTCTTCTCTCTCAACTCCTGATTAACCAGCTTAGTTTTAATCATGCTCAGTTCATTAGCCAATGAAGTATTTACATTTCTGATCACATCTTGATCCAGTTCAGATCGGGGATCCCTCCTTTCTTTGAACACCGGCTGCTTATGCTTAGATCTCCTTTCAGTTTAGTGAGCCGGTTCCCCTTGATCAGCCTTCTTTTTGGTTCTTCTCTCTCTTTGAGTCCATAGCTCCTCTTCAACTTCATCAATCTCAGCATCTAGATCATATTCTTTCTACTTTGCATACCTCTTCCTTTTCTTTATGGCATCAGCTTGTTTATCCTGATTTTCTTTAGCATTTTTGTTTTCATTTTCAATCAACCTTCTTATGTAGTTCCATCTCTCGGCAGGATACATGTTTTCTAGTAAATATGTTATTTTACAGCTGAAGTCATGTCTAATAGCTGAGCAGTCTGCAAATATTCTTGTATTCATTTGCATCAACCTCTTAACTTCCCCATGTCTTGGCAAATTTGGCTTCTCAGCATTAATGATCATCTGGGTAAACCTTGGATATAACAACCATTTGTCTTTCTTTAAGGCCATGACATTTTCAGTCATACAGTATTAGTCTTGCAATATTGGCCTTTTGTCCTCTACAGAATACAATCATGGCCTTTTCCCACTGTGCATTTAAACCATCTGATCCACCCTTTCTATGATCCAAGCACATAATGAACACGTGGGCAATGTATCTCCATTCCTTGGACAAAAACGACTTCTTAATTTCCTTCTCTGAGCTAAAAGATGGTCCTTCATACCCAATGCTTCGATAAGCATTAAAGACTTCAGCATCAGACATATTAACCTCATCTCCACGATCATCTTCCAACCTTAATACCCTCGCAACCATTTCAGCACTAATAACCATGTCTTCCCCAAGAACTCTTGAAGTAATCCTGTGTGGAGTAGATCCCAAGTCACATTCTGCATTAACCCAAAAATCTCTAATGTGAATGTCGTAGATCGTGGGTAAATTAGATATGGCATAGTGAATGGAAGACTGTTTCAGCCATCTAATGCAATCTCTAAATCCAATAGTCTTTGGATTACTGTCGTCTAGTAGTGCCACAATATTAGTCTTCTCATCGAACATTAAGTTTGCCATGAACTGCAAAATATAAACATAGGTAAGTAAGATGTAACATAAAGATAATTAACCAATAAGAAAAATTTAAAAACAACAATAGTTTCGCTGATATGGCGAAACTATAGTTTTGCCAAACAAAGCAAGACAGCCTCGCTGAAGTTTTTTAAACTAAGTTCAACAGTTTCGCTGAACGGCGAAGCTATAGTTTCGCTAGGCACAACACTTAGTTTCGCTGTTGATTGAACATAATTTTTGACCAAACAAAAGTGTACATTCGCTATAACTCAGCCCTAGACCATGAGTTTGAGCGATTCTACACTTTCGCTGAGGACAAACTTATGAATCAGACAACAGTGAAGTTGTAGGTTCGCAGACCCCAACAGAACAGATTATGTGCGGGGCGAAAGTATAGTTTCGCTAGAAAGGTTCGAGCGAAACTGACAGGTATACTTGGACAGCGTAACCAGATAGATTCGCTCGCAACAGGGAACTTTCGTTCAGTTTCGCTGGAAAAGTTTGGTAGATTCGCTGGACGAAACAGGCGAAGTTTAGAACCAGCGAATCAACCCAAAACTATCGATTAAGCCATAAAACCATGACTAAACCGTAGAAACAGAGTCGTAATGCCTACCAGATCGCTTAGAAACCAACAAACTCGACGGAAAATATACAAATGGGATCAATTAGTTTTGGCCACAGAGAAACTAGGGTTAGATTCGCACGACATAATATGAAATGATAAACACACTGTGCCATATGTATGACCTTGTTTCGCTCTGCATCATAAAAGAAATAAGTGTTCGGTGAACAGCGATAGTGCCTGGAGAAACTATAGATTCGCTAGGCGAACCTGTAAGCGAAACTGTAGTTTTGCTGCAGCCAAAAACTTTAAAAAAAATTAGTGCATTTTATGAAAAACATTCTTCATCCCATAACATCAGCACATAACAAATAATTTAAAACAAAATACGAAAAAAAATAAAAGGATATAGAGACTTCTTTTTCAAGAAATTGATCCGGAGAGTCAAAGATTTACGGGATCGCTGATATGTTTGTCCTTTTAAACTCATGCCTTCCTCTTTTCAACAAGTAATCTGCAGCTGTTTTATCATGTTTTGGATTCATTGAAAAACTCAGATGACTTGGATCCCACAGATATTCAGCAAAGTACTAATCCTGTTCTTCATGGTTTATTAAGCAATATAATTCACTTTGCTTGAATTCTTATATATTTCAATGATGATTCTAAATATGGGAACAGATGATAAGAGCTCCAGGTCTATACTTACGTATAACAGAGGAGATAATCATTTTATCTCGCTAATGAGAGCTACAAGTCTATACTTACGTATAACAGAGAAGTTTATCAGAATGTGCTGATGAGAGCTCCAGGTCTATACTCACGTATAATAGAGGAGATCATCACTCCAGGTCAATGTTCACACATAGCAGAGGAGATTAGCATGAGATATGTCACCCATTCAATTTAAAATTTATGCATCAAGGCAAAGATATGAAACTCTCAACCCATATTAGACAAGGCCTTGTAGCTTTGTACAGGCTGAGATATCATAAGGATAATCCTTGTCATCAAGTTCTTAAACTTTAATTAGGCTACACGATCACTGTTTACTTTGATATCGGGCTGAGCCTACCATGCATATCCCAAACAATGCTATTGATTCTCCTTCAAACTTCTTTTACATGAAGATCCTGAATATATATATATATATATATATATTTTTATTCTCCCCTGAAATTTCTTTTTAGCAACCACGAAACAAAAAAAAATTTTTAATATAAGCTGAAACAAACAAAAAATAAAAATGTGAAGACATATGGGACGAGGAAGTTTATCAAAAAAGTTTATAAACAAAAAGAGTTATTTACAGAATGATTCACATTTTGGTAAGAAAAGAGGTTTTAAAAAGATATTAGACCCAACATGGAAATCAATTCATAAAAACGTGGTTTATCAAATGTTTTTGTGAAAAGATCCGCTCGTTGGTTTTTTGTATCAATCGGAATGATATCTATAAAACCCTTTTCCTGAGCGTCCCGGATGGCATGAATTCTCGTTTCAATGTGCTTGGTACGAGTATGATGAATTGGGTTTTTGGCAATCCCAATAGCAGCTTCATTATCACAGAAAAGTGGTGTATGAAGAAAATTTATCCCCGTAATCCATCATTTGATGTTGTATCCACTGCACTTGGCAACAGCAACTGGAGGCAGCAACATATTCAACTTCTCCTGTAGACAGAGATACTGTAGTTTGCTTCTTACTCTGCCATGAAACGAGACAATCTCCTAGATATTGACATCCACCAGTGACGGATTTCTGATTGACCCTGCAACCACCATGATCACTGTCAGAATATGCAAGTAAGTCAAAGTTACCTCCTTTTAGGTACCAAAGACCCAAATGAGAGGAACCCTTTAAATAACAAAAAATTCTTTTAATAGCCTTTTCATGGGATTCTTTTGGGTTGGCCTGAAAACGAGCACAATAGCACACAGCGAATGTAATATTAGGAAGACTGGCTGTAATATGCATGAGGGATCCTATCATAAAACGATAGCAATGAGCATCTACGGATTTCCCATTATCATGTGGGAGTTAAGCAAGTCTGAGCAGTGAATGGAGTAAGTTCTGGAGAAGAATCATCCATTTTGAACTTTTTGAGAATCTCCAGAACATACTTTTCCTGATGAATCAAAATACCATACTGCTTTTGTTCAACTTGTAATCCCAAGAAAAAGCATAACTCCCCTATCATGCTCATTTCGAAACGATCCTTCATGACCTCTTCAAATTCTCTACATAGTTTCTCATTTGTTGACCCGAAAATGATGTCATCAACGTACACTTGAACAATCAACATTTCACCATCAACTTCTTTCTTGAACAGAGTCATGTCTATCGAACCACGAGAGAAACCTTTACTCAGCAGATACTGAGTCAGAGTTTCATACCAGATCCGAGGGGTTTGATGTAGTCCATATAAGGATTTGTCAAGTTTATACACTTTGTTTGGAAAATCTGGATCCTCAAAACCTAGAGGTTGACAAACATAAATCTCCTCATCAATATTCCCGTAGACAAATACGCATTTCACGTCCATCTAAAAGACTTTAAAGTTTTTGTGAGCCGCATGAGCAAGAAATATTCGGATGGCTTCAATTCGAGCAACTGAAGCAAACACTTCAGTATAGTCAATTCTTTCCTCCTGAGAAAACACTTGAACAACCAACCAAGATTTGTTTTGAATTATTACTCCCCGATCATCTGGTTTGTTCCGGAATACCCATTTAGTACCAATAGGAAACTTGTTTGGAGGAAGATCAACTAATTGCCAAACTTTCAATTTCATGAACTGATGAAGCTCCATTTGCATATTCAACCCAACTTGGGTCTTGAAGTGCTGTTGAGACATTTTTGGGAACTATTTGAGATAAGAAACAAGCATAGAGGCATTCATTTATCAATCCAGATTGACTCCGTGTCCTTACTCCATCATTAATAGAACCAATGATGTAATCATGTGGGTGGTCTTTTAAAGTTTTAAAATTAGTGTTAAGGGTTATTGGATTTGTTGAAGATGAGGAGGTGGTTTGTGATGGTTGTGAAGGCTGTGATGAGGAAGTGGGAGATAGGTTTGGAGAAGATGATTATGGTGGAGGTGTAGGTGGTACATCAATTGGAGGTTGAAGTTGATGGTCTATTGGTGGTTGTGGATGGGGTGCAGGTGGTTATGGTACAGGTGGAGGAGGTTCAGTTGAAGATATGATTTCTACATTGGTTTGAGGAACCATATCATCATAAAAAACTAGAAGATTGAAATATTTGAAGACTGTATTTGAGTCATAGAACCATGTAGGATCAGATCCTATGTTAGGAGAATTTGATTCTTGCCAATCAACATAAAATGATTCCTGCACAATTCGCGTTCTTTTTTTGTACGCCCGATATGCTTTTTGTGAGCAGGAATAGCCAACGAAGAAACATTCATCAGAAACTGCACCGAACTTTGACTTCTGAGCTTGAGTGTTCAGTAAGGTACATGAGAAAATGCACGAACAGTCTTGAACAACACTATTCACACAAGCTTCTCGCATAAACTTTTCGCGCAGATACTTTTGTAAAAGACTTTCGCAAAAAGATCAACTTCTCACACGAAAGGAATCTTCTGTAACAAACTTTCCAACAAACTTTTGCGAAAATCAGACTTCTCGCGTGAACAGAAACTTTTCGCGTGCGATTATCAATTTTTCGCCTCATCAATTTTTCTCCCAATTTTGAAGAATCCAACTTCAATCTTTCAACAAATTGTTCAAATTTAATTGATTAAGCTTCCAATTAGTGATTTAGTTTCAATTTTGATCCTAATTGCCTCTAATTAATTCAATTAAGTTTAATTAATCACATAAACACCATCAAATCTTCAATCAAAAGCATAACAGCCCTCAACATCTTCAAATGTGATAAAAAACAATAGAAATCAAGTTAATCTTCAAAGAATTCCAATTTGGAGTTCAAGAACACCTGAAAAACACTCTTCAATCTTCAATTCAATCGATCTAGAGCATATCAAGTTCGGATACCAATTGTAATGATCAATACTTAACAATCAGATTGAACTCGTGATAACAATGCGGAATATAATCATCACGGTAAGAAGATTGAACAAGAAATAAGACGAACACAAGTGTAAATAAACATCCTTTTGTATTGCTCTCTTATTTGAAAGATTAAAATACATGCGAAATCAGGAAATGACAAAAGCTCTGTTTATTTACATCAACTAACAACTACTTATACTAAACTTGAAGTTTTCGTATAGTTCTCGCGCGAGATAAACTTTTAGCGTGGCAACTTTAGGTTCTCTCGTGAGATGATCTTTATCATCTTGATTTGATTTTTCGAGCCTCTATATTCAATCCCTACACATTTGAATACTTAAAATATTATATTTATTAATTTGTTTTATCAGAAGATTAATAATAACGATTCAAACTTTTTTTTTTTCAATACATCAAAATTCCAATTTACTATAATTATATTATTATTAATTATTAATAATACTAGTACTATATTTATTATTTTTTATTCATAAACGGTTAGGATAACAATCAAATTTTTAGTAAATATTTTTTTTCATTTAAAATTTATAAAGAGCTATATTACAAATCAATAATCTAGGTAATAATTGAAGAAGAATGAACTTCCATTAGGCATTCACATGTTGGCTTGATTTCAAAAGTCAACAATTCTCCAACAAAGCAATATTTTATTTGTTTGCGAATTTCCGTCCTCGTGTTCTGCATTTCAAGCAACACAAGATCACTAACTTCAATATAAATTATATTGAAAAGTAACTTAAATCATATTAACAATTTACTTTGATTCATAGCAATTTTCAACGTAATTTATTTGTATTTGTATTTTATGTTTCAATTTTTACGTTTCTTTTTAGCTAAGTAATTTAATCATTCACTGCTCCCAAGCTTAGTTAATATACTTCATTGTAGTTTATAATTTCTTAAAATCTTTAAACTCTAAATATGAACTACTTAGGTATAGATTAATGCCTAAAAATGTATACTTTAAACATAAACTAGCCCATGTAAATCACTCGTCTATCAGAGGCTGTGGAAATCAAAATATGTTTCAAGCAAAAAGTTCTTAAATCATGGGAAAACATAGATTATGCTAGAACTTCTAAAGCTGAAGCATGGCTGTGTGAAAACTTGTGTTGAAGCGAAAACTTTGAAGCATGCGAAAACATTAAGCTAAGCGAGAACTTTTGTGGAATTAGTATAAGTAGTTTGATTTTGATCTAATTTGTATCGGTTGTTGTTCCAGAACTTTTTAATTGCAAAGGAAAGCTTATTATGTGAATATAACAAGTGAAATCTTATTTATATAATCTGTGTTGCTACTTATGATGTGACTGATAATTCTAATCGTGGTTTTATGATGATTAACATTCATTACGCATCAGTTTATCATTGATAAACCGATAATTAAGTAATTGTGAAGAAATCCGGTTCTTTACACTATTTAATACCTGCTCTTCACAATAACTTTAAGGCCTAATAACAATAATACTAATACTAATACCATTCCTAATAATAATTCTGCTCGTATCGAGCTCTAAAAGTATCTATTAACAACACTTGAAAGAGTATCGATTGCTCGAGACCTTCTATTAATACATCCCCGTGAACCATCCGTATAATTTACTCCAATAGATTGATTGGTTATGGTCATTTGTTTCTAGAAAGACTGGTTGTAATGAAAGGACAAACTAGTGGGTGGAATGTTCAAATTTTGAATGTTGACGGTGACTGTACTCCAACCAATGTTGACTTAGTGAATTCAAAGAATCATATGTTTTATTGCATTCACAATAATTTTTTTATTTATCATCCACCTATAGTTTCAAGTAAATTTATGATTAAAATAGTTCAAAGTTAATTTATAGGAAACGATATATGTATAACTAGTTTAGAAATCCGTATATCACATATGTTGAAGGAGAATGTTAATAAATATATAAAAATTATAAATATATTTTTGAGATAAAATACGATTAAAATTACATATATTTAATTATACTAAGTAATAAAATAATAACTATTTTTTTAACTTTTATCTTTAAAAAACTTTAATTTAAAAAAACATTTTTTAAACATTTTATTTAAATTTGTTTAAACGATGTTATTTCTTCAAAAAAAATTCTTTTTTTTTAAAACTTCATATTAAAAAAAATTCACAAAATGTATGTTTTTTAATAAAAAGAAATATATTAGACTTAATTACACTGGAGGTCTCTGTGGTTCGACCTAAGTTTACTTTTGCTCCCTAACTCTCTGGAATTACAAGTTTTGTCCAAAATTTTGCACAAACGTAACAATGATGGTTCATGAAACAAATGGACGTTAATTATTGTTGTTATGTGTGTGTGAAATGACAAAAATACCCCATTTAACCTTTCTTCTTCTCCATCTAGACTACTTTTCCTACCACCATTAAAGCCTCTATCTTCAATCACCACCCCCACCACCTTCATGGTATCTTTACCAAAAGGTGAAGGCCAGGGCATTCGCTATGACTTGGGAGGAGGCTAGGGTGGACCCCGACGCGGTGTCAAGTACATTTCTAGTAAACCAAACTTGTGCCTTTGTACTTTTTGATTTTGGTGCTAGTAGGAGTTTTATTTCTGCTGCCTTTTATGATAAGTTGCCCGCTAGGAATAGGAAGACTAACGAGCCCTTCGATGTAGAAACTGCAATTGGTAAGTCGATCAGGATTTCTGAAATGGTAGAACATTGTGACATAGGGTTGAAAGGCCATAGGTTCTCTGCTAGATTGTTCGTGATGCCCTTAGACAAATTTATGTAGCCCTAGGGATGGATTGGCTAGCTGCCTATGAGGCAAACATCTCATGTCGTAAGAAGATGATTCAATTGACCGCGCCATATGGGAGTTCGGTGACGATCTATGGCAATAGAGCTAGTACGGATCCAAAGGTGATTTCGACGGTTGCGGCAGAGAAGTGTATGAGACGTAGAAGTGGTGCCAATCTGGCCTGTGTAAAGGATGTGGATGTATCAGTACCACGATTGTGTAACACCCGAAATTTTGTCAAAATAAAAGAAAATAAAAGCAATAAGAAAAGAAAATAAAAGTATCTTGAAGAAAACAAAAAAGGGGCAAAAGTGGAGGGGGGCTTTTTGTAAAAGGTACAAAAGTCAACTATTTTATTAATTTATGGGTATGGCCGCCCATATTGCACTCTTTACCTGCTGTTTTCGACAAAGAAGAAAGAAAGAAAGCTGAAACTTTTCCCTCTCGGTTTTAAGAAGAAGAAGAAACTGATTCTTGCTCATGGTAAGCAATTCTTTGCATAATTGGTTCGGTTTTGTTGGGTTTTCAACCATAAAACCGATTTTTATGTGCTTTTTGTGTTTGGGTGTTTGTTTTGGATGTTTTAAGTGTTTGCACTCTTGTGCACATAAGTTGGGAGGAGTTTTACTTGTTGGCTGCAATAGGTGAGTTCTAGACCCTGGTTCTTTATGTGTCTTAAACTTTTGGGGCTGAAATGCATGTTTTAAGGGTTTACAAGTGTTATATGTATAACCGTATGTGTATATGCTTATGTCCTTGTGTTACATGGTTGCTAATGTGATGTTGTTGCTTAGAATGATAGGAATAAGCTTAGAACATGTTCATATGCATATTTGGTTTGAATTTGATTCTGAAAAATGAACAACAGTTGGCCATGCGCCCAAACAGGGCCCATGCGCCAAGAAATTTGACTTAGAAAAGCTAAGTGCTGACCATGCGCCCAAACAGTACCCCATGCGCCCAAACAGTTTATTCAGACGCCTAAGTGTAGGTCATGCGCCTGAATAGTACCTCATGCGCCCAAAGTTAGTGCTAGACGCCTAAGTGTTGGCTCATGCGCCCACATAGTGTTAATACGCCCAAGCAGGATTTATGCGCCTGCATAGTGCTCATGCGCCTAGAACACTTAGAAAAAAATTTTCTTAAATTTTGGGAAAATAGAATTTTTAGGGTTTGACCCTGGGTTGATTTGATGGTTGTATTTGATTATTCCATGCATGTTTATGGCCTGTTCTTGTGTTTCATATTACGTATTGTTATGTGTCTTTATGTGGTGTGATTATGCTCATAAGTATCATTATTAATCAAGTGAAAGATTAATATTAATGAAAAGTGGAACATAAAGAACGAATGAAAAGTCTTGTAAGCAAAATGAAAGGAGGTTCACAGCCACAGGTTGTCAGCTCAACTGCGTGAGGGTTAGCTACCCCATGAGGATGCATGTTGGGTCAATCTTTGAGATTGACGAGACCCTTGTGCTTGCCCTAGGTAACTAGGTCAACTTCGTGCATGATGTTCGGGGTCTATTTATAGACCTTAGGCCCAGTACCAGCTTCATGCATAATGTTCGGGGTATTGCACATTGGTCTGGATGAAAGTGAAAGATAATAAAGAAGTACAAAATGAATGATGACAGGCAATATTGAATATTATCTTGTTGTACGTATGATGTGTGCTTGCATACGAAAGTAATGGATTTTATTCAAAAAGAGATATTTTCGTATACAAATCATACAAGGTACTTTTATACTTTTAAAACTAGGACTCACTCAGTAATGCTGACTTTTATGCATTTTCAGTTGGCAGATAAATATTTCTGAGGATGGCACTCGGGGAAAGCTACTCGTCGGGGCAAGACTAGCATCTGTTCATGCTTAATGATTTTGTTGTATTGTAATGCAACTAATTGATTATTTTGTAACTCTAAATTACAACGATGTATTATTTTACAACATTAATTATATGCATGAATAGTTTTTGGTATTAATTCCGTTGCATTATTTTATGAAATGTAAGTTGTTTTATATATATTATGCTATGATTGACCAACTGTGAGGTCTCCGGGAACGGGGCCTTACAAGTTGGTATCAGAGCCAAAGTTTAAGAGCAATGGGTAAATATTTTCAAAAACCTAAACTTAAACCGAGAATGGGACTGAATGGAGGGATGCTAGCCCGAGTTGCTACGTGCCATCAGGTATATCTTTTCATAAATGTTAGCCGGTATTATGTGCGTGTGCTATCTTATGTATGTGCCTTTAGTAGATTTGAGTACTGATGTAGTCAGGATAGGAAATGCTCAGGGGATGAAGAGTAAAGTAAGTGGCTAATCACAACTGGCCATTATAATTAGGGACTTACTATACTTAACATAAATTGAGCTATTACCTTGAATGACCGAGTTAGTGTTTGAATCTTATACTGTTAGAGGATGGCTGGTGGTAGATCATCAAAGGCTTCTAGATGAGGAGTACGAGGTGGTCGTGATGCTGGGCCACGTGCCAGAAGGAACAAGACAAGGACTGCAGAGACAGCTCCTGCTGAGCCTGGGCTTCATCATCCAAAGGGTATGGATGAAAGTGATAACTTAAGAGCCTCAGTAAAGGAGGCGGTTGTAGAGGAGGTGCATCAAGTCATGCAGACAATCTTACCGTCTGTAGTGACTGAAGTCATCCGTGATGTGAGAGAAGATGAGAAGAAGGAGAAGGAGGATGAGAGAAGGAAGACGACTGGGAGAAGGGAGAATAAGGGAGATCATGGTAAGGAGGAGGAACTGAACACTGGGATGGCAGCCTCCAGTGATGAGGAGGAGGTGGTAGTGTGGGAGACCGTGAAGGGGTGCAGCTACGGGGCATTCCAACGATGCAAACCCCCAACTTTCGATAGTAATGGTAATGCTGCTGCTGCTCACTGATGGGTGAGAGAGATGGAGGCTATACTAGAGATCAGTGAGTGCAGGGAGGACCAGAAAGTAAAGTTCGCCACTCACTTGTTTGTAGACTGAGCTTTATGTTGGTGGGACAACATTGTCCAAGCAGAAGGCAACAGAGCCATCGGGAAGATAAGATGGGGAGAGTTGAAGAAGATGGTAATCAAGGAGTTTTGTCCTCACAGAGAGCTTGATAAGATTGAGAGGGAGTTCCTACAGCTTAAGGCGGGAACCATGACACACTAGCAGTACACTACCAAGTTTAATGAGATGGCGAGGCTGGTGATGGATCAGGTGACGCCGGTGTCAAGGAAGATTAAGAGGTATGTGAAGGGATTGCCGGCTGATATCCGCAGGCACTTGATTGCTGCCCGACCAAGCACTTTTAGGTCGGTGTTAGATCTGGCTGGGAGGATTTACGATGAGAGAGAGGTGGCGGTGGTTGAGGTGAAGAAGACAGGTGTGGTGACAAGAACTGGAGCGGGAAATGGTTTGGGCATGGCGGTTTCACCCCAAATAACAAGAGGATGAGGGTGAATGACCGTAGGGTGGTGTCATCAAGCCCGGGGACGAAGAGGTGTGGTAAGTGTGGAAAGAAGCATACTGGGGAATGCAGGTTGGGATTGAACGTCTGCTTCAAATGTGGCAAGCCCGACCACGTGGCAAAAGTATGTGGGGCTATAAGATGTTATAACTATGGCGAAGAGGGCCATTTAAGCAGGGATTGCAAGAAGCAAAGGGCAGAGAGTTTCGGGGCGAAGAAGAGGACGGAGGAAAGAGGACAGAGGGCAAGTGTTAGAGCCTTCACAATGATGCGGGAGGAGGCCCTGGTAGACCCCGATGTCGTGTCAGGTATGTTTCTAGTAAACCAAACTTGTGCCTCTGTGTTGTTTGATTCTGGTGCTAGTAGGAGTTTTAATTTTGCTGCTTTTTGTGCTAAGTTGCCTGTTAGTAGCAGAAGTATTGATGAGCCATTTGATGTAGAAACTGCTATTGGTAAGTCTACTAGAATTTCTGATATGATAGAAGGCTGCGACATAGAATTAGAAGGCCATATGTTCTCTGCTAAACTATTTGTGATACCCCTAGGTGGATTTGATGTAGTACTAGGGAAGGATTGGTTAGCAGCCTATGAGGCAAATATCGTGTGTCGCAAGAAGATGATTCGATTAATTGCGCCGGATGGAAGTCCAGTAACGGTCTACGGTGATCGCGTCACTACGGTTCCGAAGGTGATCTCGATGGTGGTGGCAGAAAAGTGCATGAAACACGGATGTAGTGCCTACCTGGCTTATATGAAGGATGTGGATGCGTCAGTACCATAATTTTTTGATGTACCAGTTGTGTGTGACTTTCCGGACTTGTTCCCAGAAGATTTACCAGGTGTGCCACCGGACCGCAGGATCGAGTTTCAAATTGATTTGATACCCGGTGCACAACCCGTTGCCAAAGCATCGTATCGATTGGCTCCGATGTAGATGAAGGAACTGATGGTTCAACTGCAGGAGTTGATGGATAAGGATTCATTCGACTAAGCATCTCTCCCTGGGGTGCTCCGGTCTTGTTTGTCAAGAAGAAGGACGGTAGTATGAGGATATGTATCAACTACCGAGAGTTGAACAAGTCAACGGTGAAGACCCGATATCCCCTGCCCAGAATAGATGACTTGTTTGATCAGCTCCAAGGTGCCAGTTGGTTCTCACGAATAGATCTTCGATCTGGTTACCATCAGTTGAAGGTTAAGGAGCAAGATATCCCTAAGACAACTTTTCGCATGTGTTATGGACACTACGAGTTTCTCGTTATGTCTTTTGGTCTAACTAACGCACCAGTTGCCTTTATGGATTTGGTGAACCAAGTGTGTCGGCCAATCTTGGATAAATCAGTGATTGTGTTTATTGATGATATCTTGATTTATTCAAAGAGCGAAGAAGAACATACCGGTCACATACGCGAAGTATTGGAGACGCTTAGGAGAGAGAAGCTGTACGCCAAATTCCCTAAGTGCGCTTTCTGGTTGCGCGAAGTTCAATTTTTAGGTCACGTGGTGAATTCTGAAGGAATTATAGTAGACCAGGCGAAGGTTGAAGCAGTGATGCAATGGAAGTCTCGAAAGACGCCATCCGAGATTCGTAGTTTCTTGGGTTTGGCGGGCTACTACAGAAGATTTATTCAAGACTTTTCCAAGATAGCCTCACCTTTGAATAAATTGACTCGTAAGGAGGTGAAGTTTGTGTGGGGTCAAGAATAGGAGGATGCTTTTGAGGAGTTAAAGGCAAGATTAACTCAAGCTCCTGTATTGACATTACCCAAAGGGAGTGAAGATTTAGTAGTATATTCGGATGCCTCTTATTCGGGACTGGGTTGCGTGTTGATGCAACGTTGAAGGGTAATATCCTACGCATCCCGACAGTTGAAAACTCACGAGGTCAATTATCCCACCCATGATTTGGAGCTAGCGGCTGTGGTTTTCGCACTAAAGATTTGGAGGCACTACCTGTACGGGGCAAAGTGCACAATCTTCACGGACCATAAAAGATTAAAGTATTTCTTTAAGCAAAAGGATCTCAACATGAGGCAGAGAAGGTGGTTAGAGTTGATCAAGGATTATGTTTATGAGATCCACCACCATCCAGGTAAGGCCAATGTAGTGGCTGATGCCCTCAGCCGAAAGGAGAGACCTGAGCCAATCCGGGTGAAAGCTTATCAGTTGGTGATGACCTCTGACGTGATGATGCAACTCAAGGAATTTCAAAATGAGGCGTTGAAAGAAGATCGCCTTAACTTTGAAAGGATGAGAGGTCTGGTCACAAAGTTGGGAGAAAATACCCATGGAGTTCGAACCCGCTTCGGGCGGATGTGGATTCCTCGTCACGGGGACCTACGTGGACGAATTATGGATGAAGCTCATAAGACTGGATACTCCATTCATCCCGATGCTACCAAGATGTATCATGATATGAAGAAGGATTACTGGTGGCCGGGTATGAAGCGTGATGTGGCGAAGTACGTGAGTAAGTGCCTTACTTGCTTGCAAGTGAAGGCAGAACATCATAAGCCATACAGGAAAATCCAACCGTTGGATATACCCGAGTGGAAGTGGGAGCACATCACCATGGACTTCATAACGAAGTTACCCCACACAGCAAGGGGGTATGACGCCATATGGGTGATTGTTGATCGTCTGACAAAGAGTGCTCACTTCCTACCGATCCGAGAGACTGGCGGATCTGTTCATTAAAGAGATTATAGCTCGTCATGGTGTGCCGGTGTCTATCGTGTCGGACCGTGACACATGGTTTACATCAAAGTTTTGGAAGAGATTTCATGATGCGATGGGGACAAGGCTACACATTAGTACGGCTTACCATCCCCAGACAGATGGTCAGTCTGAAAGGACAATTCAAACGCTTGAGGAAATGCTTCGAGCATGCGTGATCGACTTTGGGGGAAGTTGGGATGATCACTTACCATTAGCGGAATTCTCATACAACAACAGTTATCATGCCAGCATTGGTATGCCACCATATGAGATGCTATATGGTAGAAGGTGCAGAACACCCGTGTGTTGGGGAGACATCGGGCAGAAGGAGTTGGGAAGTCTTGAGGTGATCGAGGCTACGACGGAGAAGATGGAGAAGATCAAAGCCTTTATGAAGGCGGCAAAAGATAGGCAAAAGTCGTATACTGACAAAAGTCGTAGACCGATTGAGTTTAACATGGGCGATGGAGTCATGTTGAAGGTCTCACCTTGGAAGGGGATCATCCGGTTTAGAAAGAGGGGTAAGGTGAGCCCGAGATACATAGGGCCTTTCTGAATTATTGCACGAGTAGGAGAGTTGGCCTATCGATTCGAACTACCCGATGAGTTAAGTGGAATTCATCTGACATTCCATGTATCTCATCTGAGAAAGTGCCTAGCTGATGAAGATATGATTGTACCACTGAAGGACATCGAGGTGGATGAACGACTTAATTATGTAGAGCAACCAGTGGCAATCATCGATCGGAAGGAGAAGAGATTGAGAAATAAAGTGGTTCCACTGGTGCTTGTGCAGTGGAAACACCAAAAGGGTTCGGAGTCTACGTGGGAGACTGAAGAAGAAATGAGACAACATTACCCACAATTGTTCGAAGAGTGATAGGTTTCAGGGACGAAACCTCATTAAGGTGGGTAGACTTGTAACACCCGAAATTTTGTCAAAATAAAAGAAAAGAAAAACAATAAGAAAAGAAAATAAAAGTATCTTAAAGAAAACAAAAAGGGGCAAAAGTGGAGGGGGGCTTTGTGTAAAAGGTACAAAAGTCAACTATTTTATTAATTTATGGGTATGGCCACCCATATTAAGCTCTTTACCTGCTATTTTCGACAAAGAAGAAAGAAAGAAAGCTGAAACTTTTCCCTCTTGGTTTCAAGAAAAAAAAGAAACTGATTCTTGCTCTTGGTAAGCAATTCTTTGCATAATTGGTTTGGTTTTGTTGAGTTTTCAACCATAAAACTGATTTTTATGTGCTTTTTGTGTTTGGGTGTTTGTTTTGGCTTGTTTTAGGTGTTTGAACTCTCGTGCACACAAGTTGGGAGGAGTTTTACTTGTTGGCGGCAATAGGTGAGTTCTAGACCTCGGTTCTTTATGTGTTTTAAACTTTTGGGGCTGAAAATGCATGTTTTAAGGGTTTACAACTATTATATGTATAACCGTATTTGTATATGCTTATGTCCTTATGTTACACGGTTGTTCATGTGATGTTGTTTCTTAGAATGATAGGAATAAGCTTAGAACAGGTTCATATGCAGATTGGGTTTGAATTTGATTCTGAAAAATGAACAACAGTTGGCCATGCACCCAAACAGGGCCCATGTGCCTAGAAATTTGTCTTAGAAAAGCCTAAGTGATGACCATGCGCCCAACCAGTTTATTCAGGCGCCTAAGTGTAGGTCATGTGCATGAACAATACCTCATGCGCCCAAAGTTAGTGCCTAGACGCCTAAGTGTTGGCTCATGCGCCCATATAGTGTTAATGCGCCCAAGCAGGATTCATACGCCTGCATAGTGCTCATGCGCCTAGAACACTTACGAAAATAGAAATTTTAGGGTTTGACCCTGGATTGATTTGATGGTTGTATTTGTTTATTCCATGCATGTTTATGGCCTGTTCTTGTGTTCCATATTACGTATTGTTATGTGGCTTTATATGGTGTGATTATGCTCATAAGTATCATTATTAATCAAGTGAAAGATTAATAAAAATGAAAAGTGGAACATAAAGAACGAACAAAAATTCTTGCAAGCAAAATGAAAGGAGGTTCACAGCCACGGGTTGTCAGCTCAACTGCGTGCGGGTTAGCTACCCTATGAATGATGAAAGGCAATATTGAATATTATCTTGTTGTACGTATGATGTATGCTCGTATACGAAAGTAATGGATTTTATTCAAAAAGGGATATTTTCGTATACAAATCATACAAGGTATTTTTATACTTTTAAAACTAGGACTCACTCGGCAACGCTGACTTTTATGTGTTTTTAGTTGGCAGGTAAATATTGCTGAGGATGGCACTTGGGGAAAGCTACTCGTCAGGGCAAGACTGGCATCCATTCATGCTTAATGATTTTGTTGTATTGTAATGCAACTAATTGATTATTTTGTAACTCTAAATTACAACGATGTATTATTTTGAAACAATAATTATATGCATGAATGGTTTTTGGTATTAATTCAGTTGCGTTATTTTATGAAATGTAAGTTGTTTTATATATATATTATGCTATGATTGACCAACTGTGAGGTCTCCGGGAACGGGGCCTTACAGATTGACAGATGTACCAGTCACGTGTGACTTCCCAGACATGTGCCCAAAGGATAGGTGTGCCACCTGACCACGAGATCGAGTTCCAGATCGATCTGATGCCTGATGCCCAACCTATATCATATAGCTCCATCCAAGATGAAGGAATTGATAGCTGCAGGAGTTGTTAGGCAAGGGGTTCATTCGACCAAGTGTCTCTCCATGGGGTGCTCCAGTCTTGTTTGTGAAAAAGAAGGACGGTAGCATGAGGATGTGTATCGACTACCGTGAGTTGAACAAGTTGGCTATGAAGAACCGATAACCCTTACCAAGGGTTGATGACTTGTTTGATTAGCTCCAAGGTGCCAGGTGGTTCTCGAGAATAGATCTCCGATCGGGTTACCACCAATTGAAGGTAGGGAGCATGATATATCTAAAACAGCTTTTTGTACGTGTTATGGACACTACGAGTTCTTCGTGATGTCTTTTGGTTCAACTAATGCGCCAGCCACTTATATGGATCTGATGAATCAGGTGGGTCGACCTATACTAAATAAATCAGTGATTGTATTTATCGATGACATCCTGATTTAATTGAGGAGCGAAGAAGAGCATGCTAGTCACATCCGCGAGGTGTTGGAGACGCTTAGAAGAGAAAAGCTGTATGCCAAGTTCTCCAAGTGTGCGTTCCAGATACGCGAGATTTAGTTTTGGGTCATGTGGTTAATCCTGAAGGGATTTATGTAGACCTGACAAAGGTTAAGGCGGTGATACAATGTAAGTCTCCAAGGACGCCATCTGAGATTCGTAGTTTCTTGGGTTTGGTGAGTACTACATGGTAATTATTCAAAACTTCTCTAAAGTGGCGGCTATGGTCTTTGCATTGAAGGAATGGTGGCCACTTGGGAGTCAAAGGAAGAAAGGAGATGGCACTACCCAGATCTCTTTAAGGAGTGACAGGTTTCAAGGACGAAACCTATTTAAGAGCGGTGGTCTTGTAACGCCCAGAAATTTCAGAAAAAGAAAGAAAAGAATCGTAAGGGAGCAAACAGGAAGTTAGTTTAAAAGAAAAGGGGTTAAAAGCGTGCAATGGCCAAACTTGCATATAATGGGGCTTAAAATAAGAAAGGCTACCATACTTTCCTCTCCCACAACACTCAACTTTCAGTTCTAGTAAGAGAAGAAGCTCTCATCTGAAATTTAGTGAGAGAAAGTGGAAGAGATTTTTAAATGGTGAGATTTTAAGGTAATTCTTCTCGGTTTTCAGTCAGGTTTCAGGTTCTGGACTGAGTTTCTAGTGTTTAGTGCTCGTTTTGTGTGTTTTAGGTGCTGGAACTTCAAGTGGACTCTCGGGTTTAAGGTGTTCTACTAGAAAGATGTTGAAGGTGAGTTCTAGATCCCCTTTTTTACTGGTTTTCTATGTGTTTGGGGCTGTTATCCATACTAGACAGGAGGTTTCTAAACCAAACTATTAATTTTTTCCATGATGTACGACTATGTACGGTTGATGTATGTTTTTAGATGATTTCTAAGTTGTTGTATGATGTTTAGTATGTTTTATGTGTATAACATGTTAGATCTATGCGAAGTTTAAGTTAGAATGATATTGGGGAACTGGAAAGTACGTATGATGCATTGTAGATGTGTTGCATAATGTCTGCTGTGGACATAAAGTGTCCGCTGTGGACACTTAGTGAATCATGCATGATGTCCGCTGTGGACATAAAGTGTCCGCTGTGGACACTTAGAAAAGTCGTGCATGTTGTCCGCTATGGACACAGAGTGTCCGCTGTTGACACTTAGTAGATTTTGCATGGTGTTTGCATGGTGTCCTCTGTGGACACTTAGTGTATTTTACATGCTGTCTATTGTGGACCTTAAAGTGTCCGCTGTGGACACTTAGAAGATTTTTGCATGCTGTCCGTTGTGGACATTAAACTGTCCGCTGTGGACACTTAGAAAGATTTATGCCGTCCATTGTGGATTTGCATGTCTGCTGTGGACTTTGCATGTCCGTTGTGGACACTTAGTCAATTTTATGGTTTGTCCGCTATGGACTTGTTCATCCGCTGTGGATACTTAGAATATTTTGACATGCGCTATGGATTTTAAGCTGTCCGCTGTGGACCTTGTTTGTCCGCTGTGGACACTTAGAATATTTTTAAGCTGTCCGCTGTGGATGTGTTCATGCGCTGTGAACACTAAATTGATTTAAGTGCTAAGTACTGATTTTTATGGGGGCCTATGCTTGTTCATGTTATGTATGCTTGTGGGTTGTTGTTATGATGATGATGTTTCATTTTATGTATTATGACGTGACTTTACGTGGCATGATATGTATATGTACGTAAAGTATTATGTAATAAAAGTGAAAGATAACGTTAACGTGAAGTTGAACATAATGAATGTATGTAAAGTCTTGCAAGCAAAATGATGAAGGTTCACAACTCAACGAGGCAGTTGTTTGCTCAACTGTGTGCGGTTTAGCTAACCCTTGTTAATGCGCACAGGGGTCTAATCCTTGAGATTGACCGAAAAGTACAAAACGGGATCCTTGTCACTCCACCCGGTACTGTGTCAGCTTCGGCATGACGTGGGGGTTTACTTGTAAGCCCCGGCATAGTACCAGCTTCGGCATGACGTGGGGGTATAGCATATGGCAGGATCTAGATAAAGAGGAAAGATAATAATGAAAGAAAGTACGAACCGAACGATGATGAATGATAACGAATGATGATGAATGATAACGAATGATGATGAACGATGATGGAAGACAATAATGATATTATCTAGATGTATGTATAATGTATGATCACGTACGAAAGTAAGAAAAATATTTTAAACGAAAGAAAAGTATTTTATTATAAAACTAGAACTCACTCAGCGTCACTAACTTTAGTATGCATAATAGTTGGCAGGTATTTGTTGATGCTGAGGTGGTGCAGGCATGGATACATAAGCTACTGGGGATGGTTCAAGTCTGGCATTCATATTTTGCACAATGTTTTTATATTAATAAATTTTTGGAATGTAAAAAAAATAATATGATGATTTGATATGTTTTTAATTGTTAATGAAAAGTTAAATTTCCGCTGCAAAATGAAGTGTTTTATATTATTTATGTAATGATTAACCAACTTTAAGCGTCTCGGGAATAAGCGTCTCAGAAACGGGACCTTACAGTTATAGGGGAAGAAAAGAGGTGCGATGAACTCATCCAACCACAATTGTTTAAGGATTGCACAACCTATCATCCTTTCTCTATATCTATATATCCGAGGTTTGTCCGTCTTATTTTTTGATCAATCTGATGGAAATTGAAAAAGTGATTATGTTTTGTTTTATCACGTACATATTTAAATAATAAAAAAGCGATAAATATTTCACTATAGCACCATTCTGGTGGTTTAATTTAAACAAATATTCAACAATCACTGACTAACTCCCAATGTATGTGTAAATTTCAACTTTCTAAAAAATTTGTTACTTAAAGAATTGGTTAAACCCATCATCTAACAGCTTAGCTCCTCGGGTCTAAAACTCCCTTTCTTTTATAATATTTTTCATGTAAAACTCATGATCATACATTTTTTATTTAACTTAATATTTTAAATAATTTAACTAATTAATTGGTTTTTTCTTTCAGTTATATAGTTTCTTAAAATCGAATTCATCTTTAGTAAATATCATTTTAGAGCAATGAAACTTTTTTAACCGTGTTTTCATCCGACATTTTAATTTTCACTACAGAATAGACTCAACATCATACGTATCTTTTTAAGTAACTAGCCATGTCAATTTTGTCATCATAACAGGGTTCACGACAGCGTTTTAACCTGTATTTTCTGACTAGTTTATTATTCTGCGTAACACAAAGGACATAAAAAGTCATTATAAATATATATTGCGACGTGTTTTTTTCGCAGCCCATTTTAGTCGCAAAACGATCGCAATAGGGCAATTGCGATCCTTTTTGCGACCGAAAAGGATGTCACAGATGCCCTATTTTCTAGTAATGATATATCAATACAATTAATATAATAGAAATAATGACGTGAAATGCAAAGGTTTTATTGACACGGAAATTTGAAAGATAATAAAAGGTTTTTACTTTATATGAGGTTATCATAGGAAAACAATATTATTTATTACAAAAACTAGAATTATAGCGCGAACGACACGGCACATTTGCAAACTTCGTTCACGTATTGCGATGGTGATTTTAACATGGTTAGATACATAAAACATATAAATTTATAAACAAATATAGAAAACAGTTATATAATAGTACTGATATTTTTCACATCCAATATTGGTTTCAATATTTACGGTACTAGCTTGTTATCATAGATCATTTAATGCTTCGATCTTAAAACATACTCTATTTTGAATAGATCTCTGTTTTTAACACAAATTATATCATGATTTCAAGAATGAAATAAAACACAAACACCGATCATTATTTTTAAAATTTAACGAACAAAAATTATTAAATGAAAATCAAATTTGTTGCCGAAAGTGATGATCTGTGATGGGAAAAGGAGGGGGGAGAGCATGGAGAAGTTTGTGTCATACGAGCTTATTTTCTCTCTCATACTTTTTCTTTCCTTGAGTTGCTTTAAAGCAAAAGACCATTTACTAAGTGTCTTTCCAAACCATATAGCCATAGTGTATCGAAGGAGTAATTGGTTGTTGGTATGTTCGCATACACGTACACACGTACATGTACACGTATGCATACACACGTGCACATCATGTGCATGAACACAAACAATAACTATTTTTAAGGCAACTGAAGGCCCTCAAAACACCTATTTAGATACCATCAAAGATTGATAATACATTTCATTCAAAAATTTGAACAATATTTGTTTTCAACCCTTAAAAAACTAACTACAAGAACAAAAAAATAATAACCATAGGAAAGGCAATAGCTAACAAAACTACTAACAATAAGAAAGAAAATAAAAAACAAAAAAAGGAAAAAAACATGAAATACATTAATATTTTTATAATTACAGGCATTTCTACCTAACACCAGCAAAACAAAAAACAGAAACAACCAACCCTTGTTGTTATCAATCGGGATACCTATCTGGGGCATCTCTCTCTTGTCGGTTCAATAGATTAGGGTGAAGCAACCCTTGCTTTAACATATCCTTAGTAAGATGAACAGTTTTTACTCGCCTGCGTTAAAACCTTATAAAACTATATAAACACGGTAGGTTAATTTGAAAATAGTATCAGTAGCATTTAATTGAATACGAACCTATTTAAATTGAAAATAATATCTGTGATTTATAGTAACTCAGTTGTTAAATCTGCTAAAATATCCATACTTTATATATGTTTAGAAAAAACTCAAAAGAAAAAGACACCTACATAAAGAATATATTGTAAAACTTTAGTGATGAACGCATTATTCAATGAATGAGATTACGAAGGAAACTTATAAGCTTCAATTACTTGTGGTCTTCCAAGGTTACGTGAATTTTCATCCAACTCTAGTGCTTTAACTTTAGCAACCATGGTGTCAAGACTGGTGCTATTAAGATCTAGAGTGTTCTTCAGCATGGTGACACTCTACTTCCAATTCTCAGGCAAAGAATGCAACATCTTCTTGTTTACCTTTTTTCTTTATAAGTCACTCCCATTATCTTCAGATCATTTACAACCTAACCAAATCTGTGTAGTTGTTTGGAAATAGATTCATCTTTGATGTGGTGAAAGCTTTTATATTGACTCACCAGCTTATCTTTGTTGATATCAATCACATCATTGCTACCTTCAAACATGATGTGTAAGGCATCCTATATTCCCTTTATAGTACGGTTTTTTTCAAGCCTCTTTAGTAATATCCATTTTTAGTACTTGTGTAAGAATGAAGTATGCCATCAATTCTATGTTGATCTTATTGTAATCTTCAAATTCAAGGTTCAATAAAGGATTTTCAATTGGAACCCAAACAGTTCTGCATTCTTCAACATTGAGACCAGTTAGGATATATGGACCCTTATAGATGGAAATTCAATAATTAGGACAAACTCCTATGATATAAAACCTGATTTTTCATTGTTTAAACTCAGTTTTATGTTTTAAAACTGGTGGTTTAGGATTATGTCCAAGTTCTGATGAACTAAGATTATCCATTATTAGAATTTCTTGATTTTAACTTTGTTGAATATTGATTAGATTGATTTGAACTTTAGTGAATTGATTTTAGGTTGATTTTAAGTCCAACAGTAAAATCAATAAATAGTCTGGTCCAAAATCAGGAAATCTTCAATCAAATATGGTGAACAGTGAAATTCTAAGAAACGTGGTGAACAGTTCACTTATGATATGCAGTGAACAGTGAACAGTTCACTAAATGCTTCCAATAGTAAAGAATTATACAAATATGATGAACAGTATTCACCGACAAATGCAATAAAAAGTATGTATTGAATAAAATGCGATGAACAGTAATGTTCACACAAATGCGATGAACGTTACTTGATCATTTGAATTTTTTTTTTTTGAATTTGAGATGGTTTGCAATCGATTTTGATGTAAAACCCTAAACCCTACAACCAATTACAATCCTTTGAATTTTGAACAAAAGCAAAGAGAAATTATGAGCATTATCTTGTGTTCATTATGTTTGATATTTGATTATTGTATTTCTCTTGCAATTACTCAATAGAATCGATCAATATATTCAATCCACATCACAAATCTCACCCTGTCAATTAAGTCACCTTCTCTGGTGACGCGGTTGTGATAAGGCTGGGCACTTGCGTGACAGTAAAAAGATCACTTACCTACCAATACGAGCATCCTTTAGATATCTACTATGTTGGACTACAACAAGCATATTAAAGGATAATGCATGCCTTAATGAACCAAAAAAGTTCTGACATTCAAACAACCATATTCTAACATCTAAACATAAGTATTATTCATGTAAAACACTAATTATCATTTATATTTTTTTATAGGATTTGTAGATAAAAGAAATTTTGAACAAGTGTTGGTAGCGGATGAAAAAGTACTCACAGAGGATGCACAAAAATTCGTAGTGGATGAAGACAATGAAGAAATGTCCAAGTGCTGACAGCGGATGAACAAAGAACATAGATGATGGTTAAGTTCACAGCGGATGATCAACATCCACAGCGGACAACATCAAACAAATCACAAATCACAAGTGTTCACAGCAGACAACCAACATACGCAACGAACAACCAAACCAATATTCATAGCGGACATTCTAATATCCACAACGGACACTTTATAATCCTCAACAAAAACACTTAGACTTAGGATTATTATGTAATTTTTGTTTGCATAAGGGTACTTTTGTAACTATACATAGTATGTGCATAGGTTAGCCTTGTACCCTAATCCTTTGTAAGTTTTTGAACAGATTATCAATCAAATAAGCAATTTATTACTCTAAGCATTCAATAACACAAACACAAATATACAATCACGCAAAGACACACTAGAGATCATGTCATTCATTATGGGTTTCTGCACCATGATGATTGATTGATGATTATTGTTGAGACATTAAAATGATCCCTAGAGGATCATCCTTATTACACAAACAGTAAGTCTATAGAAAGGTTGAATCCATAATGTAATATCAGAGCCTTAGCTCAAATCATTACTGATTTTTGATCCTCTCAATCAACATAATGATCTCCACTGTTCATTAGCTTCAAAATCATCCATATTGAGCATAAAACCACACAAGAACACTCTTTTACATACCTATTCATCATATAGTTCAAAAACATGTCTTAATAGACTGTTTTGGTTCATATTCAAGGAGGTTTTTTATGATATTATTGGTAATTTTAAGTCTAAAATCAATCAAACAAATCTTATTGACAAATTTGGACTTGGACAATTATCACCTTAGGATAAATTAATTTACCACCAAGCTAAAATTAATCAAATTAATATAAACCATTAAGTTAATCAAACTATCAACATGTTTGATGAAGTTTCTCGATCAAACAGTGGCCTTAAACCACCAAGATTGAAGAACAAAGTTGACTTCAAGCAATGGAACTTAATGTTCAGAAATTGGATTATATTTCATGACCCTGATCTATGGACTTCAATTACTAAGGGACCGTACATAGCTTTGGGTCCTGATTACAACACACAGAAGGCAGTTAGCCTGAAGAGTGTAGCTGGTGATGACATGAAAATAGTCAAAACAGACATGAAAGCATATGGTATCCTGGCCATGACACTTCCATTTGAAATTTTGACCAGGGTAGAAAACTTCAAAATAGCCAATGAACTTTGGAAAGTTCTTCACTCCATCGGTGTAGGAAGTGATACAATGAGAGCTATCAAAAAGGAAAAGCTCAGAACACAATATGAAACATTTCATCACATCCAAGGTGAATAAATACCACAACAACTCCACAGATTTGCACAATTAGTCAATGAAATGATTGTTTATGCGCTCAAGTATGAATCCATGGAAATCAATAAGAATATGCTTCACATATTACTAAAGAGCTGGACACAGTTAGTTTCTTTGATGAAAGCAACATTTGATCTTGAAGCACTGTTATTAAATGCCCTAATTACCAAAGTGGAGGCAGTAGAACTTTATGAAAGATGAAAAGATAGCAACACTGTGAGGCATGTTGAATCATACAAATTTAAGGAGCTGCAATCAACAGATAGTACATTCATAACATGAATAGAAGAGGATGAAGATGAAGAATTCCTTGAATCAAGTGAAACATCATTCTTCTTAACTCTAGAATCATCAAAACAAATACAAAGTCAAAGAAGACTGGTGTTCATGCTTCCCCAGAAGCAACACCTCAAAGCAAACATCAGCATCAACATCTATCAAGTTCTAGCAAATAGCAATGTTCTTAGAATGAAAACATCCACAATTTTGATAAACCAATGGATGCTCTCACCATTATTCTTCAAAGTGAAGAACAAAAGGCAGAAATAACAGCCTTTTCAACAAGTTTTGAGGCATATCTTGGTGCAAACTTGACACCATCACCCATCATTCAACAAGATTTGGATGAACTTCCACCGGACATGGTTGAAGAAATGGATATTTAATGGTCTATGGCTATGATTTCCTATAGATCCAAAATGTTTCTTCAAAGATGTAGGGGTCTAACCATGGATAAAAAGACCTATATTGGGTTTGATAAATCAAAAGTGAGGTGTTATAATTGTTAGTTATATGGACACTTCTCTAGAGAATGTCAACAACCAAGAGCAGACAGAGACAATCAGCAACCACAATCATCAAATGGATATCAATCATATAGACCACCACCACCACCAATAAGCATACCATATGCTCCAGCACCAATCACTCACTACAACCCCAATCAACATACCAAATCCTTAACAATGATTATCAAATAGGATGGTGAATGTGATTGGAGCATGTATGAAGAAGAGATCAAATCTTCAGATAATGCTCTCATGGCACAACTTGAATAGAAACTAATAGAGATCATGCAGTAAGTTAAAGAAAATCTCTATACTCAAGCATGCATTGATAAAGTTACTAGATACAGAAAGCATGCTGATAAACTTTCTAGGAAAGTGATTAAAACAACCATTTTAAATGACAGTCTTAAAATGAACAAAAAAGTATGAAACTAATATTTTGTCACCTAAAAATGATTTAGACAAGCTGTTGTCTGAAAAACTAACCTTGACATCACAAGTTGAGCAGTCTTTGAATCATTAACTCAATCAAAAATAACACAAGCTGAAATAGAAGTCAAACTTCAAAAATTTCAATTAAGCAATCAAAAGATTGAAGAATTTCTGGCTCAGCAAAGGGCATTCAAAGACCGTTCATACATTGGAAATAAGAAGGTTAACCCACCTTACAATGACAACTATGTGCCATTGCCTGAATAAATGGCCAACAAGTGTGGGGATTCACTTGATCCTCATGATAGAATTGACGATTTAAAGCCTATATCATCATTATCAAAATCACTTTTAATTAAGTTTGTTAAAACTCAAATTCACCTCAAATTAAATCAACAGACTTTTACCAAGGTGAAAACAATGAATTTTATGTACATACTTCTGATGAAGATGATGATGAGGATCTGTTGTATGATGAAGTTAATCAACCATCCATTGAAACTACACATGTTTCAAATGTGTTAGTGATTGCTAAACCATCACCCAAAAAATCAAAACAAAAGCACCACTCAACCAATGCAACAAAGTGTCACTTTTGATGTACCATCAAAATCATCCCTTAAATCAAAAGTTACAAACAACCAAAATACCTCCAAGTTACCATATTATGAATGGTGTGATCAATACACTCATAGTACTGAAAAATGTAAATTGGGAAAGTATTTTAAGTACTGTGACATGAAAAACCACAACACTAAGAGATGTTATTACCTAGGCACTAGGCCCAATAAGAGTCGGATCACTTAGCCATGCTTCATAATTGGAAAAACGAGCACCGTGGAAATACATGCCACTCAACCAAAGGAAGATGATGGAGAGTTGACCGAAATGCGCACTAAAGACTTTTCAAGAGATCTCCTCCAAATCACTAGTATGGCTATCAAAATCGTGAGCATTGGCATGTAGGTTCCAGATCCAAGTGGTAGTTTCAGGGACTTTAGCTATTGTTCTTGAGAGACGAAAGCTAGGGGAGCGAATGCGATTAGATACCCTAGTAGTCCTAGCCATAAACGATGGATACTAGACGCTGGCCCCCTCTAATAGATTTTTTTTGAGTTCAAAGGCAATGTTGTTAGGAATGTTGTTAGGTAAGCTTGAAGGTGTTTTGAAGCCGCTACCAACAGGTATCATCCCCCCCAGAACAACATTTTCTTTCAGGCCTTTCAACCAATCGAATAACCATTATTCAATTTGTGATAGAAACAATCACAACACTACAAACTTCTTTTTGCAATAAAAAGAGTAAGAGTGCAAAACATATAATCTCACACTAAGAAATCAATTGAGAAGGAACCAATTGTTCATAATAAGAACAAAGGTGGAGCATCTAGATAGATTCCACACACCAAAGTTGTTTCAAACTCGGAAAAATCATTTTAGGACAACTTTAAACAACCAAACAAGAGATATAAGTCTAACCTCAGAAAACAATGAGACCTTAGAATTGAAAGGAGAAGAGCTCAAAGCACCTCTCTTAAAAGAGCTATGACCAACTAAAGGAAATCTAGTATGTCTAGAGTTCCTAAATTAGCAGACAATGCATCTCTTGAAGAGATTTATGTTTTAGGATATGACGAAAAACCCAAGACCATCTTGGATTGAGTTGCACCCTCTAACTAGATTTTTTGTTTGTGCAGGGACATCAAAGAAGGCCTTGTTCCTACTATATGATTGGAAACTGTTCCCTCATTGGAGATTTTAAAATCAAACATGGAGAAAATGTATCCTTTGAAGGAGATAAAACAGGATAAAAGATTACTAGTAAAGGAAAATTATCCAATCGGTTGATAAGCTTCGAAAATGTTAACTACTACTCCAACCTCCAATTCAATCTGTTGACTGTATCTCAAATTTATGACAAGAGATATGCCACACTCTTTGACTCTAACAACTGGTACATACTCAAGACGGGTTTTCATATTCTAGAAGATTGTATCCTTTTGAAAACATCTCGTCAATACAACACATACATAGTTGATATGAATATAGTTTTAGCTTCAACCCCTAAAACTTGTTTATTATCAAAAGCAACAGAAGATGTTTCCCAATTATGGAATAGATGATTAGGGCACTCTAATTTTAACAGAATGAATCAATTTGTCAAAAGTGATCTAGTAATAGGTCTACCTCAAAAAGAATTCATCTGTATAGACCACTTCACTACATGTCCGAAAGGCAAACACCATAGAGTATCTCATCATTCTAAATTCGTAAAATCTAATCAAGCACCACTCCAATTGCTACACATGGACTTATTTGGACCAAAAAACATTTTAAGTTAGGAAAGAATCAATAATGTCTAGTGACAATAGATGATTACTCAAGATTTACATGGGTATTCTTTCTGCTACACAAGTTAGAAACACCAAAAATCATCAAATCCTTTATCATTAAGATAGAAAACCAACTTGATCTTAAAGTAAAAACATTGGGAAGTGATAATAGAATTGAATTTAAGAATGACATTATTTCTACTTTCTGTTCATAAAAAAGAAGAGGTCAGCAATTCAGTGTTGCAAGAACTCCTCCACAGAATAGAGTTTCTGAAAGAAGAAACATAACATTAATAGAAGCTGCAAGATCTATGCTACCAGACTCTCTATTACCTATATCCTTTTGGATAGAAGCAATCAATACAGCTTGCTACATTCAAAACAGAACATTAATCATTAAAGAACACACTAAAACATCGTATAAACTTATGTTTAAAAGAAAACCATTTATAGTAATTCTTAAGGCGTTTGTTTATTTTGTGTATATATTAAACACCAGAGAACATCTATTAAAGTTTGCTCCTAAAGTAGACAATGGGTTCTTTGTTTGATACTCTGGAAGCTCAAAAGCTTATAGAGTATACAACTCGAGACTTAACATAGTGGAAGAAAACTGATGTTATTTATAATAAACATTCGTTTACTAAGAAAGTCATTAGATCAGACTGGTTGTTTGATATAGATTAATTAAGAAAATCATTTCACACATCTTATTATGATGTTTTAGGTACAAAAGAAGATATTGAAAGTCTAGTTAGATGTTCCATTAATGACAAATCCCCTATGGAGAACAACTACTCCATCAAGCACAACTGTTACAACTCTACTTGATCAAATCAACTCCTCAAAAGGAACATCATCCATAACAACAATAACTCCAAGTGTTGGAGACACACACCATCATCCTCTGCTCTAGTAAACAATACATCACAAGCTCAAGTTGATCCTCAACCAAGCAAGCAAACCAAGTCAAATCAACATGTAGTTACAGAAGAGATGATGATTATCATTCTCTCTCAGACACACATCATGGGGATGAAATCATAGATTTCTTCCATGATTCTCCACAAACTTTTCATGATAACCAAGAGACAGATAAACCAGACACATCTAACACTCTTTCCAAACCATCCATACTAGACCTCAACATTAACAATCTTGACTTAACAATACATGTTGATCAGATTGAAACAACCAGTGTTCATAAATATCATCCATTAGAGAACATTATATATGACCTAAATATCAAATTGACAAGGAGTCAATATGATGTTGCAAACATTTGCTTGTTTTCTTAATTTTTATCCCTTACTCTCCTAAAGAACAACACTGAAGCACTAAAAGACAACAGTTGGATAGAAGCCATGCAAAAAGAACTTCAACAATTCAGAAGGCAAGAGGTATGGAAGCTAGTTGATCTACCTAAAGGACAATATGTAAGTGGTATCAGTTGGATTTACTGAAACAAAGCAGATGATAGAGGAATTGTCATAAGAAACAAAGCAAGACTTATAGCACAAGGATACACTTAGGAGGAAAGCATTGACTATGATGATGTCTTTGCTCAAATAATATTAGAAGCAATATGAGTATTCCGTGCATATGTTTCTTCCAAGAAGTTTACTATCTTCTAGACGGATGTAAAATATGCATTCTTATATGGAAAGATAGATGAAGAAATATATATTGCTCAACCACTAGGGTTTGAAGACCTGGAGTTTATAAGTTAGACAAAGCTCTATATGGTATTCACCAAGCACTCAAGAAGTAGTATGAAAAATTGTCCAAGTTTCTACTACAGAATGGTTACACAAGACGCAAGATTGATCTAAGATTGTTCTTGAAGAAGCAAGGACAAGACTTGTTTGTTGTTCAAGTCTATATGGATGATTTAATTTTTGTATCCACAAACATCCAAATTTCTAGATATTTCGAAACCCTTATGTAGCCAAAATTTCAAATGAGGTCAATAAGAGAACTTACATTCTTCCTTGGACTTCAAGTACAACAATCATCAGAAGGGATTTTCATCAATCAAAGCAAATATGTCAATCTGATCTTGAAAAAGTACAACATGGCTGATTGCACATCAAGCTAAACACCATTTGCCATAGACTTAAAGTTTGGACCAGATCAAGAAGGAACATCAGTAGATCAAAAGTTATATAGATCTATGATTGGATCTCTGATGTACCTAACTACAAGCAGACTAGACATCATGTATGAAGTATGCATGTGTTCCAGATATCAAACAGACCCCAAAGAGTCACACATCAATGAAGTGAAGAGAATCTTCCAATATTTGAAAGGCAAGCCATCTTGGCCATTGTATTCAAAAGATGGTGACTTCTCAATACATGCATACACTTACAACGACTATGGTGGCTGTAACAACAATAGAAAATCAACCATAAGAGGATGTCAGTTTCTTGGATCAAGATTGATCTTTTGGCAATGCAAGAAAGAAACAAATACCTCTATGTCAACAACTAAAGGTGAGTACATAGCTGCTTCTGCTTGCTGTTCTAAAGTGCTTTGGATTCAAAACCACATGCTTGAGTATGGTTATAATTTTTTAAAAACACCCATATACATAGACAATTCTACTGCCGTGTTCATAACTGATAATCAAGCCTAATATTTTAAAACCAAACACATAGATATCATATACCATTTTCTGAGAGATTGCTCATAGTAAGGGTATGATCATATTGGTCAAAGTTCATACAATCAATCAATTGGCTGACCTTTTTACAAAACCATTTGATTCAACAAGATTTGAATTTTTGGTTCAGTCACTTGATATGATCAATTATGAACCCAACAAGTAATGTTTTTCAAAACATTAACATCATCTAAACTTGATTTTGTTAAAGTCCAAGATTCATAACAAACATTTAATCTTTTTAAACTCAAGAAATCTATCCAACATTCATGTTTCTAATCAATCAAATAATTTGAATCACATATTGCATAAACATGAGAAATGATAGTAACACTAGTTTTGATGAGCTCAAAATGGATCGATCTGTGATGATATATGAACACAATTCAATCTAAAACACACAAGTATTCAATTCAACACAAGTAAATCAACAAAAATTCATAGAGTTTTCATTGATTAGCATATAGAAGAATACAAAATGTAGTAAACAGTTACAAAGCATCTCAATCACTCTCAAACTTCAACTCTTCTGTCCACTTCCTACACAAAACATATCTAAGCTATATATACTAATCAAGAAAACAAAAGAACATATTTACATAAAAGGTCCCTATACTATGAAAATAATATAAAAAGACATACAAAGACAAATGTTAATCTTTTAAGAAGCATCTACAATACTCCCTCTAAGATTTACATGTGTTCGGTCTTCAAAATCTTCAGTCTTCAAATCTCTTTCTTCAATCTTTGTCTTCAATTTTTAATCTTCTTTCTTCAGTCTTCTTTCTTCTAACGTTTTCTTCAATCTTCTTTGATCTTCATTCTTTAATCTTCAGTCTTCTTCTTTATCTCTTTCTTTAATCTCCATTCTCTATCTCCAGCTTTGATCTTCAGTCTTCACAAGGCAAAGAACTCTTTTGGTTCTTCTTTTATCTTGAAAACTGGCTTTTCCTTATATAGCTCTTGTTCCCTTAGTGCTTTGGCAATAACTGACTTGAATTTTCCTGCTAAAATCCCTTGTTCAGGCTTAGCTTCATTTGTTTTGATCCCCATATTGTTCATTAATTCCAAAGTTTGCTTAGAAAGACCTACAATATCAATATTTGCATAACATTCAACAGGATTTGTAGTATATTTTCGTTATCTTTTTCTTCAAAAATTTCCACATTTGTTTTCTCTTCTTTAGCATCAGACATCTTGGTCTTGTTTTGAAAATCTTTTAATTTTGCCTTGTTTTCTGGTGAGTGATCATGAGTGTTAAAATTTTCTAGTAAGGTATTTGTTATTAATTCTGGCATCGGTTCATGAGTGAAACCCAATCCTGCCTTTTGTTTATCTTTTCGTTCATTTACCAGCTTTTCCATAATGGTTTTAGAACTTTTAACTTTGGTGAGATCAACTTGAGTTGCTGCATGAGCTATCTTCTCCAGTTCAAGATTTTTTGTCATCTCTTCAAGTTGTTTTGATATATTTTCAAGTTCTTTTAGAGTTTTGTTCCAAGAATTTTGAAGAGAGATAATCTTTTCGTCAGATACTTTATGATCATTTTTAAGTTTGGTATGCATTAGTTCTTCTTGCTTAAGTTTTTCACAAATCTTGTAAGAATAATTACTATAGTATTCTACATGCTCGAAGCAGGACTTTGTGCATAATTTTTCTCTGACTTCTGATGGAATTTCAGAATATTTAGGAGGAGACGTTTTAGAGTTAGAGCTTTCAACCTTTGGTTGATCAGATTTTGCCATCAATGCAACTTCATCTGAATCTTCCTTGGGATCAGACTTGTCACTCCAGTCATAATCCTCTTCCTCGTTCTCAGAGTTTCCATCATCTTTTGGATCATTAAATTCAAAACAATCTTCTTTTTGTATTTCTGCAACAAGAGATAAATTGGTGGTTAAATCAGCAGTAAATTGCTCAGCGTATGCACTCCAATCATAACCATCTTTAATATTAACAACAAGAGCTTTCTTGGGCTCCTCTGATGATTTAGAATCATCTTTCAATTCTAGCATTGGTAGCCTTTGATAAGGTTTCTGAAATGTCTTCTGTGAAGATTGCTGAAACCTTTGATTACTTGAGCTTGATTGACCATTTCCTCCTTTATTCCTTGGAGCTTTGCACTCTCTACAGAAGTGACCATAGCTGTTATAGTTGAAACACCTAGATTTGGACTTATCAAATCCAACAGACTTGTTTGCACTAGGCATGTAGTTTCTGTTGACATACGAGTGTTTCTGAGTCCTGTAAGCTATCATAACCATTTGCTAGTTGAGATCCATTTCTTCAACATCGTTTGGATCCATTTCAAACAAATCCTGCAAAACAAGATCAAGTTGAGTTAGATGACTACCTTGATAAGCTTGAAAGCTTGCCATAAATGCAGTAAAGGCAGTTTTAGACTCTTCATCCTGTAATAGGATGTTTATTACATCGTTAACTTTCCTAGTTTTAGCAGAGTTAGCAGATGGGGTCTCTGCTTGAGATTTAGAACTTTTAGGCATAGGAGGAGATTGAGGTTGATTTTGAGTTGTATAGGCAGGAGCACTTGTGTAAGTAGAATTAGTGAAGAACCCTGCGCCAACAAATAGATCACCCTCATCTTCTGGTGAATTTTCATTCTTAGCCATGAATGCATTCTCCACAGTACTTGCTGGAGAAGTAACATATTTATATTATGACATAGAAGCTACTCTGTCATTGTTTCTAGAACTTTCATCAATTTCAACAGATTCTATTTTAGAAATCAAGAGATCAAGATCCATTGGGAATTTCTCAGTATGCTTTAACAGAGTTACTGTTTGCTTCCATGAATATGGAAGAGCATTGAGAAGCCTGTAGTTAAGATCTTTTAAATCATTCTTGATGCCTGCAGTCGACATCTCAGTTAAACAAATCTGTTCATCATCTGATTTATTGTTTCACCAGATAAATGTTTAAAAAGTTCTAATTGTGTCTTTAACTTTTTCTTTTTTAGATCCTGGATCTCCTTTCTAACTTTACATATTATTTTTAATGCCTTATACATGGTGTATCCCGTCTGATAGACATCAAGCATTGTAAGGACTTCAAGTGGCAGTCCTTTGCACATCAAAGAATAAGCTTTTATGTCATTTTTAACTTTCCTGAGATCATCACCCTATAATCCATCTTCAGGATATGGTTCCTGAGATTCTTTGGTGTAAACAAAACCTCTATCAGGACCATCTGAAGTTATAGGAATATGAGGTCCTTTTTCTATTGATTTCCATAGATCAAACAAATGTCTTTATTTCTACTGCAGAAGCTGAGTACATTACTGCTTCAGCAGGATGTTCTCAAATCCTTTGGTTACTAAACTAACTGCTGGATTATGGGTTAAACTTTCTTAAAACACCTATTTACATTGATATCACAGCTGCTATGTTCATTACAGCGAATCCTGTCCAACATTCTAAAACAAAACATATCGAAATTCGATATCATTTTCTCACAGATAACTCTGAAAAAGATTTAATAATTTTGATTCAAATTGCTACTGAAAAACAGTTGGCCGACCTTTTTACTAAAGCCTTCTTACCAGGACGGTTTGAGTATTTGGTAGAGTCAATTGGTCTTATTAACCACATCTAAAAACTAGTTTTTGAGTATTTCAGTTAATTGAGTCTAAATATGATCAGAACCCTCCCTTATATGAATAGGACACAATCAGAGAACCTGTCAAAGTTAATTGCCTGATTTTATTTTTATGTGTGCATGTTTATTAGAAAAACAAAAATCAAATACAAAAATAGAAAATTGAAAAACAAAAGATAAAAATATAAAACCAAAAATCACAAAAATAGTGTCTTTCCTTATTAATTATATAGGAATGAATTTGTTTTGCAATACATGAGAAATGATAGTACATTAAAATGATCAGTTGCATACTTCGCTTACGACTACAGTCTGACGTGATCAGATATGATGTGCGGGTAAGCTCATGCAATTATATTGAACAAATAAACTCTTGAGATCAAACTAAATAACTCATGCATTAGTGTTTGTCCATTTCAGTACCTATGAGTAGTATTGACTTCTCAATTTGATTGCTTGTAATGTCACAAACTCACACCTGATGGTGATATAAATAACCATGAGATCTGTTTATATCATTAATTTAAAGCATCTAACACTTCTCTGTTATAAGTCATCATAGACCTGAAGTGACGAGATATCCTTTGTTGTAAGTCATTATAGACCTGGATATTCTCACCTGATGCAAAAAGATGCCAATGTGCACAAACTAAACATGAGATCTGGTTATAAGTATATGTCGGGTTTTGAAGTTGAGAAAAGTGATTTCTTGCATATCATGACGAGGGTTGAGCTCTCTAAGTCTAAGTGTGACTCACATAATGTCATATCTAATCATACCTTAAGAAATCCAAGAGTTGAAAAAGTAAGTGTGCTGAGTACCTTGCCAAAAGCACTCATTTTCTGTCCTTAGATTTAGTGTCTCCTTTGCTGCCAAAAGTGTCTTTCCTTATTAATTATATAGGAATGAATTTGTTTTGCAATACATGAGAAATGATAGTACATTAAAATGATCAGTTGCATACTTCGCTTACGACTACAGTCTGACGTGATCAGATATGATGTGCGGGTAAGCTCATGCAATTATATTGAACAAATAAACTCTTGAGATCAAACTAAATAACTCATGCATTAGTGTTTGTCCATTTCAGTACCTATGAGTAGTATTGACTTCTCAATTTGATTGCTTGTAATGTCACAAACTCACACCTGATGGTGATATAAATAACCATGAGATCTGTTTATATCATTAATTTAAAGCATCTAACACTTCTCTGTTATAAGTCATCATAGACCTGAAGTGACGAGATATCCTTTGTTGTAAGTCATTATAGACCTGGATATTCTCACCTGATGCAAAAAGATGCCAATGTGCACAAACTAAACATGAGATCTGGTTATAAGTATATGTCGGGTTTTGAAGTTGAGAAAAGTGATTTCTTGCATATCATGATGAGGGTTGAGCTCTCTAAGTCTAAGTGTGACTCACATAATGTCATATCTAATCGTACCTTAAGAAATCCAAGAGTTGAAAAAGTAAGTGTGCTGAGTACCTTGCCAAAAGCACTCATTTTCTGTCCTTAGATTTAGTGTCTCCTTTGCTGCAAAAATGCTGAACTGGAACACACTTGATCAGGATTTAATCACTGTCTGTGACTATCCATCATTTTTTTATTTCAATGTGCTGATCTTATTTAATATGATCTCACTGTAGACATTGATTCATTGTGAATATTAGCATTTTATTCTACTTTCATTTTGATTTTTGCATGTTTTCTGTGTGCAGGCAATTTAACAATGATTAGTGTGCTCTTCATGTGACAGAATTCAAGAAACTTCTAAGTTTTATCAAACTTAAAAGTTTAGGGGGAGTAAAAAGAGTTAACACAGTGTCTAAGAAAATCGATTGACAAATTTCAAGATATGAAAAATCATGAAAAATCAAAATCTAATGTTTTGGATGGAAAGGATGATGCTACATATGTTCAAGCATGTGTGTGTAACAAATGTAAAAATGAACCTGAAAAATATTTTTAATGGAAAAGCTTTTTGCAAAAGTTAAATGAGATTTTTTGTTAAAAATTAGAGACTAAAATGACGGGAAATTTTTTTGAAAAATTAAAACAAAAATAAGAAGGTCAAAATTTGAGTAATTAAAGTCAAAATTTGATTAACTGTTTTAATATTAGTATATGAACAGTGCTAATATGTCTAAACAGTGTACAGGTGGAAGATCTGAAAATTACAAGTGTTGGGACACATGGTTGTCATGCTTCTAAACAGTTGTCATGAATTAGGAGCATGATGATTTTTCAAGATTTGTACAAGTGTTGGACGTTTGAGACAACCTCATGCGTCTAAACAGTTGTCATGGGTCTAAACAGTTGTCTTGAATATGAAAATGTGGTTAAGTGTTAGGCGTTTTATCCTTCCCATACGCCTAAACAGTTCCCATGCTTCCAAGTGTAAACACCGTGTTAAGTATTAGGCGTTTCAGCTAAGCTCATACGCCTGAACAGTGCAAAAGCACATAAACAGTTCTTATGCGACTGAACAGTGATCATGCGCCTGAGTCCATGTGGACAAACAGTGCTCATGCGCCTTAAATTTTTCACTTAGTATATATACAACACTTTGTGTTTTCAGATTTCATTCTCAAAATTCCCCTGAACTCTTAATCCTTCGAACCCAGTGTGCTTCCGATAAACCCTTATTCCTCATTTTGATCGATTTTTGAGTTACTCTAGTATTCAAAGATCTTTGTGCTTAATTCTAAGTGTAAGTTCATGATCAAAATCACTGATATCGTTGATTTACAGGTTGATTTAAGCTGGGCGTTTTGACCCTATTCGGGCGTTTGAAAACCTAGATTGTAAGCAAATCTGTAAATTGATGGTTAAAATGACTAAATGAATTGAAATTGATGCTTGAATGATAATATGGACTTGATTTCGACTCAGTTTTTTCATTCAAATCGAAGTTCTCATCACCTGTTGATTGTGTGTTGATTTTCATCTCTGATGATGAAGATGAACAGTCACAGAATATTTTTTTAATAAAAAAAATATATATAAAAATTCAACAAAAAAAATTCATATTGAAAATTGATTTTTAAATCAAAATTGAAATCTAAAATGTGTTATACAATCAAAGAAATCAATTTGTTTGAAATAATTGATTTTCAGCAGAATGAATTTTTAAAAAATATTGATTTTAATTGTTAAACTTCAAATTTTAAATGTCTTGTGTTTAATTTTGCAGATGGCTGATTTAAAGTTTGAGCCGAAACACAACGTTGCTGCTCTATTAAACGATAATATTCAAAATGCAGTAGGATATGAAGATATGATCAGATTTTTATTACGGACGAAGTACATATATGCCATGTGCTATCAACCGGTTATCTATGCATGTTTGATTAAGAAGTTCTGGAGCACGGCATATGTTGATGTTGATGATAATGGAGCTAAAGTGGTCCGAGGCTTTATAACGAATCTTAGAATGATTGAAGTCTCTGAAGACTCAATTAGACAAACCTTGAGGTTAGGACCTAATGATCCAGAAGATTTATCCGAGCTAACATTTGATGAATGTAGGCAAACATTCATAGAAATGGGACACCCTGACCATTTTCCTAAGAAACAATTCTTTCGTGCTCGTGTGTATAACCATTGGAAGCTTATATGCTACATTTTCTAACATTGCATGTCAAAACGAAGTGCGGGATGGAATTCTTTCCCAGTTGACATTGCATCACCCATTGTAGCATTGACTACAAATAATTTAATATGTCAAAGTGGATTTTGAATGGGTTTAGTTTTAATCTGGAAAAAGGTATAAGGAACAAATACTTAATGTATCCACGTTTCCTTCAGATGATTATCAATAAAGAATATCCAGACATTCATATTGATGGTGTAAGTGGTGATACATTGATATTGGAGCATATGTCTGATGTATCTTATAAGAGACTGGCAATAGTTACTGGAGCTCAGAATGTTCCATTATTCGATTATATTCTTAATGTTTCTAATGATGAAGTGGATATCACTATTGATCATTATCATTTAACTGAGGATGAGCCTATTGACCCAGCTGATTTGATTGAGGAAGTACCAGCTAAAGAGAATGAAGAAGATGATGATGGTAATGAAAACATTAATGATGAAAAAGATAGTTCTAGCTCATCTGATTCTGATGATGATGATGATGGTGGTCATGATGGTGATGGAATGGGAATAGATCATGATGATGATATATAAGAAGCTGAGCAAGTTATTGAAGAAGATCATGAAGATATACATGATGATGTAGATGAAACTCAGCAAGTTACTGAAGAAATTCATGATGAAAGAGAGGAAGATGTACAAGAAATTGACCAAGCTACTGAAGAGATTCATGATGAGGATACTGAAGAAATTAATCAAGGTGAAGAACAATCTATTGAAGAAATTGCAAGTATGATTGAAGATGGTAGAGCATAATGATCAGTTTGTATTAACTGAAGAAGAAAATTTGCAAAAGAAGATTGATGAATTGAATGAAGAAAAGTTGAATCAATTAAAGATAATTGAATAGTTGAAAGCTATCAATGAAAGTTTGATTAAAGAAATGAAAGAGAAAGACAAGGTAATTGATGAGTTGAGAAAAAGTCAAGATGATAATATGAAGACATTTGAGGTAATGGTGACAGATTTTGATTCAATGAAAGAAAGATTAAAGAAAGTAAATGAACAAAATGAAGCATTGAAAGAAGAATTAGAAACATTGAAAGAAAAGCACAAGTCTCCATCTCCTGAAGTGATGATTATTTCTGAAGTTACTCCTATTGATGTTGAAAGAATACCTGTTTTAGATAAAGAAAATAGGAAATTAGATGATATTGATGTTTCAGTACTACCTGAATCATCATTCAAAGTTCAAAAAGTGATTGATGAATATGCAAGTATAGATGAAGAAGATTCAGATATACAAGAAACCATTGGAGCTTTAGATGATATAGAAGCTGAATTTGATGATGAATGGTATAATGAAGTTCTAGATGATGAAGATCTGGTTGAAGCCAATATAGATGAACATTATTCTCCAATTGACATAAGTCATGATGATGCACCTGTAAATGTGGAAGAAAGATACAATTATCTCATAAGAATGAAGTACAATAGAGTGTTTCTTGATGGGTTGACCGTATCACAAATAAATGAAGAATTTGAGAAATGTATAACGGTTGAATCGGTTGCTCCAATTGATCCAAACGAGATCATAGTAGAACATGGGGAGTGGAACCCATTACAAGAAAGCATTAACATTAAAGAATTGTCTACATCTACGTTGCATCATCCTAACCCTGATGATATGAGCATTACTGCACTCAGAATGTGGTTACAGTCGCGTAATTATCCACGAAAGAAATTGAACAGATTGAAAGGTGAATCATTAAGGAACTTAGTAAGAAGTTTCCAAGAAACTGAAAGACAAACAAACAAGATGATAGTGTTGGATATGGATAATCCTCAATATCTGGAAATTACAAAGAGAACAAAGATTTTGAAGCCTCAGGAGATTAAATCTATGGCTATGACAAGTTCAGTTCATGAATAAAGAAAATAACTGATGAAAATGTTTCCTGACATTGAAAAACAAACATATCAGGTCTCTTTGGAACATAAACAGATGCGGAACAAGGCACGTTCAGCAGGAGATCTAGTACGTAATGTTTTGTAGAAAGGACAATCTATTTCTGAGTTACTAAATGCCATGATTGTTCCTGATACTACAAAAGAAGTGAAAATCGTTCCATGGAAATATGATGAGATTTTTGATGCATTCTTGATTAAACGAGTAAATGCAATATGTGATGTTTATCATTTTTACTCGAGTATTATTAAATTGCCTGTTCAAGATTTAAAGGAATTGAATAAATTGCCATTAATCAATCCTACAAGAGCAAGCCAAGGAGAGAACTTTGTGCAATTATTGAACAGAGGGATAAACAGAATGAGTTCATTCTTACAAACAAGATGTGATCAAGAAGATAAGTAGTATTTTCAAACATCAAAGAAGAAGAGAAAAAGAGTTGATAAAGATGTTGGTGAAGAAAAGTTTTTGGATGCTTTCAGTGATGAGTATTTTGAGAAAGTCACAAATCCTGGATTGAAAGTTATTGATGGATCTCAACAATCAAAACCAATATTGAGATGGTTTTACAATGCTGACACATTTGAGCTGAAGTTAGTACGAGATTTGAACGATTAGGATCGCGATATGATTTCTTTGTTTGGTGTTTTCGAGCTAAAATGTTTGCATCCCAGTTACATCTCATTCTTATCTATTCAGAAGTTTGCAAAAGTTATTCCAGAAACAGTAGAAAATGACAACAAGTATTTTGTATCGATCATTAAGGTGATGAATGCAGCAATGGAGAGGATATCATTGAGGAAAGCTTTAGCATACGCTAAGATAGTGAAAAAGGACATAAAGGATATTGATTTTATGTGAATTTCAAGTAAAGGTATTTTGGAGATTCATTGGAAAGATACTGCAAATCCTGTTGAATGTTATGAAAATATTGATATTGCAGGTCTTTCTAAGCACACTTTGGAAGTAATGAACAATATGGAGATCAAAACAAATGAAGCTAAGCCTGAACAAGGGATTTTAGCAGGAAAATTCAAGTCAGCTATTGCCAAAGCACTAAGGGAACAAGAGCTAAATAAGGAAAAGCTAGATTTCAAGATAAAAGAAGAACCAGAAGACTTCTTTGACTTGTGAAGACTAAAGATCAAAGCTGGAGATAGAGAATGGAGATTGAAGAAATAGATAAAGAAGAAGACTGAAGATTAAAGAATGAAGATCAAAGATGATTGAAGACAAAGTCAGCAGAAAGAAGACTGAAGAAAGAAGATTAAAGATTGAAGACAAAGATTGAAGAAAGAGATTTGAAGACTTAAGATTTTGAAGACCGAAGACATGTAAATCTTAGGGGGAGTATTGTAGATGCTTCTTAAAAGATTAACATTTGTCTTTGTATGTCTTTTTATATTTTTGTCATAGTATAGGGACTTTTTATGTAAATATGTTCCTTTGTTTTTTTGATTAGTATATATAGCTTAGATATGTTTTGTGTAGGAAGTGGACAGAAGAGTTGAAGTTTGAGAGTGATTGAGACGCTTTGTAACTACTTACTACACTTTGTATTCTTTAATATGCTAATCAATGAAAACTCTATGAATTTTTGTTGATTTGCTTGTGTTGAATTGAATACTTGTGTGTTTTAGATTGAATTGTGTTCATATATCATCACAGATCGATCCATTTTGAGCTCATCAAGTTTGATTTCTTCACTTGAGTCATTCTCCACCAATAAAGACTAGCATACGTTGTTCGATGTGTGGATAGGCTCAGCATGGGACACATAACATCATATTCAACAGTTAAGAACTTAAATTTTTATGATTGTGTGGTAAGCAAAACACCTATCTTGGTGTATGGTAGGTTTTGATATATCCAATATAGATTGCTTGTAAAGTCACTCATATACACCAAGTGAAAGAGTTTATAAATTGCTCAGTCAACCATAAGTGTCTCCTTAGTTATGATTCTTATAGACCTAAACTACACTAAGGCATCTTTTATTATGCTAAGCACAGACCTGGATGACCTATCTCATGATCCAAAAAGGTTCCTAATGAGGAACACATCCATCTTAGATGCATAACAAATAAAGTCTTTTATAGACAACATTCCTTGTGAATGAATCAAAAGAATCCGAAAAAGGATCACCTTCCAAAGTGAATTTCAAAAGAATCTCAATGTGGATTAACCAATAAGGAACAATAAAAAGAATCCCCTAGTGGATCAAATTAAGCATTTCATCTAAATATACCCAAAACATGGTACACAAACACAACAAATCAACTCAATAAAGATTAAGACTAGCATGATCTCATGACAGGTGAACATGATTCATGCAAAAGCGTTCAAACCATTCATTACTTACTTTTCTAATGTCCACGATACATCTTGCAAGCAAATAAATTAGACTTTGATAATTTCCATCAACCAAACTCAAATTTTTTTCATTTTGTAACAGATTTTATAAATATGCAAAAAATTAGGGAGAGAAAAATGAAGATGGAAATATCAAAGGCAGCTGATTATGTCAACTATCATACATATTAATTGAAATTCTTAAGATTCAATTTTTTTAATTATTTCATGTTTTAAACAATAAAAATCAACCAAGTCAACCAAGCATGCAAAATAGCAGGTTGGAACATATATATGTATATTATTGTCTCGAAGTGAAAATTTAACATCCATATAGCAATCATGTTAAAATTGTTAAAATTTAAAAAAATAATTTTTGAAAATCATTAAATGATTTTTGTTATGTATGGGCAGCGCATGGCAAAACACATATGCGTTGCAAGTATATCAAAATAGAAAAATAAATTTTCATTCAAGTGTTCACAGTGAATGTATTAAGTTACACATCTCATGAGCAAAATGTCAAACAAACAGAATAATTTTTAAAATTTGGACAACTGTTGTCATGGCGGACACACAAACAGGCTTTCGCTATTGAGACAATCAACTAGACAAGTTGTGTAATACACTAGGTGTATACAACGGATACACAAATGCACATACGTTGTACATCAATGAGCACATTTACGAAGTGTTCACAACGCATGATCAGAGGTAAAACATCTACTGTGAATACAGTGTCTGTCCACAACGTATGACCAAAGGTAATCATGCGCTGTGAAAACATATATAACCTATGAACATAGGTTAGCATATGTTGTGCACAAATTAAACAGTGTCCGCAGTGTACGAATAAACATTCATCCATTTTGAACATTCATAACAAACAATCAAGTGTACACAGCGCATGACAAATACTCATCTACAGGGAACATTAAAAACAATCAGACAAGTATCCACAGTGTATGTCTAATTGTCATCCGATGTGGATATAGTACTTATACAATGCATGACAAATCAATAATCAGCTGAGAATTTTGAAATAACATCCACGTGTACACTACACATGTTTCAACAACCATCTGCTGTGAACAAAATGTAAAACATTCAAGTGTCCACAGCGTACACACAAAGGTCTACAATGGACACACTGTAATCACAATGCATGTGATGCACACACGTATGAAAAAATTCATTTTAACTCAACAATATTTATACAATTAATAAATAAGCTATATACACAGCGGACATACAATTTATCCACTGTATATGTAATGAGACACTTGCAATTTTCCACTCATCATGAGTGTGCGAGCCAAATTCAGAATTTTAAATGTTGCAACAGTACTCACTGATTTTGATCATCAACTAGATATTTATTTGATTTCATATGTTTTGATCAATCACATAGGTATAACAACATGTTTAATCATCAAACATCCAAAACATCAATCTTCAAATTTTTTGTAATCCAAGCATTATGAAACTCTAGGTTATATAATGAACCGGACCAAAAATATAATTAAAGAGTGTTATTTTAGAAAACAAACAATGAATACATGTTTAACAACCATAAATGCATGCATAAGATAATTCTATTTGATATAATTTGATTAAGTGTTCATCGAGTATATGAACATTCAAAGTGTTCATGACTAAAATTCAAGAAATTGAGAGTTTAATTCTTAAATCTATTTCAAAAAGTTTAAAACATGATATAACTTATCACAATATTTGTAAATGCAATATCAAACTCTATTTGATAGTTAAAATAGGCTAAAACACAAAAATATTAAATGTGAACACTCTATTGGATCATATGAGGCTGGTGCATAAAAAAAAACACTTAGAATAACTTTGATGTACAATTAAAGTGGTCTTCCAATGACAAAGCTGCTCTTCCGAAGACAAGTCGTAGATCTTCCGAAGCTCAAAGTATGATGAACTTCCGAAGTGAGAGCTCAGTCTTCCAAGACTAAGTAATTCTCCTTCTGAAGTATACAACTTAAAAATTCTAAAGACAAAGTCTTTCGAAGTATAAAGTCCTGAAGACTTGCAGAAGACTCGGAAGAAGTTGATTCTTTCAAAGTATAAATGGCCTCAGAAGAACTTATTCTTCCGAAGCCACTTAGCTTCGGAAGAACCAACTATAAACTAGTAGACATAAGTATGGTCTGTCTGACAGTCCGCTACAAACTCTGATATACTGCATGGCGCTTTCCCACGCCCATGTAGTTGACCATACTTTAATCCACTGTTCACCCATTATCAGTTAGTACAGTTGCCATTCTTAGTTGGTGACAAAAGGTAAGTCATGGACCTGTCATGTCTACCTAATCTAGGATAGTATTTTATCTTTGAAACTTTACTTCTAGCAATGTAGTATTTGTCTAGTTGTAGATTCTAGCTGGTTTTCAAAGTATAACCGGCTATAGATAGTAGTATATATAGTTTCTCATTGTAACATAAGTAGCCATGCTTGTAATACTGAGTTGAGAAGTAATATATATAAGTATCTTGAAAACCACTCTTGTGTTCTTGTGTTCTTATTAACTTATTATATTACCTGTGAACTTAGTAGAGATTCTGCTTCATCAAACGTGAGTGAATTTAAGTGAATTTGTGAGATAATCTTGTATTGTGAGACAAACACCAATTTCGTAATTGGTATCAAAGCTTTTTAGGCTCTTGATTGTGAGATCTTACCATCCTAAATCACCCTTGTTTTCTTCACACTCACTCACTTCACTCAAATGGCTTTTAACCAAAAATTTTCCGAGTCTAAGATGGGAACCATGACCAAGGATTCTATCATCACTCCTGATGATTTTGGAACCTAGTGCAAGCGTATTGAAGGCTTTATCAAGTATCAAGACATCCTCATGTGGAGACTAGTTACTCATGGTCCATAACAACCAAAGGTGGAATCCCCAGCTGGTAATGATGCTATTATTGAGAAGGTTGTTGAAGACTACTCTAATGAAGACTTCAAGAAGATGGACATTGACTACAAAGCCATGACTGTTTTGCTTATGGCTATACCAAACTCTATAATGGTAGGCTTTAAGCAATGCGAGTCTGCCAAAGAACTCTTTGATACTTTGAAGCTGATGTACTCTGGTTCTACTGAATCCCAGGAGTCCAAGAAAGATGTGCTGAAGTAGAAGTTTGAGAACTTAACTTATATTGTTGGTGAGACCTTGAGCCAACAATACTTCAGATACATGGACTTGATCACCTCTCTTCTGTTTATGGGAGTGGTTCTTGAGAAGAGAGACATAGTAAGAAAGTTCATGCATGCACTTTCTCATGAATGGAACTTCTACTATGTCTTAATCAAGAGAGCTGAGAATCTCAACACTCTCACTATAAGTGAACTATATGGAATCCTTGATGTATACCGTATAGAGATGGAAACTCAGAAAAGCCATCAGATGAACAGACCCTCAAACCATCCTGTTAGCAATGCTCTACATGTTCTAAAGGTTCAAGAACTCCGCATCCCCAGTTGTACCTGAACTACCCCCAACATCCAACATCTTTCTTTGGGCCATACATCATATTTTCTGAGACACCCAGGTCTCAACAAGCTCAACAAAATTCTTTTCAAGATAGTTGTGCTTTTGTTTCAAGGAGTGAGCACTCTGGAGATTTTCAATCTTTTTTGATGATCTAGAGTGTTTTAGCCCAGATGATGTTGAATACTTGGACATTGTCTAACAAATGTCTCTTTTGACCTATAAAGCAAAGAAGTTCTTCAAAAGAACTGGAAGGCAGTTCCCTCAGAACCCAACCAATAGCATATTTGGGTTTGACAAAACAAAGGCCAAGTGCTATAACTGCAACCAACTTGGTCACTTTGCAAGGGAATGCAAAGCTCCTAGATCTAATCCTGGAGCAACTTAAGCCTTCCAGCATCATGCTACCCCAAAGCCTACAGCCAAACCCACTAAACAACAGACTACGGCTGTTGCTTAAGAAGTTGATTGGAGCTTCATGGTGCAAGATGTTACTCCTGCTCAAGATCTCATGGCTGGAACAGAAGACATTAAGGTATATGAACGTCTTTGTGTAACACCCCAAAATTTAGTAAAAAGAAGAGAAAGGAAATGTATAAAGAAAGAAAAGATAAATAACTCAAGTTGAAGGACCAAAGTTGTGCAAGATGCAAAATTAAATATAATTATGTTTAAAAAGAAGGGCATGGCCGCCCATGCCCCCACTACCCACCATTGTTCTCGGTTGAAAAAGGAAGAAAAAAGAAAAGTTCACGGTTTTAGAGAGAGAAGAAGCTGAAATCTGCAAAAAAAAAGTGAGTTTTCTTCAAAATATATGTTCGGTTTGAATTGAATTTTCAGCTTCTAGGCCGAGATTTGTGGTGCTAAGCGCTTGTTTTCATGGGTTTTAGGAGCTGAATTTGCAGGTGGAATTGTGTTGCTTGAAGGTTGCTTCAGGTGAGTTTCTAGATCCCCTCTTTTTACTGATTTTCGAAGTGTTTGGGGCTATTATGCATACCGAGCAAAAGATTTTTAAGTAACCGTGAGTTTTTCAGCATGTTGTTCGATGGTGCTCTATTGTTGTATGTTTTTAAGGTTGTTTTTGATGTTTTGTTTGATGTTTAGCATGTTCTAGTGTTTGTAGCATGGTAGATTTATGTTAAGATGTGCTAGACCGATGTTTGGAGGTTGTTTGTAGAATTTATTATATTTCAGATTGTTGGTCATGCGCCCAGAATGTTCCCATGCTCCTGAAATTGTTTTCATACGCCTAACTTACCTCATGCACCCAAGATCATGCACCCAAATAGTAGTCATGCGCCCAGCATGATGCCCATGCGCCTAAGTGTAGGCCATGTACCCAAACAGTTGCACATGCGCCTAGAGTTGCCCATGCACCTAAGTGTTGGCCATGCGCCGCAGTAGTGCCCATGCGCCGAGAGTTGCTCATGCGCCTAAGTGTTCATGCGCCCTAGTAGTGCCCATGCGCCTAAGCAGGACTCATGCGCCTGGATATTGGTAATGCGCCTAAGCAGGACTCATGCGTCTGCATAGTGGTTATGCGTCTAGGCTGTTTTCCTTAGAATTTTTATGCTTATGCGCCTGAGATGTCCAATTGCTCTCCATTTTGGTTGAGATAGGTTCTATTGTGATGTGATGGCTTGGGCTTGGGGTGTTATGCATGTTTATGTGATGTGTTATCTTTCCATGTTTAACGGTTTTCAAAATGTATGTATTATGTTTTGTAATACTTTATGTATGATGTTATGACTTTACGTGGTATGATGTATGAATGTACGTAAAGTATTATATAATGAAAGTGGAAGATAACGAATGATGAGAATGGAAGTAACGGATGATGAGATCCTTGTCGCGTACCCCGGTACTGTGTCAGTCTTCGGACACAAGTCGGGGGTTTGTTTACAGGACCCGACACAGTATTAGCTTTGGAGCATGAGTCGAGGGTATTGCATGAGACAGGATGGCATGAGATGAGGTCTTGTTGCTCGCCCCGGTACTGTGTCAGTCTTCGGACACGAGTCAGGGGTTTGTTTACAGGCCCCGACACAGTATCAGCTTTTGAGCATGAGTCGGGGGTGTTGCACATGAGATGGGATCCTTGTCACGTACCCTGGTACTGTGTCAGTCTTCGGACACGAGTCGGGGTTTTGTTTACAGGCCCCGACACAGTATTAGCTTCGAGCACGAGTCAGGGGTATTGTTTGAGACAAGATCCGAATGATGGTAAAAGATGTAATGAGTAATAATGATGAACGATGATAAAGATAATAATAATTATTATCAATGTGTACGTATGATGTTTGATCACGAACGAATGTAAAGGTTATGTTTTAACGAACGTAAAGTATTTTTATTTATAAAACTAGTACTCACTCAGCGTCGTTGACTTTTGTATGCATAACTGTTGGCAGGTATTTTGTTGATGCTTAGGAGTTGCAGGCATGGATGCATAAGCTAGTGGGGACGTTTTGAGGCTGGCATCTACATTTTTAATGTGATGTTGTATTTCGAAATGTAAACGAATGTTGTAACTTAATGATATGTTTTAAATTATTAATGGAAGTTTTAAATTCCGATACAAAAGTAATGTATGTTTTAAATATTTTATGCGATGACGGTCCAGCTGTAAGCGTCCCGGGAACGGGGCCTTACAAGTTGGTATTAGAGCCAAAGTTTAAGAGAATTGGGTAAATATTTTCAAAACCTAAACTTAAACTGAGAATGGGACGAAAAGGAAAGGGATGCCAGTCCTAGTAGCTACGTGCCTCCAGGTAAAGGTATTATGTAAACATTTTATGTAAGTCAATGAAAAGGGGAATTATGTGCGCGTGTTATGTGGTTTATGTGCTTTTGTGTAGATTTAGATACTGATGTAGTTAGGACAGGAAATGCTTGGGGGATGAAGAGTAAAGTAAGTGGCTAATCACAACTATCCTCTGTAATTAGGGACTTACTATACTTGACATAATCTGAGCTATTACCTTGAATGACCGTGTTGGTGTTTGAATCTTGTAGTGTTTAGATGTCTGGTGGTAGATCTTCTGAGGCTTCACGAGGTGGAGGTCGGGGTGGACGTGGTGTTAGACCGCGTGTCATAAGGAGTAGGGCTAAGACTGCTAAGATGGCTCCTGAAGAGCCAGAGCTCTGTCACCAGGATGGTGAGGACGAGAGTGCCTATTCTGAGAGCCTCAATGAAGGAGGCGGTGGTTGAGGAGGTTCATCAGGTCATGTAGACGATTCTGCCGACTGTAGTGACCTAGGTTATTAGAGCTGTGAAGGAGGATGAGAAGAAGGAGGGTGAGAAGAGGAAGATCGCTAGACAAGGAGGTGAGGAAGGAGGTGTAAGGGGAAGGGAGCAACCAAGGACTGATATGGCTATCTCTAGTGACGATGAGGAGAAGGAGGAAGCTGTGCAGGAAAATGCGAAGGGATGTAGCTACAGGGCATTCCAAAGGTGCAGGCCCACTACGTTCGATGGGAACGGGAGTGCTGCGGCTGCTCACCATTGGGTGAGGGAGATGGAGGCGGTACTCGATATCAATGAGTGCTGAGAGGATCAGAAGGTGAAGCTCGCTACCCACTCATTTGTGGACTAGGCCTTGTGCTGGTGGGACAACATCGTCCAAGCCGAGGGGGTACCAGGGCAATCGGGAGGATGAGGTGGAAGGAGCTGAAGAGGTTGGTAATTGAGTAGTTTTGCCCTCATAGGGAGCTTGACAAAATTGAGAGAGAGTTCCTACAGGTGGAGGCGGGAACGATGACGCACCAGTAGTACACCATAAAGTTCAACGAGATGGCAAGGCTGGTGCCAGATTAAGTGAAGCCTGTGTCACGAAAGATCAAGAGATGCATTCAAGGTCTGCCGACAGATATCCGCAGACATCTGATCGCTACCCGACCAGGTAGGTTTAGGTCGGTGGTCGACCTAGCGGGGAGACTGTATGACGACCCAGAGGCGGTGGCGATGGTGGATGTAGAAAGGAAGCGGGACAATGTGAGAAATGGAAATGGAAGGCGGGATAATGATGATGGATTTGTGGCTGGAGGTAAGACGTTGAGGGTCAATGATCGGAGGATGGTAACAGGGAGAGAAGAAGCATGCAAGAAGTGTGGTAGAGGCCATGAGGGGGAGTGCAAGTGGGGACTGAACATCTGCTTTCAATATGGGAAAGAGGGCCACAGGGCGAGGGAATGCCACATGGCTAAATGTTATGACTGTGGCGAGACTGGACACATGAGCAGAGTCTGCAAGAAGTCGAAAGCAGGAAGCTCCGATGCAAAGAAGGATGGCAGAGGATGAAGGTTAGAGCATTCGCTATGACCTGGAAGAGGCTAGAGCGGACTCCGATGTGACGTTAGGTACGTTTCTAGTAAATTAAATTTGTGCATTTGTGCTTTGATTGTGGTGCTAGTAGTAGTTTCATTCCTACTGCCTTTTGTGATAAGTTGCACGTTAGGAGTAGGAAGATCGATGAGCCCTTCGATGTAGAAATTGCTATTGGTAAGTCCACTAGGTTACCGGATGCCATAGATGATTACGCAATAGAATTGAAAGAGCGTGTGTTTCCTGCTAGACTGTTCATGACAGACTTTGGTGGGTAGGTGTACTCCTTCGGATAAATTGGCTAGTAGCCTATGAGGCAAACACCTAGTGTTTCAAGAAGGTGGTTTGATCAACCGTGCCCGACAAGAGTTCGGTACCGACCTACAACGATGGAGTAATGTTGAATGCCTCATCTGGGAAAGGGGATCATCCAATTCAGAAAGCAAGGAAAGCTAAATCCGAGGTATATAGGGTCACTCCGAATCGTTGCTTAGGTAGGAGAAGTGGCCTATCGACGGGAGCTACCCAATGAGTTAAATGGAATTCGTCTGACATTCCATGTATCTCATCTAAGAAAGTGCTTAGCCAAGGAGGAAATGATCGTGCCACTAGAGAATATCGAGATGGACGAACAACTAAACTACATGGAGCAACCGGTGGCCATTACTGATAGAAGGGAGAGATGGGCTAAGGAGAAGGGTGGTTTCATTTGTGCGAGTACAGGGGAGCCCCGAAGGGGTCTAAGCCTACGTATAAGATCAAGGAAGAGATGAGACAGTATTACCCGCAATTGTTCGAGGAGCGACAAGTTTCGGGCACGAAACCCATATAAGGGGGGTGGACTTGTAACACCCCGAAATTTATTAAAAAGAAGAGAAAGGAAAAGCATAAAGAAAGAAAAGATAAATAACTCAAGTTGAAGGACCAAAGTTGTACAAGATGCAAACTTAAATATAATTATGTTTAGAAAGAAGGGCATGGCCGCCAATGCCCACACTACCCACCATTGTTCTCGGTTGAAAAAGGAAGAAAGAAGAAAAGTTCATAGTTTAAGAGAGAGAAGAAGCTGAAATCTGCAAAAAAAAAGTGAGTTTTCTTGAATATATGTTTGGTTTCAACTGAATTTTCAGCTTCTAGGCCGAGATTTGTGGTGCTAAGTGCTTGATTTCGTGGGTTTTTGGAGTTGAATTTGCAGGTGGAAGTGTGTTGCTCGAAGGTTGCTTCAGGTGAGTTTCTAGATCCCCTCTTTTTACTTACTTTCGAAGTGTTTGGGGCTATTATGCATACCGAACAAAAGATTTTTAAGTAACCGTGAGTTTTTCAGCATGTTGTTCGATGGTACTCTATTGTTGTATGATTTTAAGGTTGGTTTTGAGGTTATGTTTGATGTTTAGCATGTTTTAGTGTTTGTGCCATGGTAGATTTATGTTAAGATGTGCTAGACTGATGTTTGGGGGTTGTTTGTAGAATTTGTTATATTTTAGATTGTTGTCATGCGCCCAGAATGTTCCCATGAGCCTGAAATTGTTTTCATACGCCTAACTTACCTCATGCACCCAAGATCATGCGCCCAAATAGTAGTCATGCGCCCTGCATGATGCCCATGCGCCTAAGTGTAGGCCATGCGTCCAAACAGTTTCCCATGCGCCCAGAGTTGCCCATGCGCCTAGGTGTTGGCCATGCACCCCAGTAGTGCCCATGTGCCGAGAGTTGCTCATGCGCCTAAGTGTTCATGCGCCCTAGCAGTGCCCATGCGCCTAAGCAGGACTCATGTGCCTGCATAGTGGTAATGCGCCTAAGCAGGACTCATGCGTCTACATAGTGGTAATGCGCTTAGGCTGTTTTCCTTAGAATTTTTATGCTCATGCGCCTGAGATGTCCAATTGCTCTCCATTTTGGACTTAGGGATTTCTGAGGATTTTCTAGAGGTAGATGGTTAAGATAGGTTCTGTTGTGATATGATGGCTTGGGCTTGGTGAATTACGCATGTTTGTGTGATGTGTTATCTTTCCATGTTTAACGGTTTTCAAAATGTATGTATTATGTTATGTAATACATTATGTATGATGTTATGAGTTTACGTGGTATAATGTATGAATGTACGTAAAGTATTATGTAATGAAAGTGGAAGATAACGAATGATGAGAATGGAAGTAACGGATGATGAGATCCTTGTCGCGTACCCCGGTACTGTGTTAGTATTCGAACACGAGTTGGGGGTTTGTATACAAGCCCTGGCACAGTATCAGCTTTCGAGCACGAGTCGGGGGTATTGCATAAGATAGCATGGCATGAGATGAGGTCTTGTTACTCGCCCCGGTACTGTGTCAGTCTTCGAACACGAGTCGGGGGTTTGTTTACAGGGCCCGGTACAGTATCAGCTTTCGAGCACGAGTTGGGGGTGTTGCACACGAGATGGGAACCTTGTCGCGTACCCCAGTACTGTGTCAGTCTTCAGACACGAGTCAGGGGTTGGTTTACAGCCCCGGCATAGTATCAGCTTTCGAGCACGAGTCGTGGGTATTGCATGAGACAGGATCTGGATGATGGTAAAAGATGTAATGAGTAATAATGATGAATGATGATAAAGATAATAATAATTATTATCAATGTGTACGTATGATGTTTGATCATGAATGAATGTAAAGGTTATGTTTTAACGAAAGTAAAGTATTTTTATTTATAAAACTAGAACTCACTCAACGTCGCTGACTTTTGTATACATAATAGTTGGCAGGTATTTTGTTGATGCTGAGGAGTTGCAGGCATGGATGCATAAGCTATTGGGGACGTTTTGAGGCTGACATCTACATTTTTAATATGATGTTGTATTTCGAAATGTAAACGAATGATGTAACGTAATGATATGTTTTAAATTATTAATGAATGTTTTAAATTCCGCTGCAAAAGTAATGTATGTTTTAAATATTTTATTCGATGAGGGTCCAGCTGTAAGCGTCCCGGGAATAGGGTCTTACACTCTGTACCCCAGCCTGTATTGCTAAGGTTAAATTGTATCAGGACTACAACATGGAAATTAGATATGATATTGAGTCTTTAAATATACTAAAATTTGATTTTAAGAGAGCAAAATCTTACTATAAACTCAAAATAGAAGAGTTAGAGTAAACTGTGTCCTCTTTAAAACATGAACATTCAAACTACAAGGCTCATATAAAAGATCTAATATCCAAGTTAACTGAGGCTCAAGCCCAGCTAGTATTAGCTGAGGCTAAAGCAAAGAAGTATGCCATTGAAGAGCATAACTTCAAAACCATCATTGCATCATCCTCCCACTCCAAGGTGTGCTATCAAAACAAAAGTGGGTTGGGAACCAATGAAATTGCTCCACCACACTCCTTTGTGTCTGTTAGACAGACAAGATGTGTACTGATGAGCAAGAAGCTGCAACTGCTGACCCACTACCTAAAGAGTAGAAGAACGATGCAATGATGGAGACCACCACAGGGAAGGATAAGGTAGAAAACCTCATCCCCACAACTGATCAATCCTTAACAACCAAAGCCAGAATGAAAAAAATCAGGGCAACAAGAAAAATTGCCAAGAAGGTGGCGGAGACTAAGATGAAGATAGACCCAAGGCAAAAGGGTGTATTCATATCAGCTAGATTTCAAGTGGTAGGAAATCCTGATTCAAGAAAAGAGTGTAGTACCAGAAATCCTGTCCAGATGAAGGATCAAAAGTTGAAGGGGAAGGCTATTGAAGAAGAAAAGAAGAGCAAGAAACAATAGTCATCATGCCCCATCATGAATAACATTGAATGCGTAATATATGGTCTGCATAACCAGATGGCTAAAGATTGTTACTATAATCCAGCAAGCACACATTATGCAACCAATGTTAAGAAAGAAGGAGTCAAGGATGGTTTCATATTTGGACCTTACCATATGGTCCAAGTGTTAAGGAAAGGAAAGCTTGTTTCCGAAGCCAAGTTTCTTTCGGAAGAAATTTATTCTTCCGAAAGGAAAATAGCTTTGGAATACAAGCTAAAGAACAAACAAAAGAACAAAAAGAATCCTTTGAAACCTTTCGAGAAGAAGTCTACTTCAGAAGAAAAGGTGGTGAAAACATCTTCCAAGAAGAAAGAAGTCTCGGAAGCAAGCTATGTTGCACAAGCCTCATCAGGCTCATCAACACTGATCAACCATAGGATGGAACGGAAGATCAGAAAAGATGCTACAGCCTAACCCTCTTCTTCACAAACCATAACTGAACTCCCATGCATACATTTTGATTCAATTTTATCATCTAAATTGGAAGTGCCCAAGACCAACAAGGCTTGGGTTTCTAATTGTAACTAATCCTTTCACCTTATGTGCAGGGTCATTCACATGACAATAACAGAAATGTTTGGATTGTGAACAGTGGATGCTCCTGGCACATGACAGGGAACGAATCTCGCTTACTAAAGTTTAAACATTTTAATGGAGGTCCTATTCAGTTTGGAGGTGAAGCCGGAGGATACATTTCTGGTAGTGGTAGTGTATCCAATGGTAAGTTTAAAAGTTGACAAAGTAAACTTTGTCAAACAGCTTGAACACAATCTCTTAAGTGTTTATGAATTCTATGATCAAAAGCACCAAATGCTTTCACATAACATGAGTGCATTATATTCAAACCCGGGATGACAATTCCTTAGGAATTGGTGCTTCTTAGATCTCCCAGGAGAGGGGATATGTACAAGTTGGATATGAACAATGCTTCCCTACTGGGTGAAGTATCATGCTTTCTTTCCAAAGCTAATGGTGATGAGTCAACTCTTTGGCATAAAAGAATGTGCCATGTTAATTTTAAAATCATGAATAAATTGGTTAAAATTAATTTGGTACATGGTGTGCCCAAAAAGGAGTTTATTTGTAAAGATAACTGTCTTGCCTGGCTAAAAGGAAAGCAACACAAGGTTTCTCGCAAATCCAAAGAGGTCAACTCCATCACCACCCCATTACACTTATTGCACATGGATATTTTTTGTCCCACAAGTATAATGAGCATTAAAAGGAAATCATATTGCCTTGTGATTGTTGATGATTTCACAAGATTTACATGGGTTTTCTTTTTAAGAACTAAAGATGAAACTGCTGAAACTTTAAAATTTTTTTATTCTTAAAATTGAAAATCAGATAGATCACAAGGTAAAAATCATTAGATGTGATCAAGGGACTGAGTTTAAGAATCAAGTTCTTGACACATTCTATAACTCAAAAGGGATTGCTAGACAATATAGTGCTCCTAGAAATCCTCAACAGAATGGTGTTATTGAGAGGAGGAACAGGACACTTATTAAGGCAACAAGAACTATGTTAGTAGATTCAAAACTGCCTTTAACTTTCAGGACAGAGGCAGTCAGCACTGCATGTTATGTGGAGAACAGGGTTCTTATTGTTATGCCACATGGAAAGACCCCTTGTGAGCTATGGAACAAGAGGACACCGTTCATTGGCTTTCTTAGGTCGTTTGGCCGCAGGTGCACCTTACTTAACACAAAGGACAATTTAGCAAAATTTGCTGAAAAGTCGGATGATGCTATCTTGTTGGATATTCCTCAACCTCTATTGCATATAGAGTGTATAATATCAAAATTTTAGAATTGTTTCTAAACTATTCTAAACCATCATGCGAGAATGTTTCAGCTGGAACAGAAACTCAAAGGGACCCCTATGAAGATCAAATGTTTGAGTTACCCAAACCTTTTTCAAGTTCTCCAAGAAGAAATGAAGATCAAGCTCCTTCAACTGAAAGTCTTAAAAGCTTGAATATCTCAGGAAACAATGGAGCTTCAACAAGTTATCAGCGAATTGAGCCTCAAAACTCCATAGCTGACAACTTAAGCATTTAACACCAAGCTGATAAAGAAAGTGATCTGGAGGAACAAGCAACTGTTGATGCTGATTGTCAGCAAAATATCATTGATGCTGTCATACATTCATTCAATAGGTCCTCATTTAATGAGTGTGAGACATCAGCTGGTGAAGGTGTTCAAAATTTTAAGCAAAACTTCTTAAACTTGGATCTATCTATGCAACTAGATGTAATTCCTAGGCTCAGGATACACAACAATCATCCAGCTAAAAATATCATTGGGGATGTCTAGGAGGGTATGAGAACAAGAAGTTAGACCCACAATGGGAATGCCTGCTTGTACTCATGTTTCTTTCTTAAATGGAACCAAATAATGTGGAAGAAGCCCTCAAGGACAATAATTGGGTTGAAACAATGCAAGAGGAGTTGCTTCAGTTCAAGAGGCAAAAGGTATGGAACTTGTGTCCATGGCCACCTGGCCAAGTCCCCATTAGCACTAAGTTGGTGTTCAGAAACAAAAGAGACAATAGAGGTTTGATCATCAAGAACAAAGCAAGACTTGTTGTTCAAGGATACACATAGGAGGAACGTATAAATTACACTGATGTCTTTACACCTGTTACAAGACTTGAGGCTGTGCGAATCATCCTTGCTTTTGCAGCATCCAAGAACTTCATAGTCTATCAACTTGATGTCAAATGTGTTTTTTTGTATGGGGATATCGATAGAGAAGTCTGTGTGTGCCAGCCACCTGGATTTGAAGTTCCACAACACCCCAACTATGTGTGCAAACTTGATAAAGATCTTTATGGGTTGCATCAGGCACCTAGGCTATGGAATGAGACACTGTCTCAATTTCTTCTCAACAATGGCTATACCAGAGGCACCATAGATAGGACATTATTCATAAAGAAGTCTGGGAAGGACATGCTGCTTGTAAAAGTCTATGTTGATGACATCATATTTGGTTCCTCAAATGACCAAACATGCAAGGACATTGAAAGCATCATAAGGAAGAAGTTTGAGATAAGTTCAATGGGAAAGATAGACTTCTTCCTTGAAATTCAAGTGAAACAGATGAAAGAAGGGTTCTTCGTCAATTAATCTAAGTATGTCAAGGACATCTTAGAGAGATTTGAGATGAAAGATTGTAAGCCAGCCAAGACACCTATACCCAGAAATTACAACCTTTGTCCTGATTCCGAGGGGGAGGATACTGATCAGCATCAGTATAGGGTGATGTTGGATCTTTGATGCATCTCACTACTAGTAGACCTAATATCATGTTTGCAACATGCATCTATGCAAGATATCAGGCTTCTCCAAAGGTATCTCACCTAATTGCTTGTTAGGTCTAGATCTTTGGTATAGGTTTAGATGATGAATCATTTCTTGTAATGAACTTCTATAATTCTTTATTAGTTTGTAATACATTAAATAGATGTTAACCCAAATATTATTTGTGTTGATTTTATGTAATTGTAGGAAAACACCATACATGGTCAATTTGGAAAATTGACTAAGTGAAAGAACTCCTACGAATGAACACATTGTTCCTCTGTAGATGTTCTGTGAACCAAAGAACAAGGAATACACATCTGTAGATTTCCTGCGGAAGCTCAAAATCTACTGAAGAACAAGTTCTGAAGTCAAGTTACTGCTGCTGCGGAAGAAGGAAGTTTGCTGTTGAGGATGATGTTCAAGATCAAAGGACCAACTCCTACGGAAGACCAACTCCTACGGAAGAACAAAACACTTGTATGATCTCAAATCATCAAGTACAACATAAAGTCAACCTATTACATCATCAAGTCAATGACGACAGAAGACACTATTTATGTCAAGCATATATTCCACATCATATCAATAATATTTATTTTGTAAAGTAAATCCCTTTGCCGCTAAAAATAAGGCATGGATCCACACTTTTAGGAGAGTTTGTTAGGTTATTAAGGGAGATTGATACAACTATAAAGTGACATATTCTTAGTATCAAAATCAATCAATCAATCAATCAATCAATCAATCACTCAAGAAAAATAGCAAAACAGCAAGAACATCATTGGAGATCACAAGATCACCAGAGCATCATAGCAATTGTAATCGATTGTGCTTTAATGAAAAATAATTGAAATAGATCTTTTGTTGCATTATATTATTCTTCTTTCAATTTATTTTATATTTTGTTTGTCGATTTCAATTTCACAAACAATTAAATTAAAAATAAAATATTGATAATTCCACGATCTTTGATTGTTCAATCAAACTGATAATTCCTGATTCGATCCTTGGATTCACAGGTGGTATCAGAACCTTGTGCTCATTGATCTAGATCAATTGATCTATCATTTTGATTATTTTAATTGGTTGTTTGTTTCATCAAATCATCAAAAACTTGCTTTATCGATCAGTATTCACTGTTCCATTGCTCGATTAATTTCGATTTGCATTAGAATCGCTTTTGGTTCCTGGATTTGTGTTATTGTTCTATTTCTTAACGCTGTTTTAAACAAAACCATCATCATCTAACATCATAATTTCAAATTAACTGAGAATATATTGAGTGATTTGACTGATTTTGACCACAACTTCTTATTTAATTAAGAGTGTGTTATAAATTAGTCCATGCCTAACAGAAGTCATTAATTCCAAGGGATTTTTGTCTTAGTTGATTTGATATCAATATTATCAGTGATTTGATATTGTCATGTTAGGGTGTTTCCATTGTCTTTACTCTGTCATAGGATATTAGATTAATTGATAATTTTGATAATTAACAGCTATAATCAACATGAGAATTTCTGTGGTTGGAGCTTATCAACCTCCGTAGTTGGATAACAAATCTAATTTCAAAACGTGGAAAATCAGATTCAGGAATCATGTTAACTATACAGATTCTAATTTATGGGTGTCTATTACTGAAGGTCCTTACATTCCACCTACTTTAGGACCTGAATATAAAGACAACAATCAGCCCATAAGTTTGAAAAATCTATCACCTGATGATGTCAAGAAAGTCAAAGTCGACATATACTATGGCTTTACCTGAAGACCTACTGATCTGGTGTGAAGCATACAAGATAGCTAACTCATTATGGAAAATTCTTCGTAGTTTGTGTGAGGGAAGTGATGAGATTAGAAGCATCAGGAAGGATACCCTGCATTCACAATATGAGACATTCCATCATATTCAGGGTGAATCCATCCCTCAACAACTCCATAGATTTATGCAACTTGTTACTGAAATGAATATTCTTGAATTGAAGTACAATAATGAGGAACTAAACAAAAAGATGTTACATGCCTTGCCCGAAAGTTGGACACAAAGTGTGTCTATGTTCAAAAATACCATTGATCTAAAGGCAATTGGACTAGATACTTTGGTAGCCAAGGTAGAAGCATTGGAGTTGGATGAGAAAACAAAGAACAAGAGTGTTAAAGCATCAATAGCGCTATACCAATTCAAAGAAGCTAAGGGTGTTAGAAGTGCTTTTATTTCCAATGAGGATGATGGAAGCTGTTAAACTCTCATATTGAATCAAAGAACATGTATGGGTTGGGATTTAATGTTGTTGCACCACCAGTAAATGATAATTACACCACACTACCTGAGTCAATGACAAACAGTTTATCAAATCATTTTATGTTAAGCACCAAAACTGAATCAAAATTTGAAAATAATGAAGTGGTAAATGGTGAAGATACTGAAATCAGTGAAACTGATTCATCTGAATTAGAATTTTCAAAACAAAATGAATCAGAATTTGACATTGATGACTGTGATGATCTGTATGAGGTTTATGAGCCTAATGAACAAAAATGTGCTGGGTTGGGTATGGGAAAGAATATGGTAATTGAACCTATAATTCCCAAAGTTCTTAAGGAGAGAAAGCTACCTTATCCCCCAAAACAAAGAAATTTGTTGAAGACCATCTACACAAGAATTGGTCAGCTTAATGAAGGAATTCAAGAGCTCAACAAAAAGCACAAAAGTCAGTCAGCAAAAAGAAATACGAAGGAAGAAGAGAGAAACACTTCAGTAGAACACCTGCGAAAGAAGAAGATTGGTCCTCACACATTCGTAGAAAAGCAAAGGAAAATTGCTCCAAAGTCAACTTCTGTAGAAGATCTGCGGAAGAAGCATTCATCTGAATCAAAACAGTCATCCGTAGAAGATCTACAGAAAAAGAAAACAATTTGTGAATCATAAACTGTTAAGAAAGTAAAGAAACAACAAAGAGATGTGAATCCTGAGCAACAACAAGAAGATACTTCAGCTACAAAGATTGAAAGAATATTGAAAAAGAAGCAGAAGAAGGCAGTGGAGTGATAGTGAAGCTGAAGAAAAATACTGCAATTGGTGTGACATGTTTAATCAAAATAGAAGATTGTTATTTTAGCAGCTATTGTTCCGTATGTAATATGAATAATCATATGACTTCTGATTGCTACTTCAATAAGCACTGTGCTATTTGCAACAAGAAGAACCATTCTACTCAAGAATGCTACTTCAACAAGAAGAACAAATCTAAAGTGCTAAAGAAGCAACTATCTGAGAATGATGATTTTGACACACAATATTCTAAGAATGAAGAATCAAAGGTCTTAAAACAAAAGAAGCAGCAACCAAAACAAAAGGTGCCAAAGGTCAAGAAGCCAACATCTGCTGATGATCAAACAAAGAAGAAGAAGGAGAAGCAACACTATCAAAGCAAGACTCCTTATAAGAAGGTAGTGCTACAGGAAGATGAAGCCTTCTTTGATCAGTTTAAATAGGGTAATCATGTACCATAGTCAAAAACAAAAGATGCTGACACTTTTTCTAACAAAATGTCATCTTCAAGTTTGAAGAAAAAGATACTCAAGGAACAAGTGACTGAGAAAGTGACTGTGAATCAAGATCAAAGTGCTTCAAGTCCATCTTCAACCGAATCATCCTCACCCCAAACAGAACATAATGAATCAATTGAGACTAAAATCAATCTTGAGTCATCTAGGCTCAATCATGATAGAGTAACTATTCTAGATAACAATGGTAAGCCCAAGATTGCTGCTAAAAGAATTCATAGATACCTCAAAGGAGCTCCAAAACTGGGTCTTTGGTATCCTAAGAATAAGGATTTTAATCTCTATGGTTACATTGATAGTGATTATGGTGGTTGCAACATTAACAAGAAATCCACATCCAGAGGATGTCAATTTCTTGGTGAAAGGATCATCTCCTGGCAATGCAAGAAGCAATCATGTGTCTCTACATCACTGCTGAAGCTGAATACATTACTGCTGTGAGCTGCTGTGCTCAACTGCTGTGGATTCAAAATCACATGTGGGACTATGGTTTCAACTTCATGGAAACTCCTATCCATATAGACAACAAGAGTGCCATTTCTATCATAGAAAATTCAGTCAAGCACTCCATGACTAAACACATTGACATCAGGTATCATTTCATTTGAGATATTCATGAGAAAAATCTAATCAGGCTAGTCAAAGTCAATCTAAATGAATAATATGCTGAGTTGTTCACAAAAGCATTTGATGAACAAAGATTTAAATACTTAATCACAGCCATTGGGATGATTAACATTGACTAGTCTATCTTTTTTGAAAACCTTTAAAATGTGTCTTCTCCATATTGTCTAAATACAATCTAAGCCCTGTTACATAAAGTTTTTCTAAGTATGAATTCTTCTGAAGAGAAATTTTCCCTCGGAAAATATCTTTATCCGTCTTCTAAAGGCAAATTCTTCTGCATAAATACTCTCTTCCGAAGAATTTTTAGCCTCAGAAGAACATTTGATCAAAGATCACATCTACTTCCGAAGCTTACTAACTTCTTTTCTCGAAAGAAGACTGTACTCTCGGAAGCAAACTTGTCATTAAGACATGGTTTGCCTTCGGAAGTAAAAATGGCTTTGGAAGACAATATTGAGAAACACAACTGTGCTCTCTCGGAAAAACTTTACACTCAGAAGAACACTTTTACTGTGTAACGGAAATCTTTGGGCCCCAATTGATTTTACTGTAAAGATACTGTCCGAGAACTATAATAACCAAAATTATTAAATCTTTTCACTATATCATCTACTGCCTACATCCATTTGGACCTCAAAACATCTTTTCACTCATCATTTCACCTTATCCAGTGGATTTTTCAGCATATAAAATTACCGGTTATTTCTCTTTCTAACTTTTATTTACCGTTTATCAAAACCCAAAATTTCATTATTCATCTTCTTCATCCTACTTTTGCAATCTTCTCACTTCAGTTAACAAGTTTTTCTTAGAACAATGGCCTTAAATCCCTAACATAACCAAGTCACCATCCTTGATTCTTCACAGTCCGCATATTTCATAGCGCTTACCGTAAACCCTACCATCTACTCAAACCGTCTGGCCAATTTCTGGGCCAATGGTCACTATGAAACCCTAAATGCTTAAAGGATTATTCGATCAAGGGTCTGCAAACAGGAGATCATTATAAGTGAAACTACCATTAGGGAGCATCTGGAGTTCCATGATGAGGGCACCCCTACTAAATCCCCAAGTATGAGTTGGAAGATACTTACACTCAGATGGGATATGGCAGTGATGTAAGCAAGTCTACGGTCTACAAGTTTAATTTCTCCTACAATTGGAAGTCCTTGCTGCATATCGTCCTGCACTGCCTATCCAACAAGTCCGGGGGATGGGATTAAATCCCATATGATTTGGGCTGCCTAGTCCATGGGTTGGTAAAGGGCCTATGCTTTAACTACTCAAGATTTATGCTGAATAACTTTAGAGGCAATCTAACCAGGGATCAATTCTACGTGTATCCCATGTTCATTCAGCACATAATCAACTATGAGCTAGACCAGGATAAACTACAATGTGAAAATATTCTACTAGTCCCTCACATGAGGCATGACATCTTCAAGACTCAGAAGAAGGTATCCACCAATTTCACTGGAAGATTCACTGATATTCTTCAAGGTATGCTTGAGCCAATGGCTCATGGTGACATCCCTGCAAGCCTAGCAGGTGATGAACCCACACCAGACACCACCACTATAATGCCAATTATTTCTTCCCACCCAATCAAGATCACCTACAAAAGATGCTCCAAACAAACCCTTGATCAATCTACTCTGATTAGTCAAGTCCCCTCTGTTCAAACAAAAAGGCTAGAGTGGAATTCAGGGCTCCCACTCAGCTAGAGGTCCAACCATCCTCCACCGTTGACTTCAAAGTCAGTGTTGAGTCTCCTCATTCTCAACCTGATGACCCACTAGTGAAGCCTTAAGCCCTCAAGGTGAGTCTCAACACTCCCCTAAGAAGCCAAAAAGGGACAACCATATCATTGGCTCAACTGCTATTGCAAAAGAACCATTAGGTGTTGACCAAGGTTCCGGGTCATTAGATATAACCTCCCTATCCTTTTGTGACATATTAACCGGCCTGATGAGGGTATCATGTTCCATCAGGGCCATGATGTTGATCTAACACACCACTCTCAAGATCAACTGAGCCCCAGGGAACCCCTGATGTCTAGCCCACATCAGTTAAGCCTAACCGAGGTGAGTCCAACATGTGTGGAGGTGACTCATGTAGACTCAATTGCCACTACTAAGAGTGTTTCACTAGCCTCTCAAAATAGTGGTAACATTAGTGAGATTGAGTCTACGACAACCTTGCCAATTGATGCCTCTGAAAGAGACATCAGTAAGCAAGAGTATCCAGGGAGCCAAGAAACCACTACTGGTGGTGATGATGAACATACTAGGTATGTTATCTCATCTCCCAATGATTCTTCAAAAGAAGATAAGGGTAGTCTGTAACTCAGTATCAGAGACCTAGTTTCTAAAGTCTCAAACCTTGAATCAAAGGTTAAGACTTTAGACGATAGGTCTACCACTCAGCAACTTGAGATTGAAAATCTCAAGGCTCAACTAGTTGAGAAACAGATTGAGAAGTCTGTTAGGCATGTTCCAATTCAGGTTTCTTTAAGTTCTTCATCTAGCTTATCTACTTCTTAAGATGAAGGTACCAAAAAGGGGGAGAATGTACAGAAACAAAGACATAGGGAACCCAACCTTGTTATTACAACTTCCCTTGATTCCATTTCTTCATTCTATCCCACACAGCAACACCCTGTAACCATCTTTCCTTAACCACCTCCTATTACCATTCAAGTGGACCCAAGGATGCTTATTGACCTTCATAGATTCTTAACCAAATTTATGATAAGCTACTCGCTTGAACATCCCTCCCCTGATGCTGCCATTACCTATTTTAGAGCTAAAGAGGTTCAAAGGCTGAGCGTGCCACCTACCTTGGAGGAGAAAGTTGGTCAACCTAAGGTCTCTATTAAACCTGAGATTAAAGTTGGTCAACCCAAGGATGCTTATTGACCTTCATAGATTCTTAACCAAATTTTTGATAAGCTACTCCCTTGAACAACCCTCCCCTGATGCTGCCATTACTTATTTTAGAGCTAAAGAGGTTCAAAGGCTGAGCGTGCCACCTACCTTGGAGGAGAAAGTTGGTCAACCTAAGTTCTCTATTAAACTTGAGATTAACTTTGAAGGGGAAATACTGACTGATGGCCCAGCAACCACCATGGAAGGGACATGTAGTGCAGTTCCAATTACTTCCGAAACAGAAATCCAAGCTACCGAAGGAATAATTGAATTATCTTCCTTGTCCGATGACTTGTTCATCACAGAGGCCATTCTTGACATGGCTTCTGAGGTCAACTGTGATGATTTCCTTACAACTCCCATCTCCTATACACCACAAGTTCAAACCCCCTCTCCCCAACCTGAATCCTTTAAGCTTGAGTCTCTAAAGGTTGAATCTTCCTCTGATCCTAAGGGGAAGAGGAAGCTCATTGCTGAAGAGCTTCTAGAGAAAGAAAGGTTGGAAAAGCTAAAGAAGAAAGGAAGAATTGATACTTGGAAGTTGCTGGCTGCAAGCAGCAAAGCAGCAGCAGCCGCTCAAGAAAGTATCAACAATCAAAGGAGAGTGGAGATATAAACAGGCTCATTAGCCTGGGAGTAGACAATGAAGAACTCCTTTTACTCCTACTTGATGAGCTTGTAAAACTAGAGAAGGCATTCTTGCTGCAAAAAGAAAAGGAGGAAGCAGCAAGGGTGGCCATAGAGGAGGAAAAGAGGAGAAAGAAGGAAGCGGCTAAGGCAGAGTAGAAGAAGGAGAGGATAGCCTTTCCCTATAGTTAAACGTCGAGTTCGTGATGAGAACCGAGTGAAGATATTGAAGATATATTATGTTTGAGACTTTATTGTATTAAATATATTTTGTGTGAACACAATATATTTTATCTTGTTTTAGTCTTGTTTTAGTCAAGTTTAATAGTCTAGGGGGCTAAATGTAAATCGTGAAAGTTAGTCTAGACTATAAATAGGTTAATTGTAATTAGAGTTGGTTAATGGTTGCATGACCAATTGATTGAGGGATTTACTTGTAAATAATATTATTAGCAATCTAATTGAAGATCAAAGGGGTTTTGATTGTGTTTATCATATTTTGTTCTATAATCTTCATGATTTGATTCAAGTGTGTTCAACCTGGGTTAACAATTTGGTATCAGAGCCATTTTGGATCAAATTCATTAAAGATTTGAAGATTATTGAAGCTGTTTATCAGATTTCTAGAGAGAGAAAGTGGGGGTTAGACAGAGAAAGTAGATCTGAGTTCAAATTTGTACAAATTCAACATCAACAACATCAGATCTATCATTATCTACAACATATATTGGATCTACATCATCTGTTATACAAGAAAAATCAAAGAATTTTCAGATCTGAAATTTTCTCTCACACACACTAGTGTGTGTGTTCTTGAGAGCTTCAAATCTTCAAGGGGCGAAACTAGCATCATTCTGAACGAAAGTTCAAAGTTTCCGGCGAAATTACAGTTTCGTCAGGCGAAACTCCGACAAATTTTCCGGCGAAACTAAAAATTCCGGCGAATCTATAAAACCTACGAAATTAATAAATTCAAGCTGCGAAATTAAAAAATAAATGTTCATACTCTTTTCAAACAAAACCTACCACCACTAGTTGACCTCCACCACCACCATCCTCAGCCGCATCCTCAACACCGCCGCCATCAACAACACCAACTACAACCATCACCGGAAACCAAACCACACCACCACCACCACAACAACTGTTGACTACACCTACTGCTAAACTAACCAAAACCTAGCAGTCTCTGTCGCCTCACCATAGGCAGCCAAAATCCTAGCTGTCGTAACCCTAGCCGTTGGAACACTAACCACCGCAACCACCTTCGATCTCCACCAAACAGCCTTCAAGAAGTCTACAACCACAGCCACAATCACCACCGCCTTAGGCGGCCTAAACCCTAAGAAACAACAATCATAACTGCGACAGCCATCAAACTTCACCGCCGGAAAACACCAACCTTGTTGTGCTTTGATCGAAACCATCACCATCATCGGACTCTAGGAGTCGAGGTCTATCCGGAGACACCTGCTACTAATCGCCGGAGAACTCGCCGGAAAGGCGGCTCGCTGGAACCCTAGAAAGGGTCTTCACTCTCACCCGTCTCTCTCTTTATCTACACACTTAAGTGTGTGTGTTTTGTGTGTGTTAGAGTTTGAGTGTGTTAGGGTTTGATTATGTTAAATGGACTTTGGGCTTCTTGTGGGCTAGTTAAAAGATTAAAAATTGAGCTAACAATTGGGCTGATTTTTATAAAAAAATGAGGTGTGGGTTAATAAAATAAATCAAAGAAAATTGACTAGTTTGGGATTAATTGATTCCATCCCGATGAAGAAATATTTTTCCCGGGGGAGAATTATTTTACAATTTTTGGGAAAAATACCTTTGAGGTGTTTAATTGTTCAAAATTTTTAATAAAATGTCATCTTTAGAAGACTTTAAATCCGATAATCTCACAACGACAGAAAGTCGGTTTGACTCTTTTGCAGCAATGAAGGGAGAGAAATTGTCAGATTTGATTGAACGATTCTTAAAGGTGGCAAATAATCTAAAAAAGCATGTTCCAGATCTCAGTAATCATGAACAAATTCAAAAACTTCTTGACTCTCTTCCGTATGAATGGAATCATCAAGTTAAAATTCTAAAGCAAGAAAGATGTTATGTTGACACCAAACTCATGGAAATGATCAATAAGCTAAGATCTCTCGAGCTGGACATCAAAAGAAAGGAATTTCAGCAAGCGGTGTTCCCACATCAAACCAACACGCTTAATACTGATCTTATCTCCTCTGTAACAAGCATACTTGATTACAAAACAGAGATGATTGAAAAGTTGAAGTTATTGAGATCTGATTCGAATTTAAATATTGAATTTAGAGATACTATTGAAGAGAACTGTGAAGCATTGAGAGTTGACAATGACAGTAAATAGGAGTCGGTGAGAACCAATGATGATAAGGCTGGAAAAGCTGATAAAAGAAAGAAAGATTTGAGGCTGACGAGATGCTGAAGGTCGAAGAAGAGGAACAACAAAGAATCACAAAGGTCTGCGACTGTGAGAAGAGCTTAGCTGCAGAACGAACTATCATGGGTCTTCCTTATGAGACTGTTCAGGATATGTGTTATTCTTTATGCAAAATCTGGTTATTTGGGATTTATAAGGCAAACAGATTGTTATTGGAAAATGAAAAAGAACTAAAAATAATTAATCAGGAATTAAAGAAAAATGAAATTGCTTTTTCAAGGAAACTTAATGAAGCATTAGCTGAAAATGATCTTTTAAGAAGAACAATTTGGAGCGTAATGTTGAAATTAATATTTTGAGAGAAAGGGCTGTTTTAGCTTAATTTGAAACGACACAGCTTCAAACAAAACTTGATAAATGGACCCTTTCACACATGAAAAAGTATGAGCTCATTGCTAAACAACAAGGGGCACGGTTAAAACATGGGATTGGATATCATTCAGACGGTGAAACTGTATTTAATTCAGTTCCACCTCCATCTACTCTATGTTACTCTCCAATTCCCAAACTTCATCCAACCAATGATTTAATTGAAAAGGATACTAATAGTTTGCATGCAGGTTTAGCAGGAGTGAATGTTAAAGAGGTGCGAGATGATTATGATTCTACATTTGGTATGGGATACAATAAACCGAATGCTGACAGTCCAGATAATGATTGTTCAGTTCTAGTTGTTTGTAATTCTGTATCTACTGTTTCTTTTAACTTCTTTGATAAGTTTAAAGCAGGTGAAATTCCTACCTTTGAGCCGATCAGGATTGTGAAAGAAGAGGTAAATCGGGAATCACCTAATTATCAAGGTCCAACAACAGCCACACATCATATTCATGTCAATCAAGATCCATTGGAAGCAGATCTATGTATACAAGACTGGACAAGCTCAGATGATGAATCAAACACAGAGGACGTGTCGGTTCCTCAAAGATCAAGATATCATCTGAATTTGTCAAGTCTCAAAAGTTTCCAAAAGCTGAATCAAGACCAATACGGATATCTTCTCCATATGCTAAACAAGCCAGTCAACTAGTGAAGATCTCATTCACTGTTCAGCACATGAAACTTCAAAACAAGCAATAATCTACAACAACCTCAAAGCAATCTCCAATTCCAAATGCTTCACACGGGTCAGTCAAGCATCAAAAGCCTTTCAAGGCTTTTTTTGAGTGTGGAAAAGATGGTCATGTGGTAAACAAATGTCCTTAAAGACTTGCTAAGGATGGTAAAGGCAAAACGAATTGCTTCTCCGGATGTAAGTCTACAAAGAATGTTCCAGACGGTAAAGGCAACACGGGTTGCTTCTCTGTTTCAAAAGGTAAAAAGCACTTATCTTTGAATAGTTGGATGAAAAATCCTTCATCTAAACCTTTTCATGTGAAGCCGGTTTCATATGATTCAAAGATGAAAAAGACCAAAGTTTCTACACCAAATTCTTTTTCATCCGGTCTTAAACAGAAAATGATTTCCAAATTTAATTTCTTCAAAACAAAATTGATTAAACCAAAACAAATTTGGCAAATTAAACAGAAGGATACAGAAATTCCTGATATTTCAACAGATTGTGTGCTGAATCAGGTTACTTCTACCGTTGAAAAAGGAACTCCCAGGACTACGATGGTCGGGGTTCCTCTTTCTGACTAATCTGCTTATGAATGCAGGAACAACTCAGGAGGACTGTTAGTAATCCGGTTTACTGATAGAGATTGTTTCTAATTCAAAGTTGAAGCTGAACAAACAGGATTCGGTCATGGTATTTTATCCATAATCTGAATTTTTATCTGCACAATCACAACTCTCAGTTCACAATCTCTGCGTATTTCTTGATCATTCATTTCTTATCTTGTTATCAGTATAGTTTGGAAGATCCTCTTTGGTAAATTTCTATTTTTGCATAGTTTTATAAAAAAAATAAAAAAATAAAAAAAATAAAAAAAAATTTATTAAAAAAAAATTAAAACAAAACAAGGGGTTTGCAAAAATATAAATTTAGGGGGAGAGTATATTAAATTCAATAAAAATGATGAAAAGAAAACTGGGAACTTGATTCGAGATGACTAAAAAATGATTGTATATCATCTTGAGATACTTGTTCTTGTATGGCTTGCGCTTTAAAATGAGAAATGATAATAACTGATGCTGTTATTTGATATCACATCTAATTTTAAATTGAAAATTTAACAATCAAACAGTTTTGTTAATGATATGCTTGGTAGGCTCAGCCTGAAGAATAAAGTAGACAGCAACATAATGATTTAAATTAAAATCTATGCTTAAGGATGTCTGGATATATGCAATCATTTTGGCCTGCACGAAAACTGAGTCCCGACAAAAATTGGATTGAGAATTGATCTTTCACCCACCATCATAGAATTCATATAAGCCATATCTTTAAGCCATGTTTGGTGTAGTTATGTGTCTTGTGTTTGTGGTAATCTCCTCTGCTGTACGGAAGTACTGACCTGGAGTGATGATCTCCTTTGTTGTACGATAGTACTGACCTGGAGCTCTCATCGGCACATGTTTAAATGGTCATATCCTTTGTTATACGTGAGTATAGACCTGGAGCTCTCACCATTTTGGTCTAAGTTGTGTCAAATCATCTAACGATGAATTCATCACAGAATGCAATATTCTGATGATAATCACTTGCACACTAATGCACAAGCCTTGCTCTATAAAGATCGTAACCAAATTCAAGAAATCCTGAGGTTAGGTGAGGGTTTTTGCCAAATGATTGTGGGGTCCTAGCATTCTAAAGTATTTAATCGAACCTTAACGAATCATCAGCTGCTTGTTGAAAAAGATAGGGCATGGGTTTAACGAATCATCAGCAATTGTTATTGATCTGTTTGAGAATTTTCAAAATCTTTCAAAAATTATGATTAGATTCAGTTATCAGTGTGATCTCATTGCTTGTCGATGTTTAAATTCATCTTTATGCTAAAGTATATTTTGAGGATGTGATCTCATGATCGATTCAGTTTTCGGTAATTAAATATATATATATATATATATATATATATATACAAATAAAATAAAAAGAATATATATAATAAATTTTGATTTCGAAATTCTTTTCGGTCTTCCATATTATGTTGTTACAATTTTATCAATTTTTATGCATTTCACAGAAATTGCATACAAACGAACACGGTTTCGCTTGTTTTCTCACATAGATAAACACGGGTTTATTTTGTTAAAAAGAAATGATCTAATTAGAAATGTCGAGATTGTGTTTGTGATTGTGTTTCAGATTTATCCTGTAAGTGGTGGCCGATCATCAGTTAAGCAGTGTACCTGATCAGAGAACCTGTTCCTCAAGTTTGTAGAAGATACCGAGCTAGGAATCCTCCTCCTACATCTTCTAAAGCACTCGAGATTAGAGATTTGGGAAAGCTGTTCCAACATCTTCTCAATGGATGCACTCGAAAAGGGGGAGCATATAAATAAGGGTGCTTATGAGATGAATAATCTTTCTCATCTGTTTCAGAAAGATTCAATTTGAAGATCTTTCTATGGTTGACTTCTCGGTGCTGAATTCGTTTAAAGACATTGATAATGATAGACTAAGGGGGAGTATTGTTGGAGCTTTACAAGATAGTCTATATTATCAACATAGTCAAAGTCAACAAAAGTCAACATCTCAGTCAAGGTCAACGGAAAAGTCAAACGTCGAGTTCGTGACGAAGAACCGAGTGAAGATATTGAAGATATATTGTGTTTGAGACTTTATTGTATTAAATATATTTTGTGTGAACAAAATATATTTTATCTTGTTTTAGTCTTGCTTTAGTCAAGTTTAATAGTCTAGGGGGCTAAATGTAAATCGTGAAAGTTAGTCTACTCTATAAATAGGTTAATTGTAATTAGAGTTGGTTAATGGTTGCATGACCAATTGATTGAGGGATTTACTTGTAAACAATATTATTACCAATCTAATTGAAAATCAAAGGGGTTTTGATTGTGTTTATCATATTTTGATCTATAATCTTCATGATTTGATTCAAGTGTGTTCAACCTGGGTTAACAGTACTCCAAAGGCAAAGTGTTCAGAGGATGGCACCCAAACCAACTCCCAAACACAAACCAGCACCCAAACCACAACCAATGCCCACACCTTTTCCCTTCCCCATTAAAACTTAGCCAACCACTAAACCTTACACCCCTGAACTAACACCATCAACCATTCCCACACTATCATCCCCTATCTCTAAACAACCACCACCACCACCTATCGTAAAACCCAAAACGCAACCCCGAACCCAATCACTACCCAAACCATCTTCTGAACCATCTAAACCTCCATCCTTAGAAGAATTCAAGGAACTAAAGAAAAAGCTCATCAACTGCACAACCCTGAGCGACATCTCTTATGAGGAAGAGTTAATAAAACTAAAGTATATTGATGGCTCTTCCTGTTCCCTTATAAGAGATGCATTCCTTGATCTACCAAGGGGAACACTTAACCAAGCTCTCCAACTTCTAGCCACCAATTTAGATACACTCAAAGAAGAAGAAAAGAAGTTAAGAAGGAGATTGGTGACTCTGCTAGACATAAGAAAAGGGGACAAGCTACCAATTAATCCCCTCAATCCTAGAAGCCAAATTGTCCAGTGGAGGTTCGAGGAAGCTACGCACACCTTTTTTGTGCAAAGGGAGAATGGTCAAGTGAATAGACTTGATACATCAGCTCTGCTACACTCTAGCAGATTTGACATTGCTGAGTTAGTAGAGAGACCATTCTACAATCCTTCCAACTCTCAGATAGCTACTCACATCAGGAATCATCTGAGCAGTCTTCATGTTGAAGAGCTTACAAAGAAAGCCAAGACTGAAGAAGAGTTGAAAAAGAGAGCAAAGGAAGAAGATGAAGGTGCAACCAGAAAAGGAAGAACATTCTTGCAAGTGGTTGAAGGTCCATCTTTGGAACCTATAGTTAGATAGGAGTATGACTATAATTCCCATCAACTAACTCTCTTCAGAGGGACATAGCAAAGGGTACATGTCATCCAGAGCAACAGATTAGATCTACTATCAATGGATGACTATTACAAACTTCTCACGACCATATCAGGGAAGAACAAAGAGACAGACAAGTATCTGCTTTCCCTGGTATTAAAGACTTTGAGGAGTAGGAAGAAGTGAAGTTTTGGTAGCATCACTCTATGGGGAGTTTGTTGGATCATTTGAGGCTGTTGCAACCAAAACAACACTTAGAACAATTTTGATGTACAATTGATGTGGTCTTCTAAAGACAAAGCTACTCTTCCGAAGACAAGTCAAAGATCTTCTGAAGCTCAGAGTATGAAGAACGTCCGAAGTGAGAGCTTAGTCTTCCGAGACTAAGTAATTCTCATTCCAAAGTATACAACTTAGAAGATTCTAAAGACAAAGTCTTCCGAAGTATAAAGTCCTGAACTCTTGCAGAAGACTCGAAAGAAGTTGATTCTTCTGAAATATAAATGGCCTCCAAAGAACTTATTCTTCCGAAGCTATTTAGCTTCAGAAGAACTAACTATGAACCAGTAGACATAAGTATGGTCTATGTAACAGTCCACTGCAAACTCTGATATACTACATGGCGCTTTCCCACGCCCATGTATTTGACCATACTTTAATCCACTGTTCACCCATTATCAGTTAGTACAGTTGCCATTCTTAGTTGGTGACAAAAGGTAAGTCATGGACCTGTCATAACTACCTAATTTAGGATAGTATTTTATCTTAGATACTTTACTTCTAGTAATGTAGTATTTGTCTAGTTGTAGATTTCAGCTGGTGTTTCAAGTATAACCGACTGTAGATAGTAGTATATATAGTTTCTCATTGTAACTTAAGTAACCATGCTTGTAAGAGTCTTGTAGTACTGAGTTGAAAAGTAATATATACAAGTATCGTGAAAACCACTCTTGTATCTTGTGTTCTCATTAACTTATTATATTACATGTGAACTTAGTAGAGATTCTGCTTCATCAAACCTGATTGACTTTAAGTGAGTTTGTGAGATAATCTTGTATTGTGAGACAAACACCAATCCTGCACATTCAATTGGCATTAAATTTAATAGTTTGACCAAAAAGTCAACTGCTAATGTTGGAAGTTTATTCTAAACTAAAAACATGAGTCATTTTTAAACACATTGACACTTTGTTATCAAACAAACATGATCACAATGAATAAAACAACACAATACCAATCATTTGTGCTAATTAAAAGTTGACTAAAAGTGACTTTTTTACAAAATTTCATCAAAGTTATACAACCAAATGGTCCAAACAATAATAAAGGCTTGTCATTGTAATATGCTAAACAAATATGTTTCCTTACTCAAACTCCAAATCATCATACAACACTAAAAATCACTAAATCAAATATGCATCAAATTAAAATCATTCATTCTTGAAGCATCATTATTTTGTTTTGTAGATATGGCAAGCTTAGTGTTTGTTAGAGACCAAAACATTTATGCATTCTTGAATCTTGATTCTCCAAAGTCTAAGAATTGTAGAAACATGATTCAAGCTATCAGACACACAAGGTTGTTTTAAGCAATGACTATGAGACCAGTGATGTACCATGAACAAATTGTGTAGTTCTAGATCAATGCACATCTAGAATAGGTGGAACATCATCAACTGATAGTCATGAGAGTTTATGATCCTCAAATGATAATATCAGAATATGTGATTAGAAGAGTTCTATAATTAGGTGTAGAAGATGCCAATGAGCTTATAGAGTTTGATGAAAACTATGTTCTACATGTTTTCAGACAAACTGGATACACAGGCACTATTGATAGAAAGAAAATCAATAAATCATACATGTGTGCTCAATTCGGATTCTTAATGCACACATATCAAAAGACAATGACCAACGGAAAGACTAGATGGGATGCCAATTCTTTAAGAAGTTCATATGCCATAACTAGTATAATTGCAAGGTGACCATTTAACTTTGTTGCACAAATTCTAAATAGGATGGTGTAAAATCTAATAGAGGTGAGAAACAAGTTCAAATGTGTCACCCCCCGTTGACTGGGTCTGACTGTGAGCAACTGATATCATCACAATGCAGCAGAAATTAAACTTTTTTAATATTGAAGCATTACATCCTTAAATATATCCAAAAATTTCATTGTTTAAATATCTGAATAAACCATATTAATTTAATTGTTCATAGATGATAAGGTGGATAGGGTGGTGGCTAAGTCTCCAAAGGTACATCTAAGGCGGCACCTATCCTTTTGACACCTGTCAATTAAACATCACCGGAAAACACACCCAAAATATGTCAACATATTGTTGGTGAGCTCATGAGTTTTAGTCACGTTACCTTACGTGACAAATATAACATTCAATAAGTTCGATAATGACAATAATGTTAGGTCTAGATTAATTGTATAGGTTTAGAAGATTATACATCTCTAGTAATGAACTCTTGTAAATCTTTATCTTTTTGTATGCAAGATATATATATATATATATATGTTAATTCAAATAATTATTTGTGTTTATTATATGTGTAATTGCAGGAAAACATCATACTTGGTCAATTTTGAAAATTGACCAAGTACAAGAACAATATACGGATTAACAAGTTTGTACTTCCATAGATGTTCTGCGAAACATAAAAGAAAAAGTCAAGGAATATGCATCCGTGGATCTCCTGCAGAAACATTGTAACATCTACGAAAGAAAAAGTCTGCTCGTGAGATCAAGTTACTGCTGCTCCTGCGGAAGAAGAAAGCTTGCTCCTACGGATGAAGTTCAATATGATGATCAAAGAGCTAACTCCTACGGAAGGATAACTCCTACGGAAGAACAAAGTACTTGCATGAACTCCAATCATCAAGGAAGCCATATGAAGTCAACAAGTCAAACTCTCTGGAGTGATGTCATCAAGTCAACATCTACGGAAGACTGCACTTCTGTTAGAAATGAATATTTCATGTCACGTCAGGAATTTAATTTGAGTAACTTTCTTACCACAATAAGAAAGTTACCTTTACCCATGTAAACGTGAATCCCTCTGCCTATAAATAGAAGGCATGGGTGCACTTTTTTAGATAGAACAATACACAAAAAAACAATACAACAATTCTGATTAGACCAGAATAGCAATCAAATAGCAAGAACACCAAGAACATCACCTAGCAATTACCATTTCATCAAAAATCAAAACCAATTGTAACCAATTCAGTATTAATGGAAATCGTTTAAAGCAAACTAGTTTATGGTATTACTTTAACTTGTTTTCCATTTCTATCATCTATTCTTCGTCGATTTACATTACAATTTCAATTTCTTAAACAATTAATTAAACAACGAGTTGTGATAATTCCGCTATCATTATTTGTTCAATCAAACTAATAAATTCCTGTTTTGATCCTTGGATTCAAAGGCGGTATCAGAGCTTCTTGCAGATTGATTTCGATCAATTGATCTATCAGTTTTGATTAGTCTAATTAGTTGTTAATTTCATTAGATCTATTAGTTTTTGATTAGATATTATAATTTAGCTTAAAATTGCTTTTGAGTGTTCGTCACAGCTTGAGAGTTCATAACTCAGATTTAAGCGTGTTGTTGAATAATTTAATCAAAACACAAGTTGGGTTTAGCTAATCAATAGCTAACGAAGGTATTTTACTCAACGAATTGAAACATATGAAAGTTTTAAAATTCTTTTACTCGGTATGCATAACAGCCCCAAAACTTAGAAAATCAGTAAAAGAGGGGTTCCAGAAACTCAACTGTAGCAATTCTTCGAGCAACACACTTCCACATGCAATTCAGCTCATAAAACCCATGAAAACAAGCTCTAAACACCAAGAATCTCGGTCTAGAAGCTGAAAATTCGGTTGAAACCGAACATATACTCAAGAAAACTCACCTTTTGCAGCTTCTTCCTCCTCTCACTCTCTAGAACCGAGAGTTCTTCTTCTTCTCTTCTTCTTTTCAGCCGAGAATGGTGGGTGGTAAAAGGCAGTGGGTAGCCATGCTCTTTAAAACCTTAAAATAATAAGGTTTTGTACTTTGTACACTTTACCCCCTGCACTTGTGTCCATTATCTTTTCTTTCTATTTACTTTCCCCTCATCTTCTTTTAAATAAAATTCGGGGTGTTACAAGTCCACCCCCTTAAATAGGTTTCATCCCTGAAAAAAATCGCTTCTTGAACAGTTGCGGGTAATGATGTCTCATCTCTTCCTTGATCTTATACGTAGGCTTTCCCCTTATGGGCTCCACTATACTCGCACAAGTGAAACCACCATTCTCCTTAGCCATTCTCTTCCTTCCATCAGAAATGGCCACTAGTTGCTCCTCGTAGTTGGGTCGTTCGTCCATCTCGGTATTCTCTAGTGGCACGATCGTATTCTCATTGATTGAGCACTTCCTCAGACTAGATACATGGAACATCAGATGAATCCCACTTAACTCATCAGGTAACTCCAGTCGATACGCTTCTTCTCTTACCTGAGCAATGATTTGGAATAGCCCTATATACCTCGGTATTAGCTTTCCTTGATTTCTGATTCGGATGATCCCCTTTCCAAGGCGAGGCCTTCATCCTTACATCATCGTCGTAGGTTGGCACCAAACTCTTGTCGGGCTCGGTTAATTAAACCACCTTCTTACAACAGTCGGTGTTTGCCTCATAGGCTGCTAGCCAATTCATCTTAAGGTGTACGCATATCCACTTAAGTATGTCCTGAACAGTCTAGTAGGAAACACGCGCTCTCTCACTTCTATCGCTCCATCCTCTAGGGCATCAGGTAACCTAGTGGACTTACCAATAGCAATTTCTACATCGAAGGCTCATCGATCTTCCTACTCCTAGCGTGCAACTTAACACAAAGGTAGCAGGAACGAAACTACTACTAGCACCATAATAAAAGCATAGATGCACAAATTTAAATTAGCAGAAACGTACCTGACGTCAAGTCAAAGTCCACTCCAGCCTCGTCCCGGTCAGGGTAAATGCTCTAACCTTCATCCTCTGTTCTCCTTATTTTGAACCCTTTGCCTTGCCTCGGAGCTCTCAGCCCTTGACTTCGTGCAGTCTCTGCTCCTATGTCCACCCTCAACACACCTGTAGCATCTCATCATGCGACAATCCCTAGCCAGGTGGCCCTCCTTCCTGCATTGAAAGCAGAGATTCGATCCCCGCTTACATTCCCCCGCATGCCCCTTCCCATATTTCTTGTACGCCCTCACTTCCCCGGTTATCATCCTTCGATCATCTATCCTGACCTTCTTACCTCCAGCCACAAATCCATCATCATCATCCCGTCTTCCAGTCCTATTCCTAACATAGCCCCGCTCCTCCTCTTCGTCTGTTATCGCCACCTCTTCTCACTCGTCGTACAACCTCCTTGCCAAATTGACCACCGACCTAAACGTGCTTAGTCGGGCAGCGACCAAATGTCTGCGGAAATCTGCCGGCGGACCTTGAATGTACCTCTTGATCTTTCGTGACACAGGCGTCACCTGATCTGGCACCAGCCTTGCCATCTCGTTGAACTTCGTCGTATACTGTTGGTGCATCATCATTCCCGCCTCCAACTGCAGGAATTCTCTCTCAACTTTGTCAAGTTCCCTATAATGGCAAAATTCCTCAATTACCAACCCCTTCAGCTCCTTCCACTTCATCCTCCCGATTGCCCTGGTACCCTCGGTTTGGACAATGTTGTCCCACCAGCACAAGGCTGAGTCCACAAATGAGTGGGTAGCAAACTTCACCTTTTGATCCTCGCGGCACTCGCTAATGTCCTGTACTGCCTCCATCTCCCTCACCCAACGATGTGCAGTAGCCGCACTCCCATTCCCATAAAACATATGGGGCCTACACCTTTGAATGCTCTATAGATGCATCCCTTCACAGTCTCCTGCATAGCTTCCTCCACCTCCTCATCGTCTGGAGACAACCATATTGGTCTCTGATTGCTCCCTTCCCCTTAAACCTCCTTCCTCGCCTCCTCGTCTAGTGGTCTTCATCTTCTCACTCTCCTTCTTCTCATCCTCCTTCACAGCTCTAATGACCTCGATCACTACGGTGGTAGAATCGTTTGTATGACCTAATGGACTTCCTCTGCTACTGCCTCCTTCATTGAGGCACTCAGATTAGCACTCCCGTCTTCACAGTCCTGGTGATGAAGCTCTGGCTCTTCAAGAGCTATCTCAACAGTCTTAGCCCTGCTCCTCGTGACAGGCGACCTAACACCACGTCCACCACGACCACCACCTCGCGAAGCCTCAGAAGACCTACCACCAGCCATCTAAACACTACAAGATTCAAACACCAGCATTGTCATTCAAGGTAATAGCTCAGTTTATGTCAAGTATAGTAAGTCCCTAATTATAGTGGCCAGTTGTGATTAGCCACTTACTTTACTCATCATTCCCTAAGCATTCCCTATCCTGACTACATCAGTATCTAAATCTACACAGAGCACACAAGCCACATAACATGCGCATATAATACCGGTTAACATTAACTTACATAAAACCCTTACATAAAAATTTTACCTGCAGGCATGTAGCTACTAGGACTGGCATCCTTTTCCTTTTGTCCCATTCTCGGTTTAAGATAAGGTTTTTGACAGGATCAGTGATCTAAGTTTGATCAATTAGAGTTGAATTGCAGCGGAATTAGAACAAGAATTAGACAGATATAGCAAGAACACAATAGATATTCAATGGAACAGTACACGGTTATAGAGAAAGAGGGTTTTCTTCAAAATGGATAATATCATTCATGCACAAATGCTTCGGTATGGCGGCCGCTAAGCTTCACTAAGCTGCGCTGAGTTTCGCTATAGCTGCACCCCTTACAATTAGGTCAACATTCCTTATATAAAGGAATGTGACGTCTGCTGATGTCACTTGATAGTGACATCTAACAGAATGATTACAAATGACTAAAAGCAAGCAAACTACTGAGAATGTTCACAACAACTGAGAACATCTCAGAGTATGCTAAGTACAAGATGAAACTAAAACTACTGAAACTACAAGTACTGAATACAAGAAACATAAAACTACTGAAAGGAAACCATCACAACTACTGAAGAGGTCTTCTTCAGCTGTTGTGACAACATCTGAAACTTGGTCTTCAGTCTTTGTCTTCAGCTTTTGTCTTCAGACTTTGTCTTCAGTTCTTTAGCTTTAGACTTTGTCTTCAGCTTTTTCACTTCAGACTTTGTCTTCAGCTCTTTCACTTCAGACTTTGTCTTCAGCTCTTTCACTTCAGACTTTGTCTTCAGCTCTTTCACTTCAGACTTTGTCTTCAGACCTTGTTATCAGTTGATGTCTTCAGCTGTTGCAGACTACTTCAGTTGTTGTAATGTCTGTGGGACTTAAAGGTTTATCTGATCAGGCTCATTGGTTCTTTTGGTCCAACAAACTCCCCCTGAACCAATGCAGCCAAAACCTTTAAGCTTATTGAGGTCCCACTTATTCTTGGCAGAAATATTCTCTTGATCAGCTTCAGAGATATCAGATAAGCACAGGCCAGGGAACAGGTTTCAGTAGATGTGAATGTCAAAGGATGGAAGGGAACTCTGTCTTGGGGAACTGGACACAGAGCTGTTATCCCAACCATGAAACCTACTTCCCATTGATGAGTCTATAAGACTCTCTGACGTAGGCCTCAAGGAGAACAACTTGTTCCTCCTTAGTGAGTTCTTCTGCTTCTCCTTCGAAGAAGAACTCTGGGCCATAGTACTCTGATAGGTACTTTATTGTCTTTCCATTTTTCAACTCAACAGTTGTTATCTCTCTGTAAGCAAATTCATCTGGGTGAGTCCCTTCTAATAACAACTGGAGTTCATTTTTCTTGATCTCTTCAAGCCTCTTGTATAACAACCCCTTCTTGACCATTTTGTTCTCCATTAGAGTTTGAGGGGTCATCTTTGACTTGTAGGCTCTCTTGAAGTCTTCAAGTATCTCCCAGGGTGAGACTACAATGGCCAACATAATAACAGCATCTATGGTCTTTCTCACTTGGCCATTGTATCTACTTGGTATGGATTTCTTATGAATTCTAGAACTAACCCTGGGGTCTGGCCAAATCCTTACTCTCTCCTTTTGATATTGAAAGGTATACCTGAGAGCATACAGCCTTTGAGCGTGTTTCTTCATGGCTTGTATAGATGATGACTGAGGAAACTCTTTGTCAACCATCTTCAAAAGTTGCTCATCGTGCTGTTTCTGCTGTTCTTCTTCTTCAATCTTAACTTTCACCATTTGCCTCTGAAAGTCTGGTGTGATCATTTGTTGACTTCTGGGCTCAGGTATTTTTAGAACAGCAGAGATTGGCAGACTGTCTTCTTCATCATCTTCTTCTTCTTCTTCCATCCTCAACACCCTTCTCCTCCTTCTGGGTGCATCATTGGATGTGGTTTGAGGTGGTTTTTGGGGTAAGGGAGTTGGTTTTGAGGGTTGAGTTGGTTTAAGTTTAGGTTTAGGGATTGGTTTGGAGAGTTGTGGGGTTGGTTGTTTTTGAGTGGGAGTTTGGGAAGGCTGATCTAGCATTTTTGTGGTAAGTTTGGCTTTGGAAAGCTTGGCCATATCAGTTCTCTTCCCAGCACCTGCTTCATCTAAGGCTTCGATAATCAACCCCTTATTGAATGCTTCAGAAGCACAGATTCTGGTGGTTATTGCCAGAATACTGTCTCTGGTCCATGATTTAATCTCAATTAATGATCTTCCCAAGTATTTTGCAATAAACCTGATCATTATCTCCAACCTCTCCCTTTCCATCACACTAACTGGCCCATCTCTCTTGTATCTCTTTAATCTCCAGCCTTCTGATCTCAGTGTCTAAAGTAGCTGTATCAAAGCCTTGTCTGAAGAGTTGGTCTATTATTCTGTCCATTGATCTGCTGTGAGCTTCATCAGCTTCTTTAATCAGATCTTCCAATGATTTCTCTTCATCAGGCTTTTGAGTTTCAGCACTTTTCTTTCTCTTGTATGTGATCAGCTGTTTTTCCTTTTCTAACTCCTTTTCTTTCTCTTGTTTCTCATCTTCCACTCTCTTTCTCTTTCTTTCTTTCACTGCCTTAGACTCCCCCTTTTTGGGTGCATTGGGTTCAGGGGTTTGAATGGCAGAAAGCTTCTTTTGCACAGCATCATCAACAAGTGTTTGTAGATTTGAGGAGATCCTCTCATCAATGGCTTTATGCACAATCTCATTGATGATGGGAGTGATGAGAGGTAAGGAATGTTGAAAGGTAGCAACCATCTGCTCAGAGGGGTTCTGTCCCTGAGAGGTGGTGCCAAAAGCAGTGGCTGGTGGCTCAGTTGAGTGTAGTGGCTGAGTGTTTGGTGAACCTTCAGATGAAGGTGCCATCTGTGGGTTTATTGGGGCAGATGGACTTTGATCCTGAGACATTTTGGCAAGCAGTTCTTTGAGTCTGCTCACCTCAGCCTCAAGGATTGTGTTATGGGCTAAGACATCGAAGAAAAAGCCCAGGTCATCATCAGTCTTTGCTGAATCACCTGACCTCCTGATTGAATCAGGATGTACATGCCCTGAGTGTAGATCAGTTGTAGCATGTGCCCCTTGTTCTTGGTTCTGGGGACTTCCTGCCTCAGGACTGAGTCCTTCATCGGCAGTTGCCTCTGGTGAGGTCTTAGAGATGTTACCAACTGCATCCTGTTCATTTGCTGAATCAGTAGAAGTGGCAGCCTCACCAGATGTTCTAACCTCCTCCTCTACACGGGGAGATTGAACATTATAACCCCTGTGCTGTGGGTTATCAGCAGCATTTTGGTCCTCTTCCTCAGCTGTTGAGGTTCTCCCCATTGTAATTGGTTTCTGGGGAGGAGGAGAGGAATGCAGCTGACTCAGCACTTGTGCAACTATAATGGTTGGGCTTTGAGGGGCGGTTGCATTTGGAGATAGGTTTGAAGCAGATTGCACCCGGGGTGACTGGTGCTCTTCAATGGTAACCTTCTCAATTGAGATAGGTTCCAGCATTGTGGTATCCCCAATTATGGTTGCATCAGGATCCTGTTGAGAGGATGCCTGAGCGGCTAGGGCTGGTGGAGTCTTTGACACTACTGGGGGGTTAGAACCAGTAAGTGTTTCCTGTATTGGTGTTACAGGGGCATCCTCAGGGGACTCATCTCCCTGAGTAGCCTTTTTGGGCTTTTTGGTGTTGGGTTTGGTGGGGACTTTGGATCTGGAAGTGGAGGCTGTGGGTTCCCGCTGCTTGGGTTTTAGCAGCCGGGCAGCCCCTTTCAGTGTAGGGTCAGAGTTGTGCCTGGAGTATACTTCAGGCAATACAGCCGGAGCAGGGACTCCAAGGCCAACAAGGCCGTCTGATTTTAGCTGATTTAAAATTATGGCCATGAGAAACCTGGGATATAATATCCATCTGTTTGCCACAGGTTTCAAAGCCAGATCCTTTAGTTCCATGAAAACTATCTCAGAAAAATTTAGATTTTGTCGTTCAAAGATAGAGTATAATACCTGTTGCCATCGGGAGGACATCTGATCCCATGAGGAGGTTTTTGATGCAAGGCAGACATTCACCATGTGGAATATAAGACGTTCAGCATCATGGAAGTGCTTCTTCAGAATGGTGGTAGCACTTAAGTCTCCTTCATACCCGTTATTGATGAAAGACATATCAGTTGTGCCTTTCGGGTATTCTGTGACACAGGTGGCATCATGTAGATTTAGGGTTTGTCGAATGATGTCTGGAGTGATGACCACCTGTTTCTGGTTAACCAACGACTGGAGAGTGATTTGGCGATCATTCTCACCAGTTTGCACAGAGACGTTGGTCCAGAATTGGCTTAGGGAATCGGGGTATATGGTAGGATTCAGAAGAAAAGCGGTTCGGTACTGGGAATCTACCATAAGATCGATGGCATTATCAAATTTGTTCCAAAAGGCCGATTTCGAGAGGTAGGCAACACAGTTGTGTCTGGGTTTGAGTTTCATGGTCGCCATTGTTGAGAGAGTGAAGGACATGAAACGGCTAATGAAACGTTTTAAATTAGGTTTAGGTATTTATAGGGTAAGAAAAGGCTGATATAAAATGACTAAAAGTGTTGGTGCTGTCATCAGTTGTTTGAAAACAACTGAAGACCTGGTTTTAACTTTCAGAAGTAACAACTGAAGACTTGGTATTAGTTATCAGTAGTTGTGAAACTACTGAAGACATGGTTTTGGCTTCAGGTGTTGTATGAAGTGAAACAACAGTTGTAGAAACAACTGAAGAGAAAAGTTTCTCATCAGCTGTTGTCGTCAATTCTTAGCTCATCAGCTGTTTCATTCTGACCTCAACACTTATCAGACTTTTTGTCTGATTTTCAGACGTTTCATTGGTCATCAGTACTTATCTGTTATACTGACATCAGTAGTTGTAACTACATCAGTAGTTGTAACCACATCAGTTCTTTTCAACAGATAGAGTACAGTACTTTTAAGTAATTTAGTCTTCAGTAGTTATGAAAACTACTGAGGATAAAAGAACTTATCAGTACTTATTTGTGACAATAGTATACGAATGCTCATCAGTACTTGTTGACTGAGATCATCAGTAGTTGTCACTTATTCTAGCTGCAGCATACCAAGCCTTAACACTAGGTTTTGGAAAGTTGAACTGTCCAAAGGCTTAGTAAATATGTCTGCAAGCTCATCAGCACTAGGAACAAACTTTGGATCAATCAGACCTTTTTCAAAACAATCCCTAATAAAATGGTGTCTGATCTCAATATGTTTGGTCCTAGAGTGCTGGACTGGATTCTTGACAATACAAAGAGCTGAAGCACTATCCATTAGTAATGGAGTCTTAGTCTCTGTAATGCCATAATCCAATAATTGATTCTGAAGCCAGAGTACCTGAGATGTACAACTTGCAGCAGCAATGTACTCGGCTTCAGCAGTGGATGTAGCAACAGATGTTTGTTTCTTACTCTGCCAAGAAACCAAACAGTTGCCTAGGAATTGACATCCACCAGAAGTTGATTTTCTAGTTAATTTACACCCTGCATAGTCACTATCAGAAAAAGCAACTAATTTGCAAGAGTGCCCAGTGGAATACCAAAGACCTAGAGATTGAGTACCTTGCAGATATCTAAAGATCCTCTTGACTGCAATCAAATGAGACTCTTTAGGAGCAGCCTGAAATCTAGCACAAACACAAGTTGCAAACATAATATCTGGTCTAGAAGCTGTTAAGTACATCAAGGACCCAATCATACATCTGTAAAGTGTTTCATCAACAGCTTTACCTTTCTGATCTGCATCCAGTTGTGTGGTGCTGCACATGGGAGTAGAACAGGGCTTACAGTTTTGTAAATCAAACTTTTCCAAAAGACTCTTTGTGTATTTTGACTGATGAATGAAAGTTCCATCAGCCTTTTGTTTGATTTGCAAACCTAGAAAGAACTGTAATTCTCCCATGGCACTCATTTCGAATTTTTGTTGCATCAACTTTGTAAATGCATCACACAACTGTGGATCAGAGGATGCAAAAATAATATCATCAACAAAATTTGAACAAGGAGCTTATGCTGACCCACTTTCTTAATGAACAAAGTTTTATCTATGGAGCCTCTAGTGAAATTATTCTGAAGAAGAAAATTTGACAGTGTTTCATACCAGGCTCTAGGAGCTTGTTTCAACCCATAAAGAGCCTTATCAAGTTTATACACCCAATCAGGATGTTTATTATCCTCAAAACCTGGTGGTTGACACACATAAACCTCTTCTTTTATTTTACCATATAAAAATGCACTTTTGACATCCATTTGAAAAACTTTAAGATTGTGGAATGCAGCATAGGCTAAGAACAATCTAATTGCCTCCAGTCTGGCTACAGGGGCAAAGGTTTCATCATAATCAATACCTTCTTCTTGTGAAAACCCCTGGACAACCAGTCTGGCCTTGTTCTTGACAATTTGCCCATTTTCATCTGTTTTATTCCTAAACACCCATTTAGTGCCTATTGCACACTTACCTGGGGGTAGAGGAACCAGTTCCCACACTTGCTGCTTTTTGAACTGAAGAAGCTCAAGCTGCATGGCATCAACCCATCCATTGTCTCTTAATGCAATATGATAGTTCTTTGGCTCTTGCTGACTGATGAAGAGAGCATAGAAGCAGAAGTTGGACAATTGACTTCTAGTTGAGACACCAGCATTGATATCACCAATGATTTGAGACATTGGGTGATTCTTCAGCTCTTGGTACACTATGAGATCTGTGCAAGTGTTTGTAGCACGCTCAGCAGCAACAGATGTTGATCCAGATTCTTGAAACCAAGTATTAGATGGCAAGTCAAATGAAGTAGAGGATTCAGAAATCTCATCAGCATTTGTTGTGGATGGTGCTACTGAAGCTACAGGAACATCAAGTTTAGTAGACTCAGGCAGTTGATCACTAAACTTGAATAGGTGAGTACTGGGATCATCATCAACATCAGTACCACCAGATGGATGACTAGCTGCAGAAGGTGATGAATTCACATGATCTGCAACAGCTGGAGGCTGATAAGGAACATATTGCAGTATGTCCAGATCAAACAACTCCACAGGGTTTTGTGGAATTTTGTCCTTAGGGGATTCATTGAACTTCACATGCAAGGTTTCTTCAACCATCTTTGTTCTGCAGTTGAACACTCTGTAAGCCTTGCAAGTGGATGAATACCCAACAAAATACCCTGCATCCACCTTAGAATCAAACTTTTGGAGTTGATCCTTTGTGTTGAGAATGTAACAAGGACACCCAAATGCTCTGAAGAATGAAATTAGAGGAGCCAAATGATGTAGAACTTCATAAGGAGTCTTCATCAACCTCTGATTCACTAAAGCTCTATTTTGCACATAGCATGCTGTGTTGACAGCTTCAGCCCAAAAGGTCAGTGGCAAACCAGAGTCAGCCAACATGGACCTTGCAGCTTCAATTAGGGTCCTGTTCTTTCTCTCCACTACTCCATTTTGTTCTGGAGTCCTTGGGATGCTATACTGCCTCTTGATTCCTTTTGAAAGGTAGAAATCATCAAGTGTATGGTTTCTAAATTCAGTTCCATTATCACTTCTTATACACTTGACTGATAGGGAATACTGCTTCTCAACATACAACACAAAGTTAATAATTGTCTGAGCAGCCTCATCCTTTGAATGCAAGAAGAAGGTCCATACAAATCTGGAGTAATCATCCACAATTACCAGACAGTATTTCTTCTTTGCCATGCTCATTACTCTCACAGGACCAAAGAGATCCATGTGCAGTAATTGCAAGCAGGCAGTGGACTTTGGTTCTTCTATAGGAGGGAATGAAACTTTGTGTTGTTTTCCTTTTAAACAAGCAGTGCAGGTTTCATCACAGTGGAACTCCTTTATTGGTAGACCTCTCACTAAACTATTGTGGATCAGCTGATTCATGTTTTTGAGATTAACATGACCCAGCCTTCTATGCCACAGTTTAGATTCCTGAGGAGAGGCCTTGGAGAACAGGCAAGGATGACCTTTTAAATCAATCTTCTTTGACAAATCCAAGGCATATACTCTTCCTATCCTGTTGGCCTTCAGGAGAGTATGTTCATCCAATACCTTGTCAATCAGCCTCAGAACTTTGGAAGACAGAATCCGGCAGTTCTGGCTTGTGAAAAGTGCAACATGCCCTTTATCACACATCTGACTGACACTCAGTAGATTATACTTGAGATTCTCCACATGGTTAACATCATCAAATCTGATTTCTCCATTTGACACAAATCCTTTCCCGATGATGTAACCCTTAGCATCATTTCCAAATGAGACAAATCCCTTCTTTCCTTGAGAGTAGTCATTAAGAAGAGAACTGCTCCCAGTCATATGCATAGATCCTCCACTGTCTACATACCAGATGCTTCTTTGGCATGCTGAAGAACCCTGCATTTATCATAAGAAACTAGTTAGCTTTAGAGACCCAAACCTTTTTGGTTTTGGGTCTGTTTTCATCAACAGATTTAACCATAACTTGTTTCTCATGATTAACAGCTGATGAAGGTGGAGATGGTGCTGAAATGGATTTCTTAGATTTGGGCTTGGATTTCCTTTTCAGTGGTTTGATCACAGGTGCATCTAGTTGGTTAACTCTCCCCAACAAATGCTGAACCATCATAACAAGTTGTGTCTGATTTGTTGCTAAAGCCTTCAGCTCATTTGACACATCAGTACTTGTTTTTGATGAGTTCCTGTGACCCACCATTTCCTCCTTCTTGAAATTCACAGACTTAGTCTGATGTTTATCATGAGGAACACTATCAGCTGTTTTCTGATAAACCCCATCCTTCTTTTGGATTTTGGCGAGGCCTTGGGTTTATCAGTTTGAGATGACTGTGGTACAAACTTGGTCTCAAACTCATTTTTCATTTTATTAATCTCTTTTTAATGAGCTTATCTCTGTTGAGTTTGGAACCCTTTTTGTACCAGCATTCATCAGATAGATGATTGAATTTACCACATATTTCACATGGCTTATTCTTCATCTTGGATTGATCAACTGCTGAAGTGGAAACTACTGAAGGTGTGATCTTCAGTACTTTCCTCCTTTCAGTACTTGTGTTAAGTACTGAAGGATCGGTAACAACTGAAGACTTGTTCTTCAGCTGTTCTCTATCCGTCCTGAAAGACCGTATGATAGATTCCTCAGCAGTTGTTAATCCTTTTATTTCAGCAGATTTGAAATGCTTTTCAGATGTTGTGACTTGCCCTTCAGTACTTGGAGTACTTTGAGGGACAACATCTGAATTGCTCAGCTTCATGTGTTTATCAGCATTTAAACCATCAGGCAATTGATTTGCTGAGATCTTAACACTGACTTCATCCTCTAATTTTGTATTATCATTTGAGGATGAATCACATGATGATGTGGTTTGGAAATTACTTTCACCTTCAGATTTTACTATTGATTTTGAAGTAAAATCAGTAGGTGGTGCAGTATGATTGTAACCTATTCCAAACTTCACATTTGAAGCTGTTTGCTTGCTGAGAAGCATTTCAAATCCCTTGCAGGATGTTACCCAGCGGTCACACTCAACTTGGGTAGCTGCAAGTGTCTCTTTGAGACTTCTGTGGTTCTCAAGTATGACCTCTACCTTAGCCTTTTCATCATTAAGTTGGCATTTAAGCTTGTAAATCTCATCATCTTTGTCATTAAGAGCAGACTCATACTCAGCTTTTCTTTTGGAAATAGTTTTCTCAAGCTCAAGATTTTGATTGATTAAAGCTACATTTGCCTCTCTAATAGAGACAAAGGCAGCTATGCATGATTCAGAACATAACTTGGCTTTAGCCTCAGAAGATACCTGGGTTACCTGTGAAGATGATGCATTGGAGCAGGAACCCTCAGTAGACTCCAGGGCCATGAGAGCAAGATTCCCAAAAGGATGTTCACCACCATGTTGACCAGCACCAGCAAATAATTGCTCATTGAAACCAGAAAGATCATCTGGTGAGCTGCTCCAGTCAACAACTCCTGGTGTGAAGAAGCTGTGATGAGGTTGAGATTGTGATGGAGATGGTTGAGGCTCAGGTAGGGCTTGAGGTTGTTGTGCTATAGGAACTTGAACTGGATTTGGCTGTGGCATGTAATAGCAGGGATATGGATATGGCATTGGACCCTGAGGGACAAAATATGCAGGAGATTGAGGTTGTGAGTGATGACCAGAACTAGCAGGATGTTGCCCTTTGTTTTGTGAACTATTGCTTGGAAAGGTCACAAAGGGTGCAGAGGAGTTAGATCCAGTTGATCTACACTCTCTTGCAAAGTGCCCAAGCCTGTGGCATTTGTGACACCTCAACTTACTCTTGTCAAAACCAACTTTGGTTTTGCCAGAGAGTCCTGGAAATTTCCTACCAGTTCTCTTGTAGAACTTTTGAGATCTGATATTGATCAAGGCCATTTGGCTCAAAATATCCATCTCTTCTAAATCATCATCAGCAATACCCATCAAATCATCCATGATAAAGCATAAATTATCACTATTACACCCAGAATGACTGTCAACACCAACAAATGCATGATCAGAACTGTTTGAAGAGAAATCTATATGCTCATCATAATGGCTTTCTGATCCAGCATATTCTGACTCATGACCGACCAAGGCAGTGTTCCCTGGTACAAAGTCATCAGTGAGCTTTCCTGATGATGCCAGTTTCCTTTTCTGCTCTATCTCTCTTTCAAATGTAAGCAGTTTCCCATGGAGTTGGGTGAGAGATAGGCTATCCAGATTTGCACTGGAGCGTAGGACAATGGTGTATGTGTCCCATCTCTCAGGCAGTGATCTGAGGAATCTGTTGTTCATCTGGCTGTTAGTATACTCATGCTTGACCATTTTCAGCTCAGAGATCAAGCAGGAGAAACGCTCAAACTGTTGAGTCAGTGTCTCACCCTTCCTATGAGAGAATGTCTCATATTGTTGGGCGAGGATTTCTCTGTTGTTTGCTAAGACCTCATCAGTTCCTCCGAATTGTTCCTTCAAAGCATTCCAGAGGTCATGAGCAGTTTCATGATGCATAAGCCCAGAATAGATTTCATTAGGCAGTGCCATGGCCAGAATTCCATGGGCTTTAGCATCAATCTCAAACAGTTTACGATCTTCATCTGAGTATTGCTCCTTCTTCTTCGGAACCATTTGGTTGGTCTCCGGATTGTTCACCATAGGCTTGTGTGGACCGTGAACCACAGATGTCCAACAACCTGAACTGTTAACAAACAGGTGATGGAGCATTCTTCGTTGCCATATGTTATACTCACTCCTAACCAGCATCGGAGGCTTGGTTGAGGAGCCAGTATTGTGAGGGTCATTAGAAGGAGTAGTCAATCTCAGATTCAAACCAATTCAATCAAGTTTCAACAGATTTAGCACAAAAACACAACAAACTCAATATGAACCAAGAAGAAACTCAAATTGACTAACCAGAAGCAGCAGAAGACCAATCTCTATAACCAATTCTTGCAAATATGCTAATTCGATCAAACTTTAGATATCAAATAGCAGTTTCAATGATCAATTGTTAAACCGATCAATGATTAACCCGCTCTGATACCATTTGACAGGATCAGTGATCTAAGTTTGATCAATTAGAGTTGAATCGCAGCGGAATTAGAACAAGAATTAGACAGATATAGCAAGAACACAATAGATATTCAATGGAACAGTACACGGTTATAAAGAAAGAGGGTTTTCTTCAAAATGGATAATATCATTCATGCACAAATGCTTCGGTATGGCGGCCGCTAAGCTTCACTAAGCTGCGCTGAGTTTCGCTATAGCTGCACCCTTACAATTAGGTCAACATTCCTTATATAAAGGAATGTGACGTCTGCTGATGTCACTTGATAGTGACATCTAACAGAATTATTACAAACAACTGAAAGTAAGCAAACTACTGAGAATGTTCACAACAACTGAGAACATCTCAGAGTATGCTAAGTACAAGATGAAACTAAAACTACTGAAACTACAAGTACTGATACAAGAAACATAAAACTACTAAAAGGAAACCATCACAACTACTGAAGAGGTCTTCTTCAGCTGTTGTGACAACATCTGAAACTTGGTCTTCAGTCTTTGTCTTCAGCTTTTGTCTTCAGACTTTGTCTTCAGTTCTTTAGCTTCAGACTTTGTCTTCAGCTTTTTCACTTCAGACTTTGTCTTCAGCTCTTTCACTTCAGACTTTATCTTCAGCTCTTTCACTTCAGACTTTGTCTTCAGCTCTTTCACTTCAGACTTTGTCTTCAGACCTTGTTATCAGTTGATGTCTTCAGCTGTTGCAGACTACTTCAGTTGTTGTAATGTCTGTGGGACTTAAAGGTTTTTCTGATCAGGCTCATTGGTTCTTTTGGTCCAACAATTTTTGAAAATATTTACCCAATTCTCTTAAACTTTGGCTCTGATACCAACTTGTGAGGCCTCGTTTCTGGAATACTTACAAATTGGACCGTCATAGCATAAAACATTTTAAAACATACATTACTTTTGCAGCGGAAATCAAAAACATTTATTTATAATTAAAAGATGCCATTTCATTACATTACATCATTCATGTACATAACAAAATACAATAACATGTCAAAATATGGATGCCAGCCTTAAAACGCTCCCAGTAACTTATTCATCCATGCCTGCAACTCCTCAGCGTCAACAAAATACCTGCCAACTATTATGCATACAAAAAATCAGTGACGCTGAGTGAGTTCTAGTTTTATAAATAAAATACTTTACTTTCTTTGAAAACCAAAACTTTGCATTCGTTCGTGGTCACACAACATACGTACACATTGATAATAATTATAATCTTCATTACTGTTCATTCATTCCTTCTTTCATTAATTATCGTACACCTTTATAAGGATCCTATCATATGCAATACTCCCATCTCCTAATGAAGACAGTACCAGGGTACGTGACAAGGATCCCCTTCGAGTCAATCCCAAGGATTGAACTCCCTTCGAGTCAATCTCAATGATTACACTCCCTTCAAGTCAATCTCAATGATTTCACTCCTTTCCAGTCAATCTCAATGATTGCACTACCTTCGATTCAATCTTAATGATTGAACTCCCTTCAAGTCTATCTCAAGGATAGGCTCCCAGTGTGCATCCTTCGGGTTAGCTAAACCACACAAAGTTGAGGTAATGACAACATGGTCGTGCACCTCCCTTCAATTTGCTTGCAAGACTTTCATTCATTGGTTACGTTCCACTTTTCATTATCGTTATCTTTCACTTCGTTACATAATACTTTACGTTCATTCATTCATACATCATACCACGTATAGTCATAACATAATACATACATTTTGAAAACCGTTTAAACATGGAAAGATAACACATACAATAGCAACAATCATATCATCAACATCATCACATCATAACAGAACCTATCTCAACCAACTACCTCATAAAATCCTCAGAAAATCCTAATTCCAAGATGAAGCACATTTGAATATTCCAGGCGCATGAGCATAAAAATTCTAAGTAAAAACAGTCTGGTTGCTTTAGCACTATGCAAGTGCATGAGCCCTGCTTAAGCACTTTTCCACTATTCAGGCGCATGAGCCCTGCTTAGGCGCATTAACACTTAGGCGCAAGAACAATTTCAGGTTAATTAGCACTATTGGGGCGCATGACCTTTACTTAGGAACATGAGCAACACTTCTGGGCACATAGGCACTATTTGGGCGTAGGCTAACACTTAGGTGCATGAGCACTTTTCTGGGCGTATGACCACTATCCGGGCGCATGAATACTTAGGCGTATGAGGTCACTTGGGACCATGACTACTATTTGGGCGCATGACCTTGGGCGCATAACCAACACTTTGTCATTTAGCAGTAGGCGCATGAGAACATTCTGAAATTATTATCTATGCCACAAACAACACCAGAACACCAATCTAACACTTCCTAACACAGATCTATCATACTAAAGGCACTTAAACATGCTAAACATAATGCCTAACCCATAAACAATCTCTAAAACATACATATACAGATCATCAGTTGAATAAAATGCTGAAACACATGGTAATTTTAAAAATCTTTTAGTCGGTATGCTAACAGCCCCAAAACTTAGAAAATCAGTAAAAAAGGGGTTCCAGAAACTCACCTGTAGCAAATCATCAAGCAACACACTTCCACCTATAATTCAACTCCTGAAACCCATGAAAACAAGCTCTAAACACCAAGAATCTCGGTCTAGAAGCTAAAAATTCGGTTGAAACCGAAAATATACTCAAGAAAACTCACCTTTTGCAGCTTCTTCCTCCTCTCTCTCTCTAGAACCGAGAGTTCTTCTTCTTCTCTTCTTCTTTTCAGCCGAGAATGGTGGGTGAAAAAAGGTAGTGGGCAGCCATGCTCTTTAAAATGTTAAAATAATAAGGTTTTGTATTTTGTACACTTTACCCCCTACACTTGTATCCATTATCTTTTCTTTCTATTTACTTTTCATTCCTCTTCTTTTAAATAAAATTCAGGGTGTTACATAAAGTCCATAACAATATGCTCACATTTCCATTCTGGTATCTCAGGTTGTTGGAGTAACCCTGAAGGTTTTTGATACTTTACTTTTACCTTAGAGCAGTTTAATCATTTCCCCACGTTGGTGGCTGTTTCATTCTTCATACTTGGCGACTAGTAGTTTACCTTCAGTTATTTATACATCTTGTCACTCCCTGGATGGATAGAGTACTTGGTCTTATGAGCTTTGTGTAACACCACCTTTCTCAATTCACCCTGCTTTGGGATCCATACTCTCCCATTCATTCTCATTATCCCGTCAACTTGGGTATTTAGTAATTTCTCCGTTCCATTCAACCTTCCTTGCTATAGTTCTCTGTCTTTAAGGCTTCCACTTGGGCCTTCGTACCTAATCCATTAGATTGATTCATGCTTCAATTCGTAGTGAAAGAACCCTCAGTGGTTTTGCCTCTCCTTCCTACTCAATGCATCAGCCACCAAGTTGGTTTTCTTGGGGTGGTACCTGATTTCACAATCGTAATCATTGAGAAGTTCCACTCATCTCCTTTGTCTCATGTTCAACATCTTTTGGTTGAAGATGTGTTGCAAGCTTTTGTGATCGGTGAAAATCACACACTTTGTGCCATACAAGTAGCGCCTCCAAATTTTAAGTGCAAAAACTACTGCTCTGGGTTCTAGGTCATGGGTGGTGTAGTTTTGTTCATGCACCTTTAACTGTCATGAGGCGTACGCTATTACCTTATCTCTTTGCATTAAAACGCACCAAAGCCCTTGTCGTGATGCATCAAAATAGACAATGAAGTCTTATGTTCCTTCAGGTAAGGATAGAATTGGTGCACTGCATAGCTTATGTTTTAGGGTTTCAAAGGCTTCTTGTTGCTTGGTTCCCCAATCGAACATGGTCGTCTTTTGGTTTAAGTACGTTAATGGCCTGCAATCCTTGAGAAGTTCTCGATGAACCGTTGATAGTAGCCAGCTAAACCCAAGAATTGCCTCACTTTGGTGGGTGTCTTAGGGGCTTCCCATTTCTTGATCGCCTTAATTTTAAAGGGTCTAATGAATTCCTTTCTCACTGATTATGTGGCTGAGAAACTGGACTTCTCGCATCCAAAACTCATATTTTGAGAATTTTGCATATAGTTGCTCATTCCAGATTAATTCCAGAATCAACTTTAAATGCCACTTGTGTTCGCCCTCGGTTTTGAAATATATTAGGATGTCGTCTATAAATACGATGACAAACTTGTCTAGGTACAGTTTGCACACCGTATTTATGAGATCCATGAATACAGCAGGGGCGTTGGTTAAACCAAATGGCATTACGAGGAACTCATAATGTCCACACCAAGTCAATCCTTGGCCTAAAGTTTGTAGAAACAAAGCCCTTATTTGCCCTAGTATCAAACAATATGTATGCATAATGATTGTTGACTAGAAACGTACCAGTAACGACCTCAGGTTCCTCTCTAGCATCTTCTGCGTTCATCATGAATGCTCTTCCTTTGGGGTGGCCAACCATAGGCTTTTTACCCTTACGGTTTCATAAGAAGTTGTGGTGTCATGGGGTTTTTTGTGCCACCATCATGACGATACGTGATGTATTGAGTGTTTTCGGGTTTTAATGAATTACCTTGAGGTGAATGATGGGTGAGAGGAGTTCGAAGGTTGTTGTAGGATCTTGAAATGATGAGGATTAGCTGCCTAAGATGGCAGATTAGATCAGGTTCTAGAATACGAGAAATATAAGATAAAAGTATGATATGGTGTAGGTGTAAGTGTGTGTGTGTGTGATTACCTTGACTGTGTGAGGTTGATAGTGTTGCTCTTGTTGGTCGACTATGGCTTCAAGGAGGCTAGAACTTCAATATTCTTGAATGTGCAAGAGGGTGTTTGATATTAGTTTCAAGTAGACAGTGTTTTAGAGTGTTTATAGAGTTGAGTGATTGAATTTAAAGTGTGAATGGGGTGTGGGTGTGGGACTTCAGCCGAAACAAAGGAAAGAGAGTGAGATTGGGACTATCAAATCTTAGTTTACTCAAGATATGGCTGAGATTTGTGGAGATCTGGTCACCTTTACAAGTTACTAGGTTCTTTAGGTGACACCTACATGCATTGGGTGGTTTGGGTGGTGATTTGACCAAGCATGGATTTAGTATTTTTATAAAATCTTTTTATTTTACTATTATTATTATTATTATTATTATTATTATTATTATTATTATTATTATTATTATTATTATTATTTTATAAAGATAACCATGTGTAGGCTGGTATGTGTGCGTGTTTGTCGACTTATATATTCATATGTGCCTATATATTTATATTCGGGTATGTGTCTGTTGGCTTATATATTTATATATGTGTGTATATATATACGGGTGTGTGTGCGCGTCGGGTGCATGCATATATGTATGTGCGTAGGTGTGTGTTGTAGGTATACATGTATATATATAAGTATGCATGTATGTGTGAGGTATAAAAGTCAAAATAAATGTTGAAGCAAGTTTTCTTCCAAAGAACCAAAAATCTTTCGAAGCTTAGGCTACCAGAGCAAAATCTTCCTAAGGTTAGCCACTAAAACAAAATCTTCCAAAGCTTAGCTACTGAAACAAAATCTTCCAAACCTTAGCTACTCAAACAAAATCTTCCGAAGCTTAGCCACTGAAACAAAATCTTCCGAAGCTTAGCTACTGAAACAAAATCTTCTGAAGCTTAGCCACAGAAACAAAATATTCTGATGCTTAGCCACTGATATAAAATCTTTCGAAGCTTATCCATCAGTGCCCAAAACTTCCAAATCTTAACCATTGGAGCACGAAACTTCCAAAGCTTATATTTACCTTTGATAGTATTAGTTTAAGTGTCATGATGTGCATAGTTAGCAAAGGTTAGGGGTCCAAAGTGTATATTTACATATGTTCTTAAAACTTATTAGTTCATCAATATCATCTAATATTATTTTATAATTTACAAGGTTATGTTCATTACTTTTTGTTGCTACACTTAAGTTGTTATTATGCGTTATGCGTTCGTTTGGTTGTTTTTGTTTGGATGAGCCAATGTTAATGGTTTGGAAGTTTTAATGCTCATTAATTCATTAACCAGGGTTTATTCTTATAACTTTCGTCTTCTAAGGTATCGGGCCCAAGGCCTATTTGGTCGGTTCAGCATACCCTATAATCATATGTTGGCCCACTGGCCCATATTAATAATGCGGGTCAAAGCCCATTATGTTTTATGGCCTAATGGCCTAATTAGGTGTGTGTATTGGTGTGGACCTAAGCCCAAAGCTTGTTGGGCCCAATTCGCGAGCTCCCTAGACAAGGCTAGTTCCTCTAACAATAAATCACTAGTATCTCAGACTGAAGGAGAATATGACTGGTCAGACCAGATGGAGATACTAGACATGAAGGTTTCTACTGCTTTGTTAGTAGAAATTCAGAATGTGGAAGATCGTATTAAGGAAAATGTTCTAGCTGAGTTTGTGACAGATGATTTGTTAGTTGGTGTGTCTAAAGGAGAAGAGGAGTTTGAAACTGTGATAGTCGAAGAGAAAAAGGTTGAAAGTGAGGAAGTGCATGCAGAAGGTGAAATCAATGAAATAGCTGTTGGGGTTACTCCAGCTTATTCAACTACTGTCAAAGAGAATGAGAGTTAAGAGAAAGCAAAGACTGTTGAGATCACTCTAGTCAAGAATGAAGAATCTGAAAATGCTATTGAGTTTACTCCAGCATCTGCATATAAAGTAAAGAAAAATGCTGATAAGGTCACCCCAGCAATTAAAACAGAAGAAAAGGTTGTGCTAAAGGCCTTCATGGTAAAAGTTGTACATGAAGAGACAAAGAAGCAAGAAGGAACTGAAGAGGTATATACTAATCATTGTTCAGATAATTGCGTAGAAAAGGTTAACAGTTATAGAGTTCACAACGAATGCTTGATCTTAGAAGTTGAAAAACTTCAATATCAAGCTCGTAAATATAAAACTGATGAGAAATATTTTAAAGAAAAGATAGATGGTTTAAACAAATCAATTTATCAATCAAAACTAAATCTTCAAGATAAAGAGTGTAACATAAAAGATTTGACAACACGTAATGATGAACTATCTTTAGAAATTAACAAACTCAACAGTAAACTCTTATTGCTAAATTGGTTGTTGAAAAATTTGAGCTTTCATAAAACATGGTTGAAGGTATAATCAAGTCTCAAATGACATAGAAAATTAATGGTGGCAAAAGTGGAGTTGGTTTTGCTAACATGGCACCACCCATTAATCATGATTATACTTGTTTGCCTTCATCAATTACAACTCTTGATGAAGTTACCTATGGATTAGGTTTTCAACCAAAGTCCGACTTAACACCTCCAGTCAATGTTTCACTGACTGCTGACCCTATCATTATAACTAAAATTAATATTAATCATGACAATTTTTCTGCAGAAAGTGTGAAGAAAGAAGGGTTGGTTGTAGAATGGGATAGTGATGATGAAATAGAATTTCAGGAAAATAAAATTTGTAATTCAAAATATTCCTATAATTCATCATTAATTACAAAAGAAATATCAGAATTTTTTAGTGATACAAATGTTTGTTCAACAATTAAAAGAAATTGAAATCAAAAATAGATTTTAAGACCAAAGAAAGAAAACAAATCACAAAATCCATACCTGACTTGAAAACTGATTTCAAGAACAAATTTGTTTCAAAAGGAAACATTGATAAGGAAGATCATATTTTCAAAGAAACCCCAATGCTAGGTTCTACAAGATGTTTGTTGATCAGGTATGAAAGACACTGGTCCTACTCTAGTACAGACGATTCATAAGGATAAATCTACAATTCATGCTTCATTAGCATCAGAAATGAATAGAAATGTTAAGAAAAACACCTTAATCCTTCTAGAAACATCTCGAAAAATCCATAACGAGAGAAAGGAAAGAGAGATTGTTAAAGAAACTCAAGGCCAACGACATACTAAGGCCAGATTCTATGATAACTATGGAAGTTATCATAAACAGTTTGTGCAAAACATAAAAGCGTCAAATACTGATGATCTAGTATAGGTTGGACTCACTATAGTTGTTAGGTTTATTTTGATATGTAATAGGTTAAATGTTAGTCTTCCTCTTGTAATTTGTACATTGTTTACTTTTATGTTCCAGCGAAACTACGGGCGAAACTATAGTTTCGCCCGGAGTTAGCTGTGACTGTTCACCCCGTGAAACTATAGTTCACTGCCGGGTGAACCTAGTTAATAGTCAGGCAGTTTTGCTAGTTAGCAAAACTGCCAGCAAAATGAGGATTGCTTATATATTGTGATTTTTCTATCTGTGTAAGGATGGCAAAACCCTAATACGAAATATTTTTGTTGCAAGTTTGTGTGTGCGGCTGGAAGCTTATTATCATTATTATTGAGCCATTGTTTGATTGTTATTGTTTAGATTCTAAATTGTTCATTATGTTATTACAAATATTGTGTTGAATCAGTGGGAAATCATTGTTTATACATCAAGTGCACTGTTGAATCGATTATGAGGATCAACAATATGATTTCAGAGCCATTGTGCTCTTGATTAATTGTTTTTTTGTGCTTTTTCGAAGTTAAGTTACCGTTCCATTGATTTTGTATCTGATTTGCTTGTTTTCATCATGGAAATTGATTAAGGATTGTGCGTTTTGGGTGTGCGAAGCTATTGAAATCATCAGATCTCAAATTAGTTGGGTTTTGGATGGGTTTGGATTGATTCTGTTCTCAATAAGTTTTTTAGATTCATTGGGCGAATCTATATTTCGTCCAGCGAAACTGCCAGTGAATTCGTGATTTTTTGGTGTTCAATTTTGATGTTGTTATCAGCGAAAGTAGCCTCTTTTGAACGAAAGTTCAACTTCTTTGTTAGTCATTGCAAGCAAAAGTACTGCTGAATTTAATTTTAGAACGAAGGTTCTACTAGTCTCAGTGATCTATCGCTAAAACTAGAGTTGCTAATCTTTGATTCAGGGGAAACTACAATTTGCTTGCCAGCGAATCTACCAACGAAGTTACTAGTGATTCTACTAGCTAATTACTAGCAAAGCTACCAGCGAATCTGCCTGTTGTCAGCAAAACTATCACATTTTATCTAATGATGTCCACCAATATCACCATATCTGACTTGGAGAGTGTTGCTCCAAATAGGCCACCAAGGCTTATAAATGGTGACAACTTTAAGGACTGGAAAAGGTGTTTAAAAGCCTTCTTTTATTACACTGATCATAATCAATGGGAATCAATTTTAAATGGTTCACACATTCTAACTGTCACTGTTGGTCAAGTTACTTCACCAAACACCGATCCATCTACCTTCACTGAAAGAGACCTCAAGCTAATTAATCGTGATCAGAAAGCTTTTAGAGCTTTAACTCTCTGTTTATCTCAAGATATCTATAACCGCTTTCCTGAACACAAGAATGCTAAATCTTTGTTTGACTCCTTGTGTGGATTTTATGATGGAAATGAGGATCTGAGGAAGGACAAGAAAGCTCAAGAAGAAAAGGAGTTCAATTCATTTGTAGGACACAAAAATGAAAGCCTTACTGACATAACAAATCAATTTTTGTCCATCTCAAGCACCTTAAAGAAATATGATGAGAATTTGGGTAATCATGAACAAGTCTCTAAACTCTTGGATTCACTCCCACCTCAATGGAGCCTACAAGTTAGGATGTTGAAGCAGGAAAGAAACTTTGTTGATTACAAACTTATGGATGTAATCAACAAATTGAAATCTTTTGATTTGGATTTGAAGAGGAGAGAATATAATCAATACATGATGCCAGCCATCGTATATCCACAAAATGATGCATTAATGTCATCCGCTGCAAACTCGTCTATGTATGGTTCAGCTTATGGTGGTTCTACAGGATATGGTGCTTCAAATAAGTCTAGTGGGGGGTCTACAGGTGATGGTTCAAGCTCAAAGCCTTCTGTCACTGCTCAAATTCCATTAGATACTATGGCATTATTTGGAATGTTTGTGCACAGTTATGAGGCTCTAGTTGCTGGGGAGCTAAAGGGAAAAGGAATGACTGTTAAAGACATATATCAAGTCGATCGAGATGATTTAGAGGAAACAGATATCTAATGGCAGATGGCTATGCTCACACTACGTGTAAGAAGATTCATGGAATGAACTGGTAGAAGGAACTTCGGAAATCTGAATCAGAATTCTAAGCTTGGCTTTAATAAGTCAAAATTAAGATGCTTTAATTACAAATAGTTGGGGCACTTTAAAAGAGAATGTCCATCTCCTATCATTACTAAACCAGGAACTTCTGGAGCTTCTAAAGTTATTCCAATCACTAACAAGGAAGAAGCTAAGTCAAAGAAGGAAATAACTCTCATCTCAAACTTTGATTGGAGTGATGAGATTAAGGAAACTAAAGAAGAAATCAATCATGCACTAGTGGCAGAGTTAGTAAACAGTGATGTGGATTCTGTTGAGGATTTTGATCCCTTTATAGAGTTCAAGAGTGAGATTCAAGAGGTTATTTATGAAAGTAATGAGCAACGGGTTCAAGTTGAAGGGTTGAAGGTTGAAACTAAAACAGGTGATTGTGAGAGTGTTGAAAAGAAGGTGACTAATGGTAATGTGTATGAAAAGAAGACAGGTGAATTAAAAGAAGAAACAAAGGAGGAAAGTGAAGGTGAGGAGACCAACAAGAAAGCAAAGGAAAATGAACAAGACAAGAAGAATTCTCTGGTCTGTCAGGGTGACAAGGCCCTGGCTGCTGAAAAAGTAGTTATGAGTCTCCCTTATGAGGTAATTCAAGACATGTATTCTTCTCCATGTAAAATTCATTTATTTGGGGTTTATAAAGCAAACAGACTTTTATTAGATAATGAAAAAGAATTAAAACAAATTAATAAAGAACTTAAGACAAATGAGTCTAAATATTTTGTTAAGTTAAATGAAGCATTAAAAGAAAATGAAGCATTTAAAAAGAAATCTTTTAGAAAGAAACATTGAAATAAATGTTTTAACTGAACGTGTAGCACTTGCTGAATTTGAAACAAGCAAATTAAAAACTAAACATGAAAAATGGACAATTTCTGGGATGAAACTTGAGGAGCTTTGCAAAAATCAAAGGGGAGCTAGAATTAAGACTGGTTTGGGAAGCAAAGAAACCACTCATGTTTATCCTCTACCAAGTACTTATTGTTATTCTCCTGTGCCTATACCTCATCCAACTAATGAATTAATTCAGAAAGATACTAACAGTTTGTATGCAGGTTTAGAAGGAGTTAATCATAAGGAGATTCGAGAGGAATATGATTATGGTGCAAGTAGTGGTCCGTGCAGCTCTAGTCTTAACATTTCAGATTCCAAAAAGTCTTCCATAGACAATAGTTTAAGTAGATTTGTTTCCCAAACGTCCGTTACAGACAGTAGCTTATGTAGTTCTAGTTCTAGTTCAGCTTGTTTATCCTCAGATGTTGATGAATCAAACCATGATTTTTTAAATACTCCTGTTAATAGTAATGATAATTGTTTAAGTAAAGCTTCAAACAGACATTTTAACCCAAATTATTTTGAAAAATTTCTTTCTCATCCTATCCCATCTTTTACCCCAAGTCGGATTTCTAACCCTAAAAATATAGAGACAACTTCCTCGAACGTTAACAGTATTAATATAAATGAACAAGGATTTACTAAAATAAAGGTCACAAAAGAAATATTAAAAGAATCATATGACTCTTATAGCAATTCCGATTCATACACGTCTGAATGCTAGGAAGAAATCTTAACTGATCAATCATCAGTTTTAAAATATGATAAGAAAGGTTTAAAGTCCCGATGTTTTAGATGTGGAAAGGATGATCTTGTTATTAAAACTTGTCCTGCATTTGTTAATAGAAATACAAATACTAGTTCCTTAGGAAGTAGATTAAATCGTTTTGTAAATAATTTCTTTTGTAAAAAGTCTTATGTTCCAAGACCTAAGTCAGTCAAGATTTGGGTCCCAATTTCTAAGTCTTAACAAATTTTTTTATGCCAAGAACATTCCAGAAGGGTTATCAATAGTTTTTGGCATGTGGATAGTGGATGTTCAAGGCATAAGACTGGGTTGAAGACTTACTCATAAATTATCGGATAATAAATGGGGGATATGTCTCTTTTGCTGGAGATAAGAAGGGTGGAAAGATGATTGGTCAGGGAGAAGTCTCAAATGGTTCCTTAACTCTAGAGAAAGTGAACTATGTTCCAAAATTAGCATTTAATCTGCTAAGCGTATCACAAATCTATGATAAAGATGTACCAGTGCTGTTTATGTCAAATGAATGCTTGTGTCTTAAACCAGAGTTCATTATTCCAGAAGATTTAGTGATCATGCGTGCTCCAAGAAAGAATGATACTTATCTTTTAGATATGGGGTCACAAGAGTCTACATCCACTGTGACATGTCTTCTATCCAAAGCCTCTTCTTCTGAATCTTTTTTGTGGCATAGATGATTAGGATATGTTAATTTCAAAAATATAAATAATTTAGTTAAGAACAATCTTGTGAGGGGGCTACCACTTAAAGATTTTTTAGTGGTAGAAAAATGCATGGCCTGTGCTCAAGGCAAACATCACAAAAAGCCACACAAGCTTAAGCTTGAAAACACAGTTTCAAAACCCCTCGAATTGTTACATACTGATTTATTTGGTCCTATAAGTGTTAAATCGATTACTAAGAAATCTTATTGCTTGGTTATTACAGATGATTATTTAAGATATTCTTGGGTGAGATTTCTAGCAAGCAAGGGAGATACTGCCAAAGAGCTTCAATAGCAAATCCCCTCTATTGAGACAGTGTAACACCCGGGTATTTTTTTTAAAGACGAGAAAGAAGGAATAAATGTGTATAAAAGAAAGAAAACACAATTTAACCCAAGTTGAGGGACTAAATGTGTCAAGAGGACAAAAAGTATAAAAAGTTGGTACAAAAGTGGGCATGGCCGCCCACACTACCGGCACACTTCTTTTCACCAGATTTTAGAGAGAGAAAGAGCAGAGCTCTCTGGTTTTTGAAGAAAGAAGAAGAGGAATTCAAATTCAAGGTAAGAATTCTTGGCTTTTAAGTTGTTCTTGGCTGGCCTATGCCTCGGTTATATACTTATGTGTGTTTTGTTGTGTTCGGGTGTGTGTTTTTGGTGGGTTTCTAGGTGTTTGAACTCATTTGAAAACGGGTTTGAAGGAAGTTAAACTCGAAGGCTGCTAAGGTGAGTTCTACAACCCCCTTTTTATATGTTTTAACTGATTTTGGGGCTGGAAATGCATGTATGTATGTTTTTACGAAACTGGGTTTTATACCCATATGAATCTATGTGTGAATGTGGGTGGGTTATGATTTGGGTGATTTATGATGTTATGATGATGCCATGTTCATATTATGATGCTTAGAATGCTAGAACTAAGCTTAGAACATGATGAATTGATGATTTGGGGTTGAATATGATGTTATTAGTATGTATTGGTTGCCCATCCGCCTGGATTTGGCCCATGCGCCCGGATTTGGCCCATGCGCCCGGATTTGGCCAATGTGCCCAACGGTTGAATTTGCTTAAGTGTTGCCCCATGCGCCCAAATAGTATCCATGCGCTTAGAATAGGCTGAGATTGACTAAGTGTTCCATGCGCCCAAAACTGCCCATGCGCCTAGGCACTCATGCGCCTGCATAGTGCCCATACGCCTAGAAATTTGCCCAGGAGACCTAAGTATTGGGTCATGTGCCCAAATAGTGCCCATACACCTGAAAGTTCCCCATGTGCCTAAGTGTCCCATGCACCCAGAAGGCCATGTGCCTGCATAGTGCTCATGCGCCTATGCCTTAGGATATTTTCTGAAATTTTGGGGAAAATGTAAAGTGTAGTCTTTGACTTGGGATGTTCCCGGGGGTGATGTATGTTGACTTTATGATGTCATATGTGACGTGATGATGCTATGTATCGTATGGTTATGTTTATGTTATGTTCCTTATTATGTATGTTTATTTTCCGTGGCTTTACGTGGTATGATTATGAAAAGTAAATGGAAAGTATTATGTAACGTAAAGCGGAAGATAATAAAAAAGGTAACGTAAGGAATGAATGAATGCTTGCATTAATGAATGGAAGTAATGAAAGTCTTGCAAGCAAAGGTTGAGGTGAGTGACTGTGTTGTCACAAAAGACTTGTATGCCAAAGGTTGAGGTGAGTGACTGTGTTGTCACAAAAGACTCGTAAGCCAAGGTTGAGGTGAGTGACTGTGTTGTCACAAAAGACTTGTATGCCAAAGGTTAAGGTGAGTGACTGTGTTGTCACAAAAGACTCGTAAGCCAAGGTTGAGATGAGTGACTGTGTTGTCACGAAAGACTTGTATGCCAAAGTTGAGGTGAGTGACTGTGTTGTCACAAAAGACTCGTAAGCCAAGGTTGAGATGAGTGACTGTGTTGTCACGAAAGACTTGTATGCCAAAGTTGAGGTGAGTGACTGTGTTGTCACAAAATACTCGTAAGGGGTTCAATCCATGAGATTGACCAGGATCTTTGTCGCTTACCCCGGTGCTGGTGCGAGGCTTTGTGCACAATGAATGGAAGTCTGATAAACTTCGGCCCAGTACCCGCTTTGTGCCTACGTTTGGGGTATAGCTAATGACATTGATCTGGAAGGAATGAACGAAGGAAGGTTAATGACTGAAATGTACAGAATGAAAGATAATGAATGATAAAGATGATGAACGATGATGAATGAACGGAAGTTAACCAATGATTATGAAAGATAATAATAAATTATTATCTATGTGTACGTATGATGCATGATCACATGTGAAAGTAAAGAAAGAATGGCTTTAAACGAAAGAAAAGTATTTTATTTTATAAAACTAGAAATCACTCAGCAACGCTGACGTTTATGTGTTTCCAGTTGGCAGGTAATGTTGCTGAGGATGGCACGGGGCAGCTACTTGGCATTTTTGGATGGAATCCGTTGTTTAAATTATAATGATTTTGTGATGTAATGCAATGAGTGATATTTTGTAACAGTTAACTACAATGTATTATTTTTCAAAAGCAATTATAATAAAATGGTTTGTTTAAAAGAATTCCGCTGCAATATTTTAGTAAAGTTAATGTATGTTTTATGCCTTATGTACAATGATTGACTAGCTGTAAGCGTTCCGGGAACGGGGCCTTACAAGTTGGTATCAGAGCCAAAGTTTAAGTGAAACGGGTTAAAATTTTCAAAAGAAACCTAAACTTAAATTGAAAATGGGACAAAGGGAAGGGGTGCCAGTCCGAGTAGCTACGTGTCATCAGGTATTTTCTTGATGATTAATCGGTATTACGTGCTCATGTTATGTGGTTTATGTGCTTCTTAGTAGATTTAGATACTGATGTAGTCAGGATAGGAAATGCTTGGGGGTATGAAGAGTAAAGTAAGTGGCTAATCACAACTGGCCACTGTAATTAGGGACTTACTATACATGACATAAACTGAGCTATTACCTTGAATGACCATGTTAGTGTTTGAATCTTATAGCGTGTTAGAGGATGGCCGGTGGTAGATCTTCAAAGGCTTCTCGAGGTGGAGGTTATGGTGGACGTGGTGCTGGATCGCGGGTCACGAGAGGAAGGCCTAGGGCTGAAGAGGTGGCTCAAGAAGAGCCCGAGACCCCTCATCCGGAGGGCGGTGACGAGAGTGCTAACTTAAGGGCCTCAGTAAAGGAGGCGGTGGTGGAAGAGGTTCACCAGGTCATGCAGACGATCTTACCGTCTGTGATGACTAAAGTGATCAAAACTGTGTGAGAAGGAGAAAGGAAGGAGAGGAACAGGTCCTCGGGAGGGAGAGAGCAACCGGAGACTGAGACGGTTGTCTCAACTAACGAGGAAGAAGAAGAAGAGCCTATGCTGGAGGCACCACGAGGCTGTAACTATAGGGCATTTCAAAGATGCAAGCCCCCGACTTTAGACGGGAATGGCACTGCTGCTGCTGCTCACCGGTGGGTGAGAGAGATGGAAGCTGTTCTAGGTATCAGTGAGTGCTAGGAAGATCAGAAGGTGATGTTTGCCACCCACTCATTTGTGGACTCGGCCCTGTGTTGGTGGGACATTATTGTCCAGGCCGAGGGTAGTAGGGCGATTAGCAAGATGAGGTGGAGTGAGTTGAAGAAACTGGTGATCGAGGAGTTCTGTCCTCATAGGGAGCTCGACAAGGTTGAGAGGGAGTTCCTACAGCTGGAGGCGGGAACCATGATGCATCAGCAATACACCACTAAATTCAACGAGATGGCACGGTTGGTGCCAGATAAGGTGACACCTCTGTCGCGAAAAATCAAGAGGTATATTCAGGGCTTGCCGGTGGATATCCGCAAGCATATGATTACCGCCAGGCCGAGCACATTCAGGTCAGTGGTCGATCTGGCAGGAAGGCTGTACGATGAGAGGGAAGTGGTGGTGGTTGAGGTGAGCAAGAAGGGTGGTGGTGGCCGGAACTGGAATGGGAAGAGGTTTGGACATGGCAGGGCTGTTCCAAACAACAAAGTTGCGAGGGTGGATGACCGACGTGTGGTCACACCCGGTGCAGGGTCGAAGAGGTGTGGCAAATGTGGGAAAGAGCACCCCGGAGAGTGTAGGTTGGGATCTAATGTATATTTCCGGTGTGGGAGGACAGGACACGTGGCGAAGGACTGCAGGGTAAGGAGGTGTTATAACTGTGGCAAGGAGGGCTACATGATCAGGGAATGCAAGAAGCCGAGGGCTGAGAGTTCCGGGAAGAAGAAAACAGCCGACACTAAAGGGCAGAAAGCTAGCGCCAGGGCATTCACGATGACTAGGGAGGTGGCTAGGACGGACCCCGATGTTGTGTCAGGTATGTTTCTAGTAAACCAAACTCTTGCTTCTGTGTTATTTGATTCAGGTGCTAGTAGGAGTTTTATTTCTGCTGCTTTTTGTGCTAAGTTGACTGTTAGTAGTAGAAGTATTGATGAGCCCTTCGATGTAGAAACTGCAATAGGTAAGTCTACCAGGATTGTTGATCTGATAGAAGGTTGTGATATAGAACTAGAAGGTCATAAGTTTCCTGCTAAACTATTTGTGATGACCTTAGGCGGGTTTGACGTAGTCCTAGGAATGGATTGGTTGGCGGACTATGAGGCAAGCATTGTGTGTCACAAGAAGATGATTAATCTGACCGCGCCTGACGGGAGTTCGGTGATGATTCACGGCGATCGAGTTATGATGATTTCGAAGGTGATTTCGATGGCGGTGGCGGGAAAGTGCATGAGGCGTGGATGTAGTGCCTACTTGGCCTACGTGAAGGATGTAGATACGCCAACACCACAACTGTCAGATGTACCAGTTGTGTGTGAGTTCCCAGATGTGTTTCCCGAAGACTTACCAGGTGTGCCACCGGACCGCGAGATCGAGTTCCAGATTGACTTGATACCCGGTGCTCAACCTGTTGCTAAGGCACCGTATTGGTTGGCTCTGACCGAGATGAAGGAGTTGATGGAGCAACTGCAGGAATTGCTTGATAAGGGGTTCATTAGACCAAGTATCTCCCCTTGGGGTGCTCCGGTCTTATTTGTGAAGAAAAAGGATGGTAGTATGAGGATGTGAATAGACTACCGCGAGCTGAACAAGTTGACGGTGAAGAATCGGTATCCATTGCCGAGGATTGATGATTTGTTTGATCAGCTCCAAGGTGCTAGTTGGTTTTCAAGGATAGATCTTCGATCTGGTTACCATCAGTTGAAAGTGAGGGAACAAGATATTCCTAAAACAACTTTTCGCACGCGTTATGGACACTACTAGTTTCTCCTTATGTCCTTTGGTTTGACCAACACGCCAGCTGCTTTTATTGACCTGATGAATCGAGTGTGTTGGCCGATGTTGGATAAATCCGTTATTGTGTTTATCGATGATATCTTGATTTATTTGAAGAGTGAGGTGGAGCATGCCGGTAACATTCAGGAGGTGATGGAGACGTTGAGAAGGGAGAAGTTGTATGCCAAGTTCTCCAAGTGTGCGTTCTGGCTACGCGAGGTTCAGTTTTTGGGTCATGTAGTGAATCCAAAGGGGATCATGGTGGACCCAGCAAAGGTGGAAGCGGTGATGCAATGGAGGTCTCCAAAGACGCCATCTGAGATTCGTAGTTTCTTGGGGTTGGCGGGATATTATAGGATATTCATTCAAGACTTCTCTAAGATAGCTTCTCCATTGACTAAGTTGACCAGCAAGGATGTGAAGTTTGTATGGGGTCAAGCTCAAGAGAGTGCTTTTGAGGAGTTAAAGGCAAGGTTGACTCAAGCTCCAGTTTTATCATTACCTGAAGGAAACGAGGACTTAGTGGTCTTTTCAGATGCTTCTTACTCGGGGTTGGGTTGCGTGTTGATGCAGTGAGGAAGGGTGATAGCATACGCGTCTCGACAATTGAAGGTTCATGAGGTGAATTACCCTACTCATGAATTGGAGATAGCAGCTGTGGTCTTTGCACTAAAGATTTGGAGGCACTACCTATACGGAACGAAGTGCACAATCTTCACGGACCACAAGAGCTTGAAGTAGTTCTTCGAGCAAAAGGACCTGAACATGAGGCAGAGGCGATGGTTGGAGCTCATAAAGGATTATGATTGCGAGATCCATTACCATCCGGGCAAGGCCAACGTACTGGCGGATGCCCTTAGCCGAAATGAGAGACCCGAGCCAATTCAGGTGAAGGCTTATCAGTTGATTATGACCTCTGATGTGATGAAGCAGGTCAAGGAGTTTCAAGAAGAAGCATTGAAAGAAGATCGTCTTAACTCTAAAAGGATGAGAGGTATGGTTGCGAAATTGGGTGAAAACAATCTTGGTGTGAAAACCCGATTCGGACGGATGTGGATCCCTTGTTACGGGGATCTATATGGGAGGATTATGGATGAAACTCATAAGAATCGATACTCCATCCATCCCGGTGCTACAAAGATGTATCAAGATATGAAGAAAGATTATTGGTGGCCGGGTATGAAGCGCGATGTAGCGGAGTATGTGAGTAAGTGCCTTTCTTGCTTGCAAGTGAAGGCCGAGCATCAGAAGCCGTACAGGAAGATCCAACCGTTGGATATACCGAAGTGGAAGTGGGAGCATATCACCATGGACTTTATTACGAAGTTACCGCGTACTATGAAAGGGTATGATGCCATATGGGTGATAGTTGATCATTTGACGAAGAGTGCTCACTTCCTACCGATCCGCGAGACGTACTCCTCTGAAAGATTAGCGGATCTATTCATCAAAGAGATTGTAACTAGTCATGGTTTGCCGGTGTATATTGTTTCTGATCATGACACTCGGTTTACATCTAAGTTTTGGAAGAAATTCCATGATGCTATGGGGATGAGGTTACACATTAGCACGGCTTATCATCCTCATACGGATGGTCAATCGAAAAGGACTATTCAGACGCTAGAAGATATGCTTCGGGCATGCATCATTGACTTTGGAGGAAGTTGGGATGACCACTTACCGTTAGCTGAGTTCTCGTATAATAATAGTTATCATGCCAGTATTGGTATGCCCCCTTATGAGATGCTATATGGTAGGAGGTGTATAACACCCGTTTGTTGGGGTGATATTGGTCAGAAGGAGTTGGGAAGTATTGAGGTGATTGAGGCTACAACTGAGAAGCTCGAAAAGATCAAAGCCTTTATGAAGGCAGCTAAAGATAGGCAGAAGTCGTATGCCAACAGGAGACGTAGACCGATTGAGATCAAGGTGGGTGACAAAGTTATGTTGAGGGTCTCACCTTGGAAAGGTATCATTCAGTTCAGGAAGCGGGGCAAGTTGAGCCTGAGATACATAGGGCCTTTCCGAATCATTGCTCTAGTAGGAGAGGTGGCCTATAGGTTAGTGTTACACGATGAGTTAAGTGGAATTCACCCGACATTCCATGTATCTCATCTGCGGAAATGTTTAGCTGACGAGGATATGGTTGTACCACTGGAGGATATTGAAGTTGTTGAAAGGCTCAATTATGTGGAACAACCAGTGGCAATCATTGACCGCAAGGAGAAAAGGTTAAGGAATAAAATGGTTCCCCTTGTGCGTGTACAGTGGAGGCACAGGAAGGGATCCGAGTCTACGTGGGAGACTGAAAAAGAGATGAGGCAGTATTACCCACATCTGTGTGAGGAATAACAGGTTTTGGGGACGAAACCTATATAAGGGGGTTGGACTTGTAACACCCGGGTATTTTTTTTAAAGACGAGAAAGAAGGAATAAATGTGTATAAAAGAAAGAAAACACAATTTAACCCAAGTTAAGGGACTAAATGTGTCAAGAGGACAAAAAGTATAAAAAGTTGGTACAAAAGTGGGCATGGCCGCCCACACTACCTGCACACTTCTTTTCACCGGATTTTAGAGAGAGAAAGAGCAGAGCTCTCTGGTTTTTGAAGAAAGAAGAAATTCGAATTCAAGGTAAGAATTCTTGGCTTTCAAGTTGTTCTTGGCCGGCCTATGTCTCGGTTATATGCTTATGTGTGTTTTGTTATGTTCGGGTGTGTGTTTTTGGTGGGTTTCTAGGTGTTTGAACACATTTGCAAACGGGGTTTGAAGGAAGTCATACTCGAAGGCTGCTAAGGTGAGTTCTAGAACCCCCTTTTTACATGTGTTAACTGATTTTGGGGCTGGAAATGCATGTATGTATGTTTTTAGGAAACTGGGTTTTATACCCGTATGAATGTGTATGTGTGAATGTGGGTGGGTTATGATTTGGGTGATTTATGATGTTATGATGATGCCATGTTCATATTATGATACTTAGAATGCTAGAACTAAGCTTAGAACATGATGAATTGATGATTTGGGGCTGATTATGATGTTATTAGTATATATTGGTTGCCCATGCGCCTGGATTTGCCCCATGCACCCAAAACCCATGCGCCCAAATAGTATCCATGCACCTAGAATAGGCTGAGATTGACTAAGTGTTCCATGCGCCCAAATAGTATCCATGCACCCAAATAGTACCCATGCGCCTAGGCACTCCGGCGCCTGCATAGTGCCCATGCGCCTAGAAATTTGCCCAGGAGACCTAAGTGTTGGGTCATGCGCCCAAATAGTGCCCATGTGCCTGAAAGTTCCCCATGTGCCAAGTGTTCCCATGCGCCCAGAAGGCCATGCGCATGCATAGTGCTCATGCGCATATGCCTTAGAATATTTTCTGAAATTTTGGGCAAAATGTAAAGTGTAGGCTTTGACTTGGGATGTTCCCGGGGGTGATGTATGTTGACTTTATGATGTCATATGTGATGTGATGATGCTATGTATGGTATGGTTATGTTTATGTTATGTTCCTTATTATGTATGTTTATTTTTCGTGGCTTTACGTGGTATGATTATGAAAAGTAAATGGAAAGTATTATGTAACGTAAAGCGGAAGATAATAAAAAATGGAGCGTAAGGAATGAATGAATGCATGCATTATTGAATGGAAGTAATGAAAGTCTTGCAAGCAAAGGTTGAGGTGAGTGACTGTGTTGTCACAAAAGACTTGTATGCCAAAGGTTGAGGTGAGTGACTGTGTTGTCACAAAAGACTCGTATGCGAAGGTTGAGGTGAGTGACTGTGTTGTCACAAAAGACTTTTATGCCAAAGGTTGAGGTGAGTGACTATGTTGTCACAAAAGACTCGTAAGCCAAGGTTGAGGTGAGTGACTGTGTTGTCACGAAAGACTTGTATGCCAAAGTTAAGGTGAGTGACTGTGTTGTCACAAAAGACTCGTAAGGGGTTCAATCCATGAGATTGACCCGGATCTTTATCGCTCACCCCGGTGCTGGTACCCAGTTTGTGCCTACGTTTGGGGTATAGCTGATGACATTGATCCGGAAGGAATGAACGAAGGAAGGTTAATGAATGAAATGTACGGAATGAAAGATAACGAATGATAAAGATGATGTACATTGATGAATGAACGGAAGTCGACGAATGACGATGAAAGATAATAATAAATTAGTATCTATGTGTACGTATGATGCATGATCACATGTGAAAGTAAAGAAAGAATGGTTTTAAATGAAAGAAAAATATTTTATTTTATAAAACTAGAACTCACTCAGCAACGCTGAGTTTTATGTGTTTCCAGTTGGCAGGTAATGTTGCTGAGGATGGCAAGGGGCAGCTACTTGGCATTTTTGGATGGCATCCGTTGTTTAAATTATAATGATTTTATGATGTAATGCAACAAGTGATATTTTATAACAGTTAACTACAATGTATTATTTTGCAAAAGCAATTATAATGAAATGGTTTGTTTAAAAGAATTTCGCTGCAATATTTTAGTAAAGTTAATGTATGTTTTATGCCTTATGTGCAATGATTGACCAGCTGTAAGCGTTTCGGGAACGGGGCCATACAGACAGTCAACAAAAGGAATGTTATAGCCATCCGAAGCGATAATGGTACTGAATTTAGAAATCATATCTTTGACTTATTCTGTGCAAGCAAGGGGATTCTCAGATAGTTCAGTGCTGCTAGGACACCTCAACAAAACGGTGTCACTGAGCGGAAAAATCGGACCCTCATTGAAGCAGGAAGAACTATGCTGATTGAGTCACAGCTTCCAATCATCTTCTGAGCTAAAGCTATCAACTGTGCTTCTTATGTACTTAACAGGGTTCTTATTGTGAAAGACAAAATGAAGACTCCCTATGAGCTTCTTCATAAATGGAAACCCTTGATTAACTTTTTTCGCCCCGTTTGGTTGCTCATGTACCTTGCTAAACACTCAAGCTCAGAAATCAAAGTTTGGTGTAGTTTCTGATGAATGTTTCTTCGTTGGCTATTCTTCCTCACAAAAAGCGTATTGGGTCTACAACAAAAGAACGCGTATTGTGCAGGAATCATTCTATGTTAATTGGCAAGAGTCGAATTCTCCAAACATGGGATCTAATCTAGCATGGTTTTATGACTCAAATACTGTCTTCAAATCTTTCAATTTTCCAGGTGTTGACGATGATGTTGTTCCTTAAATACTGCCAACTTTTATTTTATTTTATTATATTTTATTTTTTTATGTGTTTGGCTCCAGCGAAACTACTGTTTCGTGGGTTGTTTCGCCAAGCGAATCTATAGATTCACCCAACATAATCGCTGTTCACTGACTACATGATTTCTTTTGTGATGTCGAGCGAGACTATAGTTTTGCTACCAGCGAAACTATGTCCTATATATTGCACAGTGTGTATTTCGGTTCACCCATTTCATTGCGAAACTTAACCCTAGGTTCTCTGTGTACGTACCTACATTGTTCCAAATCAGTGATTTCCGTTTCGTGGTTTTGTTACTAAGCATTCTGGTAGGTGTTGCGAACTTGTTTCCATGCTTTGATCAACGTTTTGAACCCTAATCAAAGGTTATGTGTTGATTTGCAGGGTTGGAAATGTCGCCCATTCGTTAAGAGAATTTACAAAACTTTCCAGCAAAACTGAACGAAAGTTCATTGTTCCGAGCGAACCTATCTTGTTATGCTATCCATGTATACCTGATAGTTTCGCTAGAAAAATGTCAGCGAAACGATACTTTCGCTCAGCACATGATCTTTAGTATCTTTTGTATATGGTTCAATGAATCTACAACTTTGCTGTTGTATGAATTATAATTTTCTCCTCAACGAATTTATACTCATTGGTCTAGGCCTGAGTTACCATGAATTTACATCTTTGTTTGGACGAAACTAAGGTTCAAACAACAACGAATCTATCAAGATGTGCCTGGCGAAACTACAGTCTCGTTGTTCAGCGAAACTGTTGAATTTTCAGAATATTCATATATTTAGTTTAATTTCTCTATTTTTTATGTTCTACCTAATCCATTTTTATTTAAATTTTGCAGTTCATATGGGAAATTTAAAGTTTGACGAGAAGATGAACATTGTTGCCTTTCTGGATGACAACAATCCCAAGACTGTTGGATTTAGACACTGCATAAAGTGGTTGAAACAGTCTCCGGTTAGCTATGCTATATCACATCTTCCCATGATTTATGTATTAACATCAGAGAGTTTTGGGTAAATGCAGAGTGTCATCTGAGATCAAATCCACATAGGATTACTTCCAGAATCCTCGGGCAGGATATTGTTGTTAGTGCTGAGACGGTGACAAGGGTTCTAAAGCTAGAGGAAGACTATGGTAATGAGGTTATTATGACAGAAGCTAAAGTTCTTAACGCTTATAGAAGGATTGGATATGAAGGACCCTCTTTTGAGTTAAAGAAGGAAATCAAGAAGTCATTTCTGTCCAAGGAGTGGAGATATATTGCCCATGTATTCATTATGTGCTTGGATCATAGAAAGGGAGGATCAGATGGGTTGAAAGTACATTGGGCAAAGGATATAATTGTGTTTTGTAGAGGACAGAAAGCTAACATTGCTAGATTAATCTTTGAATGCATGACTGAGAATGTAATGGAATTAAAGAAGGATAAGTGGTTGTTGTATCCAAGGTTCGTTCAGATGATTATTAATGATGAGAAACCAAATTTTCCAAGACATGGAGAGGTTAAAAGGCTGATGCAAATGAACACTAGAATATTTGCAGATTGCTCAGCAATTAGGCATGACTTCAGCGGGAAAATTACGTATCTAGTAGAGAATATGTACCCAACTGAGAGATGGAACTACATTAAGAGACTGATTGAGAATGAAAACAAAAATGCTAAAGACAATCAGGAAAAACAAGCTAAAGCAATAAAGAAGAGAAAGAGGTATGCAAAGGAGAAGGAATATGATCTAGAAGCTGAGATTGATGAGGTAGAGGAGGAGCTGAGAGCTCAAAGAGAAAGAAAGACAAAAAGGAAATCTGATCAAAGGGAACCAGCTCACGAAACTGAAAGAAGGTCCAAGCATAAACAACCGGTATTTGAAGAAAGGAGGGATTCTAGATCTGAATTAGATCAAGATGTTATTCGAAATGTAAATGCATCTCTGGCCAATGAACTGAGTATGATAAAGACTAAGCTGGTCAATCAAGAATTAAGAGAAAAAGAGAAAGATGAACAACTGGAGAGTATGAAAAGAATGATGATTGATCAGTAGGAACTGATTAGAAGACTACTTAAGGAGGTTAATAAGCTCAAGGCTAATGCTGGCCAGCCAAACCAGCTATCTCAAGAGGAGCTAAATGATCTGACTGACACATCTAATTATTCATTCCTGAAAGTAGGAAAGTCATCAAGGATAGGGAGAGATGCAAGTATAGCAGGAGGTGATGCTGGTGGTAGTGGTGATGGTGGTCCAAATGTTGTTGAAACCAAGGCTGAGAAGAGGGGTGATAAAAGAAGTGATGTAAGAGAGGAGCCTGTGATTGTTGAAGCTGTGTTTGTTGATCTGGGGTTAGATATAGAAACCGACTTGACTGGGGCTGAGGTGCTTAGGGAAGATACTGCTAAAGAAAGCAAGAAAGATACAGGGATGAACCTTATAGATGAAGAAGATGAATATGAGGAACAGTTGGTCGACTATGATTCTGAACCCGAATATTATGAAGTAGAGGATAGTCCAATGACTTACGTGGCGCAAAGGAGTTCTATTAAAAGTGATGTCTTTGAATTAAGAAAAGAAGACTGGTTTATTAAAGAGAAAGAACCAGAATACTTGTCACCACTGTTTCAAAACATCAGTGAACCCAGCAAGAAGACATCAGATAAGAAGATTGTGAGTTGGAAATACAACCACGAATTAAAGATGTTCATGATTAAACGAAAGGGGCAGGGACATCTTTTACATGCATAAAAGGAAGGCGTTCAAGACGTTGCCTAGATGGGAATTGAGGAGATTGTCTGAAATTCCATTATTGGATGCACATTTGAGTGAACGTGCAATGATTTTGGAAATGGAAATTAAGGCAGGAATGAATGAAAATTTTAAAGCATTCAGGTTTATGAGGACAGAAAGAAGAAGATCAAAGAAAGACTTGGATTGGGCCACTGGCAAAGGAAAGATTGTATTGAAGCTGAAGCCAGCTAAAACTGTAAACAGAGTCCACTTCCCCATAGACTACAAAAGTTCAAAAAATGGTTCTATGATAACAATACTGTGGAAGCAGTAATTATTTTGCAAGGTGGTGGAGAGATTAAGCTTTTTGATCCAATGAAGGTATTTTCATTCTATGATGAGGATCTAGTGATTCTATATGAGAATCACATCAAAGCTTGTGCTGGAGCTGAAACAAGAAAAGAAGCCAGTTTGTGTATGAATGTGGCTAATAAGGCTCGTGGAGTGAGGGTAGAGGGCAGAGGTCAGGGAGCTCACTGAGAAGGTATCAAAGGCTGACGAGTTAAGGTTTGACGTGCAGGATCTTACAAGACAATTTGAAATGGCAAGTGCAAGGGTAGAAGAGGAAAGTATAGCAGGAGCGGATTAAGAAACATTTGATAAAGCTGAAGAGGAAGCGAGAGATGGGCAACAAGGCCAAGAGTGAGGTCCAACCTAGGGGGAGAATTGATGATCTAGTATATGTTGGACTCACTATAGTTGATAGGTTTATTTTGATATGTAATAGGTTAAATGTTAGTCTTTCTCTTGTAATATGTATCTTGTTGACTTTTATGTTTCAGCGAAACTATGAGCGAAACAATAGTTTCGCCCGGAGTCAGCTGTGACTGTCTGTAGTTCACTGCCAGGTGAACCTAGTTAATAGTCAGGCAGTTTCGCTAGTTAGCGAAACTACCAGTGAAATTAGGATTGCTTATATATTGTAATTTTTCTATCTGTGTAAGGATAGCAAAACCCTAATACGAAATATCTTTGTTGCAAGTTTGTGTGTGCGACTGGAAGCTTATTATCATTATTATTGAGCCTCTGTTTGATTGTTATTGTTTAGATTCTAAATTGTTCGTTATGTTATTGCAAATATTGTGTTGAATCAGTGGGAAATCATTGTTTATACATCAAGTGCACTATTGAGTCGTTTATGAGGACCAAAAAATACATATCATAAAATATGTTGTTATGTGTATGGGAAGCCAAATCACAAGGCTAGAAATTGTCATCATCAACATCAATTGACAACCAAACAAAGATTTCATAATTCAATTTCAAACATTAGAAAATGTTTATTTCTAAATGCAATTTTAAAAAGAAACTTAAATCTGTCAATTACTTTTGCTAAAAACAATACTGATTTGAACAATGAAAAGTCAAATGTAAAATCAGTACAAGTTGATTAAAACAATTTCACCATATTACCTATCAGACAAATTCAAAGGTGGAAAGTTAAAGACAAATCACCTGAGCCTTTTGTTGTTGACAAATGTGTGTTCAATGACAAAAGAGATATGATATTGCAACATATATCATATTTAGATGAAAACAAAGAGCTCAAGTCCACCATGGCTTGGGTTCCTAAAAATGAATAAATTGTTCCAAATGCACAGGAACAACCAAGACTAGTAATATATCTCTGTTAAACAACATACAATCTTACAACAGAAGATATGTTATCTTTCCATGAGATAAAGGTGGTAAGATTACCAAGAAAGGTATAGTGTAGAATGGTGTGTTAAGCTTCGAAGATGTTAATTTTGTTAAAGAACTAAAACATAACTTGTTGAGTGTTTCACAAATTTGTGACAAAAGTATTCTACACACTTCTTTAATAAGAAATGTCTTATTCTAAAACCTGGATTTTGTAATTCCTCATGAATGGGTCTTTTTAAGAACACCGAGAGACAAAGACACATACTAACTTGATATGAATGATTCACACTCATTTGTAACTGCATCATATTTGTTATCTAAAGCCTCGGAGAGTGATACATTGTTATGGCATCATCGTCTTGGACATGTAAATGTTAAAACTATCAACAAACTGGTTAGAGGAAATCATGTTGTTGGCCAACCTTTGAAAGAATTTCCACTAACAGAACATTTTCTGTCATGTTCAAAAGGCAAACAACACAACTTCCTCATAAACCAATTGCTCATATCAAAATTGACTCTATTCTTCAACTGTTACACATGGATTTATTTGGTCCGGTTAGTGTTTTGAGTTTGGGACGTCATGCATAATGTTTAGTCATTACTGATGTTTTTTCTAGATTTACATGGGTTTTCTTCTTAGCAACCAAAGATGAGACACCTCATTTGTTGATAAAATTCATGACACTCGTGGAAAATCAGACGGATAAAACAATCAAGTGTATTCGAAGTGATAATGGAACATAATTTTGCAATCGTACATTAAATGAGTTCTGTGATTCAAAGGGGATAGCAAGACAATTCAGTTTTGCAGGAACTACACAACAAAATGGAGTTGCTGAAAGAAGAAACAAAACTTTAATTAAAGCAGCCAGAACCATTTTATCAGCAGCCAAATTACCATCTTTCTATTGGGCAGAAGCTGTTACACTGCGTGTTATGTTTAGAATCATGTGTTAATCAACAATAATAGAATATGACTCCTTATGAAATCCTTTTCAAACATAAACCCAAAGTCAAATATTTCAAAATGTTTGGATGTTGTTGTACTTTGTTAAACACATTTGATTCTAAATCAAAATTTGATGAAAAAGCAGATGAATGTTATTTTGTTGGATATTCAGCCAACAAAGTAGCATATTGTGTTTATAATAAAAGATCAAAACAAATAATGGGGTCATCTGATATTAATTGGCATGAATCTAACAAAACAGATGCAGGTTCTGCACCGTCATGGGTCTACGAGTATGTTTCTTTATTTGAAACATTTAATCGATCATATGTTGTTTCTACATCTAATCTACCTTTGACATCCTCAATTTAGGATATTTTTGCTGATGATATTGGATCTATTCCTTCTCAAGCAACTGGAATATCTTCAGATATACCTTCTTCTTCAAATGTTACAGCTGCTCCGCATTCTATTTCTGAAGCTGATTTTCTCATTCAAATCCAGTTGTGGAACAAGCCCCACAGGTTTCTAATCAGAGTTCCACTTCAACTCAAGTTGATCCAATTGATACAATTCAAGTACCATTTGAAGATCTCTCTATCAACAATGAAAATCAAGATGAAGATATTGTTTATCAACCTAAATGAGGAAACATTGTTGAAGAACTAGTTGGTTGCATGTCTAACTTAGATGAAGTTATCTCTGAAGATGTTGTTCCATAGTTGAGAATTCATAGAAACCATCCAACAAAAGCAATAATTAGTCAATTATCACAGGGAGTCCGAACTCAAAGCCAATCGAGCATAATAATACATGTTTGTATTCATGTTTTCTATCTCAAATTGTGCTAAAGATAGTTGAAATGACATCAAAAGAAAATAGTTAGGTAGAGGCCATGCAGGACGAACTGATGCAATTCAAGAAGCTAAATGTATAGCATTTGTATGAACTACCAAAGGGTAAGTTGCCAGTCAGTACAGAATGGATTTTAAGAACAAAATGAATGAAAAAGATATGATTGTCCGCAACAAGGCCAGACTTGTTGTTCAAGGATTCTATAAAATAGAAGGGCTTGATTCTGAAGAAGTATATGCTCCGGCTGCTAGACTAGAAGCTATACGAATTTTTCTAGCATATGCTTCATACAAAAACTTCAAAGTATATCAGATGGAAGTTAAAACTGTATTCTTGTATGATGATATGAAGGAAGAAACCTATGTTTGTCAACCATGAGGTTTTGAAGAACCGGATCATCCTGAACATGTTTACAAGTTAGACAAAGCACTTTATGGCTTACATCAATCACCTCCAGATTGGTATGCCACCCTCACTGAACATTTGCTTGCAAATGGTTATACACAGGTGCAATTGATCAAACTTTATTTATACGAAAGACTGGTGATGATCTTATTCTCGTTCAAGTTTATGTTGATGATTGTCAGGCCCCGTTCCCGAGACGCTTACAGCTGGACCGTCATCGCATAATTTATTTAAAGCAAACATCACTTTTGCAGCAGAATTTAAAAACTTTCATTGATAATTAAAACATATTATCATATTACATAAATCGTTTACATATCACAATACAACGTCATATCAAAATGTGGATGCCAGACTCAAAATGTCCCAGTAGCGTATGCATCCATGCCTGCAACTCCTCAGCATCAACAAAATACCTGCCAACTATCATGCATACAAAAAGTCAGTGACACTCAGTGAGTTCTAGTTTTATAAATAAAATACTTTACTTTCTTTAAATCATAACCTTCGTAATCGTATGCGATCACACATCATATGCACACACTGAAAATATTTATTATCTTCATTATCGTTCATTTTGTACGTTTCCTACTTTCATCATTATCTTTCACTTCAATCTGGATCCTGTCTCATGCAATACCCTCGACTCATGTCCGAAGACCGATACTATGCCGGGGTACGCGACAAGGACCCCGTCTCTGTTTGCAACACCCCGACTCATGTCCGAAGACTGGTACTGTGCCGGGGCCTGTAAACAAACCCCCGACTCATGTCCAAAGACCGACACAGTACCTGGGCGAGAATCACGACATCCTTCGGGTCAATCTCATGGATTAAACCCCATACGAGTCTGTTAAGACAACATGGTTGCTCACCTCAATCATTGCTTGCAAGACTTTCATTCATTCATTACTTTCAACTTTTCATTATCATTATCTTTCACTTCGTTACATAATACTTTATGTTCATTCATAGCCATACATCAAACCACGTAAAGTCATACATCATACATAACGTATAATATAATATAATACATACATTTTGAAAACGGTTTTAACGAAGAAAGATAACACACCACACACATAACATAAACCACATCACAACATCATACATACATCAAGCATAAGCCAACACATCACAACAGGACCTATCTCAAACATCCACCTCTTAAAGCCCTTAGAAAACCCTAAGTCTAGAACGAGGCACATTGGAACATTCTAGGCGCATCAGCATAAAATTCTAAGTGTAAACAGCGTGGGTGCATTATAACTATGTAGGCGCATGAGCACTGCTTAGGCGCTTTACCACTATGCGGGCGCTTCAACACTTGGGCGCATGGGCAGCTCTGGGCGCATGGGCAGCTCTGGGCGCATGACCTTGGACGCATGAGGTCACTTGGGCGCATGAGCAACACTTAGTCATCTAAGCAACATTCTGGACGCATGAGGGTACTGTTTTGGCACATGTCCCCTGTTTGGACGCATGACCCTGGGTGCATCAGGACACTTAACCACATATCAGTTAGGCGCATGGGGTCATTCTGAAAATATTTCAACCATCCAAAACACCCGATAATCATTCTAACACTACCCAAACACAGATCTAACATTCTAAGGCACCTAAACTAACTAAACATCCATCATAACCTCAAAACAACCTCCAAAACATATGTATACAGAACATCATCGAACAACAACAAGCTGAACATTCGGTTAACTCTCAAAAATGTTTGCTTAGTATGCATAACAGCCCAAAACACTTGAAAATCAGTAAAAGAGGGGTCTAGAAACTCACCTTGAACCAGATTTTCAAACTAAGCACTTCCAACAACAACTCAGCTCCAAATATCCCGAAAACATCCTCTAAATGCCAAAAACTTTGGTTACAAGCTGCAAACTAAGTTAAAACCGAGCATAAACTCAAGAAACTTACCTTTTGCAGGTTCTTCTCCTTCTTCCTCTCTTTAGAACCACAACTTCTTCTTCTTCTTCTTTTGGCCGAGACCCCAAAAGCAGATCTCTGCTTTATGGGGCGGCCATACCCCCATATATATTAAAAATATAAGTTTGTGCACCTTTTGCACTTTGCCCCTTCAACTTGTGCCTATTATCTTTTCTTTCTAGATACTTTCCTTTTTCTCTTCTTTTTAATAAAATTCGGGGTGCTACAAGTCCACCCCCCTTATATAGGTTTTGTCCCGAAAACGTGTCACTTCTCAAACAGTCACGGGTAACACTGTCTCACCTCTTCCTTGATCTTACACGTAGGCTTAGTCTCCTTCCGGGCTCCACTGTACTTGCACAAGTGGAAGCACCATTCTCCTTGGCCCTTCTTTCCCTTCAACCAGAAATGACCCTCAGTTGCTCCACATAGTTGAATCTTTCATCCATCTCGGTATTCTCTAATGGCATGATCATACCCTAATCGATTGAGCACTTTCTTTGACGAGATACATGGAACATCAGATGAATTCCACTTAACACGTCGGGTAGCTCCAGTCGACATACCACTTCTCTTACCTGAGCAATAATTCAGATTGGTCCTTTATACCTCAGTATTAATTTTACTCACATTTTAAATTAGGTGACCTCCTTTTCCAGAATGAGGCCTTCATCATTACTCCACCGCCGTAGGTCAGCACCGAACTCTTATCGGGCGCGGTTGATCAAACCACCTTCTTGCGACACTTAGTGTTTGCCTCATAGGCTGCTATCCAATTCTCCCAAAGGTGTACGTCTATCCACCTATGTCTGTCCTGAACGGCTTAGCAAGAAACACGCGCTCTCTCAATTCTATCGTGCAATCTTCCAGGGCATCAGGTAACCTAGTGGACTTACCAATAGCAATCTCTACATCGAAGGCTCATCGATTTTCCTACTCCTAACGTGTAACTTAACACAAAGGCAGCAGGAATGAAACTACTACTAGCACCACAATCACAACATATGTTAACAAATTCAAATTACCAGAAACGTACCTGACGTCAAGTTGAAGTCCGCTCTAGCCTCCTCCCGGTCAGGGTAAATGTTCTAACCTTCATCCTCTGTTCTCTTTCCTTGCACCGAAGCCTCCTACCCTAGACTTCTTGCAGTCTCTACTCATGTGTTCAGTCTCGCCATAGTCGTAACATTTAGCCATGTGACAATCCCTCGCCTTGTGGCCCTCTCTTCCACACTAGAAGCAGGCGCTCGATCCCCACCTACACTCCCCTGCGTGGCCTCTACCATACTTCTTGCATACCTCTCCCCTCTCAATCGTCCTCTTCCGATCATCAAACCTCATCGTCTTACCTCTAGCCATAAATTCACTATCATCATCCCGTCTTCCACTCTCATCCCTATCATAGCCCCGCTCCTCCTCTTCGTCCATTATCCCACCGCCTCTCGCTCGTCGTACAACCTCCCCGCTAAATCGACCACTGACCTAATCGTGCTTGGTCAGGCAGCGATCAGGTGTCTGTGTATATCTGCTGGCAAACCTTGAACATACCTCTTGATCTTTCGTGACACAGGCGTCACCTGATCTGGCACCGGCCTTGCCATCTCGTTGAACTTCGTGGTGTATTGTTGGTGCGTCATCGTTCCCACCTCCAACTGCAGGAACTCTCTCTCCATTTTATCAAGCTCCCTATGAGGGCAAACTCCTCAAATACCAACCTCTTCAGCTCCTTCCACCTCATCCTCTCGACTGCCCTGGTACCCTCAGTCTGGACAATGTTGTCCCACCAGCATAAGGCCGAATCCATAAATGAGTGGGTAGCAAATTTCACCTTTTGATCATCGTAGTACTCACTAATCTCAAGTACCGCTTCCATTTCTCTCACCCAACGTTGTGCAGCAGCAGCATTCCCATTTCCATCAAACACAGGAGGCCAACACCTTTGGAATGCTCCATAGTTGCATCCATTCGCAGCCTCCTCCACAGCTTCCTCCTCCTTGTCATTGTCACTGGAGACAACCATGCCAGCATCAGGTTGCTCCATATCTCTAGAACCTTCGGCTTCACCTCCTCGTCGTACAGTTCTCCTCTTCTCACTCTCCTTCTTCTCATCCTCCTTTATAGCTCTAATGACCTCGGTCACTACAGTCGGCATAATCATTTGCATGACCTGATGGACTTTCTCTGCTACTGCCTCCTTCATTGAGGCTCTCAAATTGGCACTCTCATCACCGCCCTCCGGGTGAGGAAGCCCAGGCTCACCAGGAGCCATCTCTGCAGTTCTCGTCTTGTTCTTTGTGGCCCGTGGTCTACCAGCATGACCACCCAGTTCTCCACCTCTAGAAGCCTTAGATGATCTAGCTCTAGCCATCCTCTAACACTATAAGATTCAAACACCAACACGGTCATTCAAGGTAATAGCTCAATTTATGTCAAGTATAGTAAGTCCCTAATTAAAGTGGCCACTTGTGATTAGCCACTTACTTTAGTCTTCATCCCCCGAGCATTTCCTATCCTGACTACATCAGTATGTAAATCTACACAAAAGCACACAAGCCTCATAACATACGCACATAATGCCGGTTAACATTAACTTACATAAAACCTTTACATAAAACTTTTACCTGCAGCCACATAGCTACTAGGACTGGCATCCCTTTCCTTTTGTCCATTCTCAGTTTAAGATTAGGTTTTTTTTTGAAAATGTTTACCCAATTCTCTTAAACTTTAGCTCTGATACCAACTTGTAAAGCCCCGTTCCCGAGACGCTTACAGCTGGACCGTCATCGCATAAAATATTTAAAGCAAACATCACTTTTGCAGTGGTATTTAAAAACTTTCATTGATAATTAAAACATATTACCATATTACATAAATCGTTTACATATCACAATACAATGTCACATCAAAATGTGGATGCCAGACTCAAAACGTTCCCAGTAGCTTATGCATCCATGCCTGCAACTCCTCAGCATCAACAAAATACCTGCCAACTATCATGCATACAAAAAGTCAGCGACGCTCAGTGAGTTCTAGTTTTGTAAATAAAATACTTTACTTTCTTTATATCATAACCTTCGTAATCGTATGCGATCACACATCATACGTACAGATTGATAATATTTATTATCTTCATTATGGTTCATTTTGTACGTTTCGTACTTTCATCATTATCTTTTACTTCAATCTAGATCCTGTCTCATGCAATACCCCCGACTCATGTCCGAAGACCGATACTATACCAGGGTACGCAACAAGAACCCCGTCTTTGTTTGCAACACCCCCGACTCATGTCCGAAGACTGGTACTGTGCCGGGGCCTGTAAACAAACCCCCGACTCATGTCCGATGACCGACACAGTACCGAGGCGAACATCACGACATCCTTCGGGTCAATCTCATGGATTAAACCCCATACGAGTCTGTTGCGATAACATGGTCGCTCACCTCAATCATTGCTTGCACGACTTTCATTCATTCATTACTTTCCACTTTTAATTATCGTTATCTTTCACTTCGTTACATAATACTTTATGTTCATTCATAGCCATGCATCAAACCACGTAAAGTCATACATCATACATAATGTATAATATAATATAATATAATACATACGTTTTGAAAACGGTTTTAACGAAGAAATATAACACACCACATGCACAACATAAACCACATCATACATACATCAAGCATAAGCCAACACATCACAACAGGACCTATCTCAAACATCCACCTCTTAAAGCCCTTAGAAAACTCTAAGTCTAGAACGAGGCACATAGGAACATTCTAGGCATATCAGCAAAAAATTCTAAGTGTAAACAGCCTAGGCATATTACAACTATGCAGACGCATGAGCACTGCTTAGGCGCTTTACCACTATGCAGGCGCTTCAACACTTGGGCGCATGGACAGCTCTGGGCGCATGACCTTGGGCGCATGAGGTCACTTGGGCGCATGAGCAACACTTAGTCATCTAAGCAACATTCTGGGCGCATGAGGGTACTGTTTGGGCGCATGTCCCCTGTTTGGGCACATGAACCTGGGCGCATCAGGACACTTAGCAACATATCAGTTAGGCGCATGGGATCATTCTGAAAATATTTCAACCATCCAAAACACCCGATAATCATTCTAACACTACCCAAACACAGATCTAACATTCTAAGGCACCTAAACTTACTAAACATCCATCATAACCTCAAAACAACCTCTAAGACATACGTATACAGAACATCATCTAACAACAACAAGCTGAACATTCGGTTAACTGTCAAAAATGTTTACTTAGTATGCATAACAGCCCCAAAACACTTGAAAACCAGTAAAAGAGGGGTCTAGAAACTCACCTTGAAGCAGATCTTTAAACTAAGCACTTCCAACAACAACTCAGCTCCATATATCCCGAAAACAACCTCTAAATACCAAAAACTTCGGTTACAAGCTGCAAACTAAGTTAAAATCGAGCATAAACTCAAGAAACTTACCTTTTGTAGCTTCTCCTTCTTCCTCTCAAGAACCGCAACTTCTTCTTCTTCTTCTTTTAGCTGAGAGACCAAAAGCAGATCTCTGCTTTATGGGGCGGCCATACCCCCATATATATTAAAAAAAATAACTTTGTGCGCCTTTTGCACTTTGCCCCCTTCAACTTGTGCCAATTATCTTTTCTTTCTAGATACTTTCCTTTTTCACTTCTTTTTAATAAAATTTGGGGTGTCACAATGATATTATCTTTGGCTCTACCAATGATGATTTGCAAGGAATTTGAAGCAGTCATGAAGATGAAATTTGAGATGAGTTCTCTTGGGGAAATGTCATTTTTCTTGGGAATCCAACTTAAACAATATGATAAGGGAATACTAATACATTAAGAAAAATATGTTCACAGTATTCTAGATAAATACAAATTTCAAGACTCCAAGATAGCTTCTACTCTTATGTCTTCTTGTCCCAGTTTGACTCCTAATCTCATGGGAGAAGACGTTGATCAGCATATGTATAGATTAATGATCGGCTCTCTGATGTATCTCACTAAAAGAAGATCCAACATCATGTTTTCTGTTTGTCAGTGTGCATGTTATCAAAGTAATGCGAAGGAATCTCACATGAAAGTTGTCAAGTGGATTTTTAAATATCTTAAGGGTCAACCAACACTTGGCCTTTGGTATCCTAAAAATTCTGATTTCAATTTATATGCTTATACTGACAGTCAATATACAGGATGTAACTTGGATAGGAAATCTACTACTGGAGGTTGTTAATTTCTTGGCAATAGGTTGATTTCATGGCAGTGTAAGAAACAGCAGACAGTATCCACATCAACTGAAGAGGCTCAACTGAAGAGGCTAAATATATGATTGCATCAAGTTGTTGTTCACAAATAGTTCTGATTCAACAACAACTTCTTGAAATCCAGATGTATTTTATCCGTGACTGCTTTGAACGCAAAGTTATCCATTTGGAATCGGTTTCCACAGATGACAACATTGCTGATTTGTTTACTTAGGCGTTTGATCATTCCAGATTTGATTTTTTAGTCCAATCCTTGGGAATGATTAACTTTGGTTAACTGTTATTCTTACACCCTTTACAAAATATTTTCTTTGGTTTTAGTTAAAATTGTTAGTTTCTGTCAAGATAATCACAATTTTAGGGGAGAAAATTTGAAAATATTTCAAAGAGATTTTGTTCTTAGGGGGAGTAAATAGTCCGAAGAAAAGTACAAAAAGATTTTGTTCTACAAAGATTTAGAAAATTAAATTTTCAAGATTAGACAGAAAATGATAGTACATTTCTTGATTTTGATTTGTTGCATCCTAAGGCTTACAAGAAACTGACTTGGATTATGTTTGATATGTTGATAGGCTTGACGTCCAAGAATGAAAAGCACTATGTTCTATGATGCACTGAAAGTAACTATCTACGACTAAAGTGGGTTACTCATCAAGATTTTATGGTAACTCTGATTCCATGCTAAAACATTCTGAGAGTTATAGTCCGGTCATACTCAAGCCAGTTACTTTCTGATTCAGTTTCTTTCAGATACTGTATATATATGTAAAAATCAAAAGACAAAAAAAAATAGATATACAAATGAAAACAAAATACTAAAGAGAAAAACAAACAAAAGGAGCAAAAAGAAGCCAAAATGCCATATAGGAATAAAAGATGCCACTAAGCACAATAATAAAAGACATGTCATAGACATACATACTATATTATAAATATTTTTTCTTTTGAGAATATGTTCTAACACAGGAGGTAAAATCAAAAGATGGGGCATGTAAGTCCGACTTTGCATGTATGTCCTAAACGTTTTGCGAGGGCAAAACATAAGTCCGACTGGCTGTTAATAAGTCCTAAAACTTGTTAATATTCTGTGTTCAGAAACATGTCTCAGGCTAGTTATGCTCATAATAGATATTATATTAGAAAAATCATTCTGAAAATGCTGATCAGAAGTGAAAGGTTTAAGTCAGATTGGGGTGACTTGAAATCTCGAAAGTGTCTTGACGTTGGATAAGGTTCTACATGTTTTTTGATTGTGCGAGACACAGATTTCGTATTATTTAATCAAAACATGATAAATATCACAGCTTATGTGTCTAAGTAAAACTTGAAGTCTAAGTTTAAAATGAACATAATATATTGATAGCATAACTATTCTCATTTATAATAATACTGGATGATGGTAATGATCGATTTCTAAGAAATATGATCCTGTACTTGAAAATTTAGCAAAAATAATTAACGAAATAGTATAATAGTGTGTCAAATTGTTCTTTTTGTTAAATATGTCTTTAGTACTTTTCTCAATTTTATAAAATTTTTCAAAAGTTATTCAAAAATTAAGGGTGCTTGAATAATTGTAAAACACTTAGTTAAACATAATCATTTTCATAACAAATCAAATGGCTTAAAGGATAATTAAATTTGAAATTTTGAAAATTGAAATTTGAAAAGTTGAAAATTTTTCATGAATTAAAGAAAATTAAACTTGTCGCATGCCAAAAGTTCAACAGATGTAAAAAGTTCAAAGAATGCGATAAGTTTAAAACATGTGAAAGGATCAAAAGAAGCGAAAATTCCAGTGTGCGAGACCTCTGACTTCTCGCGCGAGAAGTCAGAGTACTATAAATACAACAGTTGAGCGAAAAGTCACTATTCGCACGACAACTTTTAGAAAAATTTCACTTAAAATTCTAAGTGTCGAAACCATTTATACTTTGATTCTCACATCCACTCTGTTTGCATTGTGATTCCGTAGTGACTTTTAAGGTATATAGATGTTATTTGTTTAGATTTGTATGTGTACACTTTGTGACCGAAAGTTAAAAGAACATACACATGATAAATTGGACAAATTAAACTTGATTAACCTTAAAAATGACTTAGGCGATGCCTAATGAACATGTATTAGTGGTTAAAACAATCTAGAATTGATCAATTGAAACTCTGAAATTTTACAGACTTTTAGCATGCGAAAAGTCAGTTGAATTTGATTAGACGCGAGAACTTTCAAATTCGCATAGAACTAGTCGCGTAAAAAGTAAACTTGTTGCGCGAAAAGCTGACTTTCAGACAAAGTCGGTTTCTTGCGAGAACTAATCTTGTCACGCTAAAAGATAAATCTGAAACTTAAAGATTTCGCGCGAGTAGTTGATGTTTTCGCACGAGAAGTTAATTTTTCAACATTTTTCTAAGTGTGAATTTTGTTTCAAATCATAAATGTTTATGTACTTATGAAGTTTGTTTATTTATTCTGATGGCTCATCAAATGGTTTTTAATAAAAACCATAATGCTATTGCTTATCATGGAGACGTTTCAGAGGATAAGGCATTGTTCAGATCTCTAATTGAAGGTCTAATGACTTCTCAGATACATCATGCCATTTTAGCTAGTCCGACTATATACACTGATATTATTGACCAGTTCTGGCAGTCAGCAGCAAATGAAATAAATAAGAATGGGGAATCATGCATATCAAAGACACTGAAAGGCAAAAGGGTAGTTATCATAGCAGAGGTGATAGACAGTGTGCTATTATTAGAGGATCAGCCTAATGCACCTGTTAAGATAGATCAGGAAGTGGCTAATGACTGTTTGATAAGGATGGGGTATAGTCATATAGATCCTTCTTTGGACAAGAAATATTTACCTCCTTTTTTTAAGTATTTGTTCCACATTATGATTCATTGCCTTAGTAATTTGAAGGCTGGTATGGATAACCTGAGCGCTGTATTCGAATCCCTGCTATTATCTCTTATAGATGATCTTCCTTATAGCATATCCAAGGCTATATTTGCAAAGATACAGAAGAATGTCATAGCCACTGTTGGGAAGAAATTCACCATGTATCACAGGTTCTTACAGATGATAGTGAATGCTACCCATCCTGAGTTAGCTGTGTCTGATTCATCTACCTATGCTGTCACAGTAATAAAGAAATACATATACACTCATTTGATGGGAGCTAGATGGAATGCTTAGGATGGAACCCATTTTGCTAAGCTTACGAGGTTTGTTGAAGATTTTCAAGCAGAGGCACGATTACATGAGACAGAGTGTCACCATGTTCATAGAGATGATACAGCTGGTACATCTACACACCCTACTCAAGAAGCACTTGAAAGTTCTCAGGGTGCTAAGAAGGTCTAATATAGACGTAGAGATTGATTCTTGGTTCACTGGGAGTGATAGTAAGACTGATAGTGATCAAATTGGGAATGTACCTTATGTGCTACAAGAACCTCCCAGAGTGCACGAAACACCTACAAAACACACTACCGAGGAATGTGATGTAGACTGTGTTCCTGGGCAGACAGTTGTTAGTAGAGGTAGGAAGAAAAAGATGGCAAGAAGAGCCGGTGATAGTCCACTGGTAGGGGTAGAGGACGAGGTGTATTGAGAAAGCGTCAGACTTTGAGACTCCTGCCACAGTTAGCAAGGCTGCTACTTTAGAGACACCATGTATTATGCCTGTTACTGAGTATGTGTTGAGTACTCCACTAAGAGATCAAGGGTTTTAATAGACTGTAGGAATGGAAGATTTTCTTAACACCCATCCTGCACCAACACAAGGTGCTAGTACTTCTACTAGTTCACCTACATCAGTTACACTAGACAAAGAGTTAATACATTAGAGAGGGTGATGTTAGAAAAGACTCAGATCATTGGTGCTATGCAGAGGCAGCTATTTGAAAAGGATGAGAAGATTAGGGGTCTTGAACATCAGCAAATGTTTATTTTTAGCTATGTTTAGATCCTAGAGCAGAACTTGAGAGATCTCACTTCGCGTGTGTCATTTTAGTTTACATCACAACAGACCATGAAAGTTGGAGAATCTAGTGGATAGCAATCTGCTGGTCCTGAACCTGGTGATGATCCTATTACTGATGCTACAGAGCATGTTGTTGATCCTGTTGATACAGAAAGAACAACAGAAATTGCTAATGTTGATCAAGAGGCATCATCAGATATTCCTATTCAGGCTACTGAGGATCAACCTGTGGTTTATATCGAAGAAGCGTTTGTAGAGCCTAAACATGATGTTCCTATTTCAAACCCAGTAGATGATGATGATGTTTTAGACTTGATTGATTAAGATTTTAGTGTTGATGATAAGGATGATGATGGTGATGATGGTGATAAAGGAGATAATAATAAGGGTGATGATGATAAAAAGGATGATGATGATGATGATCAAGGGGGAGATATGGGTGCAGCTACTGGTACTGCTGGATCATCAGGCACTAACAATGTCTCCGGAATAAGTCCCGATGATAGAGTTGATTACACTCCTTTAAAGACCGAAGCAGCGTATGAGAAAGAGTTTTACACTTTCCAACAAAGATTGATTGTTAAGGAAGAAGATGAAGATTTTGGTTCATTTGATGACTTAGAGGAGATAGTAGACTACATACATGTATTTGGAAATAGTCTTAAGGACTTACTTTCTGATATTTTGATTAAAGAGGGAGAGATAGTTGGAGAGTCAAGTGAGGGACTGACAAGAGAGTAGATCAAACTGGTCAAAGTGCTGTACTTTAGGTTGGGAATATTACTGTTAAGGCTCCTCTACCGCCAGCTTATATACACATGCTAAGACATTCCAAACATTTCACAAGGTACGGAAACTCAGAACCAATTCTTAGTTGGGCGTATGATGCTGAGAAGAAGCTATATGTGATTAAAAGAAAAGCAGGAGCCATACAGTATTTTCAAGATGAACATGACTTTCATACACTCAGAGCTTTAGATTTGTATGCAATGGGTCGTGTTTCATTTATCAACCCATGTAACTATGGAAAGGGTAACTGGATCAGGACTATGATCTGGAGACATACTAAAACCAACTTTAAAGACTTTAAAACTACAAAATCTAAATTCATTAAAGATGAGACCTGGACAGACCCAAACATGAACAATCCAATAAATATAATCCGAGATATGTCAAAAAGATCCCTATACACACTCTAGTGCCAGTTAATAGCTTGTCTAAGCTTATGTGGTGGAGTTGTGAGAAGGAGACGGGTCATGCGTTAATACATTGTATAGATAATGACTACCGTATCATCGACCCTATGGATTTGCTTAAGTTTGGAAGTGACGATTTGATAAGGTGGTAGGCTTGTCCAATTGCAGCTGAATCTAATTACTTTTTGGCAGTACAGTTTGGTTGGTTGATTACGAAGGCCCTGGACAACAAGATGTACGCTTATGGGGGCAGTTACAAAGTTGATGATGTGGACTTCTAAACGCATTGAATTATCGAGCCTAGGGGGAGATTGTAAGCGTTGAACATAGAGGCTCGGGAAATTAAATCAAGATGAAGAAGATCAAGTCAAACAACAAGTCCAAGCTGTAGCATGATAATTTTCTTCTCCCACGAAAACATCAAGTCGCACGAGAACTAGTGATTCGTGTGAGAACTGTTGGGATTTGAACAAGTTTATCAGAGTCATTTTATCCAAATAAAATGAAAAATGCAACGGAATAAGGATTAAAACTTGTTACGGTTAATATATATAAACCATTTTATATATATCTGTTAAAACACGTAATGGATCGTTATATGAAAAACATGCTTATAAACAACCATAGGGTGTTTAGAAGACTACCTCTCGAATGGGTTAGAGGAAGATAATCGGTGAATGGCAGCTTCCAAAGAAAGAGGCGTCAAGCTTGTCTACCCTCAAGCTTCCAACAAACACCCGGTTGCTAGGATTTTTCACACTTGAATGAATCTCTGTTCTTGGTTTTTGTAAGGCCCCGATCCTGGAGATCCCATAGTTGGTCATTCATAGCATCATTCATTATAAAAACTCATTTAAAATATATAAACATAAGAAAATATTGAAACGGAAGAATTATCAAAATCATTTTATGCATTTATAGTTACTTTTGCCAAGTATTACATCGTTGATAAAAATCAAAAAAGAGTACTTAGTTGTATTACAAAACAACAACATTATTCTTGCATGAGATGTATGCCAGTCTTTGCTTGCCAAGTAGCTTCAACTCTATGCCACCTTCAGCAACCACATTACCTGTCAACTGAAAATGCATATAAAAAGTCAACATTGCCGAGTGAGTTCTAGTTTAATAGCGTAGAGAATATACTTTTGTAAACTTCACTTGGTGATGAATCATCATCATACATAATCAATCATTAAGAGATTCTATCTTTGCTTCTTTCATTATCTTTCACTTTCATTGTCTAGGTTTGCACAACGCAAGAGCCTATATGGTTGGTTGGCAACAAATGCAGAACCCCTGTCGGCAAATGATTTTGGTAACAAACCCATTCGAATAATACTTTTAAAATATTCACTGTTTTAATAATCAAATACCATGAAGTATAATAATAACTATCTATAACAAGCAGCCCATATGAATAGAATCAAACATTAGAAACATTAGACAAGCATAATCTTCCTTATACATAAGTAATTATATAAGGCCACGTTCCTGGAACGCTTACAGCTGGTCAATCATTGCACATAAAGCATAAAACATACATTAACTTTACTAAAATATTGCAGCAGAATTCTTCTAAACCAGTTCATTATAGATGCTTTTGCAAAATAATATATTATAGTTAACTGTTACAAAATATCATAATTTGCATTACATCACAAAAACAATATAATTTAAACAATGGATGCCATCCAAAAATGCCAAGTAGCTGCCCTGTGCCATCCTCAGCAACATTACCTGCCAACTGGAAACACATAAAACTCAGCGTTGCTGAGTGAGTTCTAGTTTTATAAATAAAATACTTTTCTTTCGTTTAAAATCCATTCTTTCTTTACATTCATACACGATCATACAACATACGTACACATAGATAATAATTTATTATTATCTTTCATCGTCATTTGTTGACTTCCGTTCATTCATCATCGTACGTCATCTTTATCATTCGTTATCATTCTTACCGTACAATACGTACATTCATTAACTTTCGATGACAGGTACTGTACCCCGAACATTGTGCACGAAGCTGACCCTTGGGCCTGGGGCAAGTACACTCATCATTATCATACACTTTTCATTCCGGACCAATGCCATGTGCTATACCCCGAACATTGTGCACGAAGCTAGTTACTGGGCCTGAGGTCTATCATAGACCTCGAATATTGTGCACGAAGCTGACTCCAGTACCTAGGGCAAGCGGCAAGAGACCCATACACATGGTAAATCACAAAGATTAGACCCCAGTGTGCATACTTCTGGGGTAGCTAACCCACACACAGTTGAGCTAACACCCTTCATTGGGTGTGAACCACCATACATTGCTTGCAAGACTTTCATTACTTCCATTCATTAATGCATGCATTCATTCATTTTTTACATTCCCTTTTTCATGATCTTTCACTTTACGTTACATAATACTTTCCATTTACTTTCATAATCATACCACGTAAAGCCACGGAAATAATATACGTAACAAGGAACATAATATAAACATAACCATACCATACATAGTATCATCACATCACATATGACATCATAAAGTCAACATACATCACCCCCGGGAACACCCTAAGTCAAAGCCTACACTTTACATTTTCCCTAAAATATCAGAAAATATTCAAAGGCATAGGCGCATGAGCACTATGTAGGCACATGGCCTTTCAGGAGCATAGGAACACATAGGCGCATGGGAAACTTTCAGGAGCATGGGCACTATTTGGGAGCATGACCCAACTCTTAGTCTCCTGGGCAAATTTCTAGGGGCATGGGTACTATGCATGCGTATGAGTGCCTAGGCGCATGGGCAGTTTTGGGCGCTTGGAACACTTAGCCAAATTCAGCCTATTCTAGGCGCATGGATACTATTCGGGCGCATGGGTTTTGGGCGCATGGGACTACACTTACGCAATTTGACCGTTGGGCGCATGGGCAACCAACTCTCGCTATCAGCATCATAATCAGTCCCAACATCATCAATTCAACATTTTCTAACTTAGTTCTAGTATTAAAGCATCATAATATGAACATGCATCATCATAACATCATAAATCACCCAAATCATAACCCACCAACATTCACACATACACATTCATACGGGTACAAAACCCATTTTCGTAAAAACATGCATACATGCATTTCCAGCCCCAAAATCAATTAAAACATGTAAAAAGGGGGTTCTAGAACTCACCTTTGACAACCTTCGAGTATGACTTCTTCAAACCCGTTTGCAAATGAGTTCAAACACCTAAAACCCACCAAATCACACAACCCGAACACACAAACAAACACATAAGCATACAACCGAGGCATAGGCCGGCCAAGAACAACTTAAAGCTAAGTATTCTTACCTTGAATTCGGTTTCTTCTTCTTCCTTCTTCATAATCCAAGAGTTCTCTGCATTCTCTCTCTAAAAACCGACTGCAAAAAGGTGAAAAGTAACATGGCATGGGCGACCATGTTGCTTTTGTACAAAATTATATTATATTTTGTACTTTGCACACTTTTAACCCCTCTATTTGGGTTTTATTACATTTTCTTCTTTTCTTCACTTTTATTCTTTCTTTCTCGTCTTTTAAAAGTTTCCAGGTGTTACAACTTAACACTTGAATTCTATTCCAAAAATTTCAGAATAATTCTAAGTCCCCAAGCAAATGCCGATGAACAATACTAATGCAGATGAACAAATGCGGATGAAAGTCTTCCGGAAATATTCTGAGTGTCCAAAGAAATGCTGTTAGAACAAATGCCGATGAGCATAAACAAATGCGGATGAACTATAGCAAATGCGGATGAAAATCTTCAGAAACTATTTTAAGTGTCCAAAGAAATGCAAGTAGAACAAATGCAGATGAGCATAACACAAATGCGGATGAACTGTAGCAAATGCGGATGAAAGTCTTTAGAAAATATTCTAAGTGTCCAAAAAAATGCTGGTAGAACAAATGCGGATGAGCATAAACAAATGCGGATGAACTGTAGCAAATGCTGATGAAACTGTAGCAAATACGGGTGAACACTGTAGCAAATGCGGATGAACAGTTAATAAATGCAGATGAACACTTAACAAATGCAGATGAACACTTAACAAATGCGGATGAACACTTAGCTTAACATGAACCTAGCATAGATCTATCATGTTAAATACTTAAAACAGAGCTACAACTAACAATATCAAAGATGGCATATAAAAACACATATATCACATACACATCAGATATAAAGATGTAGAAAACTCATGCTTTGGTTGTAAAAATTCAGTAAATATGCATTTCAGCCCCAAACTAGTTTAAAACAAGTAAAATAAGGGAATCTAGAACTCACCTCTAACTGCATTTGAGTAAAACTCCTCCAAACCCGAGAGCAACCTGGAGTTCTAGCACCTAACCCACTGAAACAAGCAGCCAACACAAGAAACACGTAAGAATCGGTCCAGCAGCTCGAACACAGCTGAAAACCGAGCAGAAAACGCAAGAAAACCTCACCTACAAGCAGCTCTTCCTCTACTCTCTCTCTCTAGAAACCAATTGCAACTTCTTCTTTCTTCTGCAGCCGAGAGCAAGATATGTAAAAGAAGAGGTGTGGGCTGCCATGCTTCTTTTAAATCCCATAATAGGCAAGTTTGTCAATTGCATAACTTTAACCCCTTGACTTGGGATATTTCACCTTTCTTTCTTTTTACTCTTCTTTTCATTTCCTTTTAGTGAATTTCCAGGTGTTACAAGTCCACCCCTCTTATAAAGTTTTCGTCCCCGAAACCTATCACTCATCAAACAGCTGTGGGTAATGCTGCCTTGTCTCTTCCTTAGTTTCCCACGTAGACCTGGATCCTTTCCTGTGCCTCCCCTGTATTCGCACCAGTGGAACCACTTTATTCTGCAGCTCTTCTCTTTTCCTCCACCTTGATGTCCTTGAGTGGCACAATCATATCCTCATCGGCTAAGCACTTTTTCAATTAAGATACATGGAATATCGGATGGCACAATCTCTTGCCGACATCTGATATCTGTCTATCCTTTGCTATTTCCATAAAGGCCTTCATTTTCTCCAACTTTCCGGTCGTAGCCTTGATCACCTCAATGCTCTCCAACTCCTTCTGGTCGAAGTCACCCCAACATACGGGCGTTGTACACTTCCTATCATATAGCATTTCATAAGGAGGTACACCAATACTGGCAGGATATCCGTTGTTATATGAGAACTCGGCTAACGGTAAGTGTTCGTCCCAACTTCCACCAAGGTCGATGACGTATGCTCGTAGTATATCCTCCAGCATCTGAATCGTCCTTTTCTGCCTGACCATCCGTCTAGGGACGATAAGCTATTATGATTTGTAGCTTCGTTCCCCTCGCATTCATGGAATCTCTTCTAAAACATAGATGTAAACCGAGTGTCATGGTTAGACACTATAGACACCGGTACACCAAAACGAGTCACAATCTCTTTGATGAACAGATCCGCCATTCTCTCAGATGAATACGTCTTGTGGATCAGTAGAAAGTGAGCACTCTTTGTTAGGCGGTCAAATATCACCCATATAACCTTCTCATCCTTATGGGTTGACTTAGTCAATGGTGAAGCTATCTTGGAGAAGTCTTGGTTGAATCTTCTGTAGTAGCCTGCCAAACCCAAGAAACCACGAATCTCAGATGGTATCTTTGCAGACTTCCATTGCATCACCGTATTAACCTTCGTCCGGTCCTCCTTGATCCCTTCACGATTAACCACATGACCTAGAAACTAAACTTCGCGTATCCAGAACGTACACTTAGAGAACTTGGCGTATAGCTTCTCCCTTCTAAGTGTCTCCAGCACCTCCCGAATATGTCTGGCATGCTCTTCTTCACTCTTCAATAAATCAGGATGTCATCGATAAACATAATCACTAATTTATCTAGCATAGGCCGACATGCTTGATTCATCTGGTTCATAAAAGCAGCTGGCGTGTTGGTTAAACCAAAAGACATGACAAGAAACTCGTAGTGTCCGTAACGCATACAGAATGCTGTTTTGGGAATATCCTGCTCCCTCACCTTCAGTTGGTGGTAACCAAATCGGAGATCTATCCTCGAGAACCAACTGGCATCTTGAAGTTGATCAAACAAGTCATCAATTCCTCGGTGACGGATACCGATTCTTCACAGTCAGCTTATCCAGCTCACGGTAGTCGATGCACACCCTCATGCTACTGTCCTTCATCTTTGCAAAGAAGACCGGAGCACCCCAGGGAGAGATACTCAATTGGATGAACCCAGGTATCATCCGACTGAGTATGGTGCCTTGGCAATAGGCTGGGCACCAGGTATCAAATCGATCTGGAACTTGATCTCGCGGTCCGGTGGCACACCTGGTAGATCCTTCGGGAATACCTTTGGGAAGTCACACTTGACCGGTACGTCAGAAAATCATGGTACTGACGCATCCACATCTTTCACATAAGCCATGTAGGCACTACATCCACGTCTCATGCACTTCTCGGCCACCATCATTGAAATTACCTTCGGAACCGTACTGACCTTATCGCTGTAAATTGTCACCGAACTCCCATCTGGTGCGGTCAATTGAATCATCTTCTTATGACACACCATATTTACCTCATAAGCTGCTAGCCAATCCATCTCTAAAACCACATCAAATCCACCTAGGGGCATCACGAATAATTTCGCAGAGAACCTACGACCCTCCAACTCTATGCCACAGTCTTCTACCATAACAGAAATCCTAATTGACTTACCAATGGAAGTTTTTACATCAAAGGGCTCATCAATCTTCCTACTCTTAATAGGCAACTTATCACGGAAGGCAGCAAAATAAAACTCCTACTAGCACCAAAATGAAAAAGCATAAAGGCACAAGTTCGGTTTACTAGAAATGTACCTGACACCACGTCGGGGTCCACCCTAGCCTCCACCAAAGTTATAGCGAATACTCTGGCCTTCGCCATCCACCCGCCTTCTCAGTCCCTTTCTTTGCCCTGGAGCTCTCAGCCCTCGGCTTCTTGCAGTCCTTTCTCATATGCCCCTTCTTACCATAGTTGTAACATCTCACCACACGACAACTCTTTGCCATGTGGCCCTCCTTCCCAACTGAAAGCAGGCGTTCAATCCCCACCTACATTCTCCTACATGCCCCTTCCCGTACTTCTCGCACACCTTCACTCCTATCTCGGTTGCAGCCACCTTGCATCCCTCTACCTTCGTCCTTTTGCCCTTTGTAGGGAAACCGCCACTCCCAGCATGTTTTCTAATCCAGTTCTCCCCCCTCCTCTCATCTTCCCTTATAGTCCTGATGACCCAGTCACCACAGATGGAAAAATCATGTACATGACTTGGTGAACTACCTCAGCTATAGCCTCCTTCACTATGGTCATCAGGTTAACGCTCTCATCCCCACCTTCATGGTAATGAAACTCAGGCTCTACAGGATCCGCTTCAGCAGTCCTAGCCCCGTTCCTCGTGTCATGTGGTCCAACACCACATCCACCGCGACCTCCACTTTTAGAAGCCCCCAAAGATCGACCACCAGCCATCCTCTAAACACTATAAGATTCAACCACCAACATGGTCATTCAAGGTAATAGCTCAGATTATGTCAAGTATAGTAAGTCCCTAATTACAGTGGCCAGTTGTAATTAGCCACTTACTTTACTCTTCATCCCCCAAACATTCCCTATCTTGAATACATCAATATCCAAATCTACTAAGCACATAAATCAAATAGCACAAGCACGTAATACCGATTAAGTTTATGAAAAAATTACCTAATGGAACGTAGCTACTTGGGCTGGCATCCCTCCATTTGGTCCCATTTTAAGTTTAAGTTCAGGTTTTGAAAAATATTTTACCCAATTCACTTGAACATTGGCTCTAATACCAACTTCTAAGGCCCCGATCCCTGAGACACCACAGTTGGTCATTCATAGCATCATTCATTATAAAATCTCATTTAAAATATATAAACATAAGAAAATATTGCAGTGGAAGAATTATCAAAACCATTTCATGCGTTTATAGTTACTTTTGCCAAGTATTACATCGTTGATTAAAATCATAAAAGAGTACTTAGTTGTATTACAAAACAACAACATTATTCTTGCATGAGATGGATGCCAGTCTTTGCTTGCCATGTAGCTTCAACTCTGTGCCATCCTTAGCAACCACATTACCTGTCAACTAAAAATGCATATAAAAATTCAATGTTGCTGAGTGACTTCTAGTTTAATAGAATAGAAAATATACTTTTGTAAATTTCACTTGGTGATCATTCATCATAATACATAATCAATCATTAAGAGATTCTTTATCTTTCTTTCTTTCATTGTCTTTCACTTTCATTGTCTAGGTTTGCACAACGCCAGAGCCTATATGGTTGGTTGGCAACAAATGCCTGTCGGCAAATTATTTTTGGTAGCTAACCCATTCTATAGTTGAACCACACTACTAGACACGAAGCCTGCTCATGAATACGGGTCCCATTGGTTTGGTAAATCCCCAGGATTAGACCCCGGATGGGCATCCTGAATCAGTCACACATCAGTTGAGCTAATGACAACAAGGTCATGCACCTCATTTCATTGTGCTTGCAAGGCTTTCCATTGTTTATAAGGGCCCGGGGTAACATTCATTAAGTTCCACTGTCCTCTTTTATTTCTTTGTGTCCACTTGGTTATGAATAATACTTTTAAAATATTCACTGTTTTAATAATCACATACCATGAAGTATAATAATAACTATCCATAACAAGCAGCCCATAAGAAGAGAATCAAACATTAGAAACATTAAACAAGCATAATCCTCCTTATACATAAGTAGTTAACACTTCAATTCTATTCCTAAAATTTCAAAATAATTCTAAGTCCTCAAAGAAATACGAATGAACAATACTAATGCAGATGAATAAATGCGGATGAAAGTATTCAGAAAATATTCTAGGTGTCCAAAGAAATGCTGGTAGAACAAATGTGGATGTACTGTAGCAAATACGGATGAAAGTTTTCAGAAAATATTCTAAGTGTCCAAAGAAATGCTGGTAGAACAAATGTGGATGAGCATAAACAAATACGGATGAACTGTAGCAAATGCGGATAAAAGTCTTCAGAAAATATTCTAAGTGCCCAAAGAAATGTTGGTAGAACAAATGCGGATGAGCATAAACAAATGCGGATGAACTGTAGCAAATGCGGATGAAACTGTAGCAAATGCTGATGAACACTTAATAAATGCGGATAAACACATAACAAATGCAGATGAACACTTAACAAATGTGGATGAACACTTAACAAATGCGGATGAACACTTAACAAATGCGGATGAACAAGTCCAGTACCTGTGATGCAACTTGTGAAATTTTTCAAGTCCTAAACATCATCCTAAGATGAACTTAGCTTAGATCTATCATGTCAAATGCTTAAAACCAAGCTTACAACTACACAACATCAAAAAAGGCATATAAAAACTCACATATCGCATACACATCAGATGTACAGACGTAGAAAACTCATGCTTTGGTTGTAAAAATTCAGTAAATATGCATTTTAGGCCCAAACTAGTTTAAAACAGGTAAAATAGGGGAATCTAGAACTCACCTCTACTTGCTTTCGAGTAAAACTCCTCCCAAACCGAGAGCAACTTGGAGTTCTAGCACACCTAACACACTGAAACAAGCAGCCAACAAAAGAAACACGTAAGAATTGGTCTAGCAGCTCGAACACAGCTGAAAACCGAGCAGAAAACAGAAGAAAACCACACCTGCAAGCAGCTCTTCCTCCTTACTCTCTAAAAACCGATTAGAGTTTCTTATTTCTTCTGCAGCTGAGAGCATAATCTGTAAGAGAAGATGTGTGGGCTGCCATGCTTCTTTTAAATCCCATAAAGGGCAAGTTTGCCACTTTCACAACTTAACCCCTTGAGTTAGGGTATTTCATCTTTCTTTTTTTTACTCTTCTTTTATTTTCCTTTTAGTAAATTTCCGGGTGTTACAGTTTTCTTCGACCGATCGAGATAAAAAAACAGAAACCACGTGCACCTTTTTGAGTGTCTTGTAAGTTATCAGAGAGAGTGATTGATTGCAATCATATATTGCATGTCCTATGAAACTGAAATTTCAGACGAGGAGAGAGAGAAAAGTGGGCGGGGCCCAGCCCTTTGTCCCATCCGCATTATTAAATGCGGATGAATAACCTCCAACTGCATTTGTAAATGCGGATGAAGAAATTCCATCCGCATTTCCCAAATGTACATCCGCATTTGTAAATGCGGAGGAGTAGTTTCATCAGCATTTCCTCAAATGCTCATCCGCATTAGTAAATGCGGACGATCAGTTTCCATCAGCATTTCCACAAATGCACACCCGCATTAGTAAATACGGACGATCAGTTTCCATCAGTATTTTCACAAATGCACATCCTCATTAGTAAATGCGGATGATTAGTTTCCATAAGGATTTCCACAAATGCACATCCGCATTAGTAAATGCGGACGATCAGTTTCCATCAGCATTTCCACAAACGCACATCAACATTAGTAAATGCAGATGAGGAACATTCATCCGCATCAGTAAATGCAGATTAGTAATATTCATCCGCATTTCATGTAATTAAGAAATGCAGACAAAAGACTATATTCTTGTTCAACCATTTGAATAACAATATAGAATACTCTCTCTAAAATAAATTATCCATATAATTTAATTACAACACAAGTACAAATATTTAGAAACCCAATTTCTAAATACTCTAAGTGTTAATATTTATTTATATGATCATATCATAAAATAAATATTATAGATGTTTGTCCAGCTTGTTATTGGGTATGACCCGACTTGGATCATAACGTACTAGCCACATCAATTCAATATTTGTCTTGGGCAGACCGTTTCCAACAATCTCCCACTTGCACAAGATACATAGAGCATTGATGCAAGTAGCAAATACCACCTAACAATGGTTTACTACCCCTAATATGCATGACGAAGTTCCATTCAATAACATCATCTTCTTCAAGTCCCTTACTTGAAAATGATTTAGGTGAAACTATCATTTATCCTTTTGTTACAAATGTCATGTAAAATCCAAAGACACAGAATGGTCATTCCCTATTGATTGAACTTTATCAGGCCTTAGACATCTTACTCTCAATGAATAAGAGGAACAAATCCCATCTTGACTACATACGTTTCTCACAATCACCTTGTATCACACATGAAACTAGCCTTGTGTACTGTCCATATTTCAGAATAGTGAAGAACTAGATCAAAGAATAATATTTGGTGAAAATCAAAACCCAATGTGTATCTCGGGTCGGAGGATACTATGATATTCGCCTTTACTCAAATTTACTTATGATCAATTACATAATTCCATGCAGTAACACTTGAGAGCGGGTCAATCCAATATTTGTATCCCACAAATATCTATGAACTTTGGTAGCAACCTTTTGCTCTATATTCATACCTTATGAATATCCACCAATCCATGTTCATAATAATCTTACCTTCATATTTGTTCCCATAAATATGACCGACTACGGACATTTAGAATAATAAACATATTCATGGATCTAAACATGCTACAATGGAACATAACTCATAGTATCATAATTATATATATGAGACAAAATAATAATTGTTCTGTTATTTAATACTAAATAGATCAAATCCAAACACTAGAATATCAAAGTCATAAGGCACAAGTATGATTCTCATGCTTTGGCCCTTCAAGGAGCTACATGAGTGGATCTGCAATATTTTGATTGGTGTGAACTTTGCGAATACATATCTTTCCTTTTTCAACTTCATCCTTTTTGTAGTTGAATCTACGCTCAATGTGCCTTGTCTTTTGATGTGCAGGGTTTCCTTGATTTGTACAATTGCACCCTCGTTGTCACAAAATATCTCTAGGGTATCTTGAATGGCAGAGACTACCCCTGGATCAGCAATGAATTTCTTTAACCATGCAGCTTCTTGTGCTGCCAATGACGCAGCGATGTATTCTGATTTAGTAGTGGACAATGCTACCACATCCTGCTTTGAACTCTTCTAGGACACTACTCCTCAATTCATAATGACGACATACCCCGACTGTGATCGAGAATCATCTCGATCAGTTTAGAAACTCGCATCCGTTTAACCATTTACAATGAGTTCCTCTTCACTAGATCCGTATATTATAAACATATCCTTTGTCCTCCTAAGGTATTTCAATATACTCTTAACAGGCATCCAATGGCTATTTCCTGGATTCTACTGATATCTACTCGTCATGCTTAAAGCACATGACACGTCCGGTCTAGTGCATATCATTGCATACATGATGGATCCTATAGCAGATGCGTATAGGACTTCCTTCATCCTTTCTTGCTCATCCTTTTAGCTTGGACATTGAGATGCATTCAATATTGTCCCTCTTTGATTAGGCACGAGACCTTTCTTAGAGTTCTCCATCTTAAACCTTTTCAAGATTTTATCAATGTATGCACTTTGGTTTAAACCTATCAACCGCCTTGATCTATCCCTATAGATCTTTATTCCCAAAATGTAGGCGGCTTCACTAAGATCGTTGATGGAAAAACAACTTCCAAACTAGGTTTTAACACCTTTCATGGTTGGAATGTCATTTCCAAACAGTAGTATATCATCAACATACAATACTCAGAATGTGATGATGCTCCCACTAGCCTTCTTATACACACAAGCTTTATCAGCGTTCTTGTTGAATCCAAATTTATTAATCTCTTCATCAAAACATTGATTCCAACTTCTCGATGCTTATTTCAATCCATAGATTGATTTCTTTAACTTGCATTCTTTATTAGGATTTTGTGGATAGACAAAACCATCAGGCGAAACCATATAAACATTCTCTTCGAGATGTCCATTAAGGAAAAAATTTTGTGACATCCATTTGCCAAATCTCATAGTCAAATCTCATATTCAATGATGGGTTCATTAGGAATAGGATCATCCAACACATATGATTTCTTTTCTTTCTTGAGAATAATTCTTAAGTTTTGAAACCAATCCATGAAATTATTATGGTTGAGACGATCATTTTCCAGGATAGTTCTTAGTGACACATGACATATAATTCATACATTCATGAATGTCCATAACCAACACACACCGTACCCTTACTGCCCGCATTTATGAAGCTTCACTAGAACATCCACACACAATTTATAACATATTATAACTAACTTCACATGCAGCCTGCACCCTTTAACATGAATGTTCACTCACATGCACCCACCATACCCATGATGACCCTCCCCATGCGCCTACCCGAGACACCCACATACACATACAACTACGCATACCTACGCACCATCAACAACACGCATCATCGAACCCAATTCAACATCAACCGAAAAAACCATACACAAAACCCACACTATCGACCGCCATACACAACAACATAAAAACACATGTACACACATACCCAATCGCTTCACACAACCAACCCAAATTTCCCGACTCTAGCAGCCGCAACCAATAACGGCATAAACCGTGGCCCGGCCATCCTGAGTCCGTAACGCAAAACTCATAAGACTGACAGAGGAGAAGGACATACCGTCAAGGTGCTGCCGAGGGGCTGTGGTTGATGACGGGGAGGCTGTCGGTGGAGGAAAGTCACAATCCTATTGTTGTCGAGAGGGACGAGAGTCGTCGAGAGTAAAGGCTGTCGCTAATGGGTTCCTGTCGAGGGGTGAAGAATAAAAAGTCGAGGGAGGAGACTAGAACTTTTTAGTGAGTTGCGAATGGGATGGGAGGAGGTTTTGCCGAGGTCATAGAGTCGTGGGGACAGGGCAGCCGCTAAGGAAGGGATGGTTGTTGGGTACGGATAATCACCATTGTTTTATTGTTTAATTATGTAATATTAGTTTAATAAATATGAAGTGAAGGAGAAAAAGAAAAAAAACAATTAAAAGGGTTAAGTGGCGGAAACGTTGTTAACCCGAAAACTCGAGTTGTCACATCATCCCCTTGTTGAAGGAATTTTCCTCCCGAAAATTAGAACGAACAACAGGTTCAACAATGGCGGCTAAAGAGTGTTCAGAAGCTTGCGTTGGATATGGTTTCTAGAATATTTGAGACAAATCCGAAACAAAGAAATGTAAAGGATGGTCTTAAGAATGATACCTTAAGAAGTGGATGCCTGATCATTGAACAATTGCAGGTACTTCTTCTTCATCTGATATTCGCATTCCCAGGTAAACTCTGGTCCACGCTTTGAGTTCCACCTAACGCGCACAATCGGAAGTTTTCTACGCTTTAGGGTTTTGACTTCTGGATCCATAATCTCAACTGGTTCTTCAATGAAGCATAATTGGTTATCAATCTTCAGTTCCTCCAATGGTATGACTAGTGATTCGTTAGCTAAGCATTTTCTCAGATTGGATACGTGAAACACATTGTGTATTCCACTGAGCTCTTCGGGTAAGTTCAGCTGATAGGCTACTAGACCAACCCTTTTGATAATCTCAAATGGTCCCACGTAGCGCGGATTTAGCTTTCCCCATTTCCTAAGTCAGATTACACCTTTCTAAGGTGAGACTTTCAGAAGTACTTTCACCTATTTGAAATTCCCATGGCTTATGGCATTTATCTGCATAACTCTTCTATCAATCACGTGCCGCTACCATACGATTACGAATTTGCATGATCTTCTCAGTCGTTTCGTGCACAAGTTTCGGACCAGTAAGTTGGCTTTCTCCAACTTCTACCCAGCAGACAGGTGATTGGTACTTACGTCCATACAGTGTCTCAAATGGTGCAGCTTTAATTGAAGTGTGATAACTGTTATTGTAGGAGAACTCAACCAATGGTAAATGAGTTTCCCAACTGCTGCTAAAATCGATCACACAGGCGCGCAACATGTGTTCCTGTGTCTGTATCGTACGCTCACTCTGACCATCGGTTTGCGGGTGATACGCAGTGCTCATGTCCATCCGCGTTTCCAATGATCATTGTAAAGACTGTCAGAAATAAGAAGTGAATCGAGCGTCGTGATCAGATATGATGGATACTGGCACACCATGTCGAGAGACTATTTCCCTTAAGTATATCCTTATCAATTTGTCCATTTGATCCGTCTTTCAGATCGCCAGGAAACGTGTAGATTTCGTTAAGCGATCTACTATGACCCAAATGGTGTCGCATCCGCTGGGAGTCTTAGGTAGCTTTGTGATGAAGTCCATCGATATCTACTCCCATTTCCACACTAGAATTTTCGGTTGCTGAAGTAGACCCGGTCTTTGATATTCCACCTTAACCTTAGAACAAGTCAGGCATCTGTTTACGTAGGTAGCAATCTCAACTTTCATGTTTGGCCACCAGTAGAACTCTTTTAGATCTTGATACATCTTGTTTGAACCCGAATGAATTAAGTAACGTGACTTATGAGCTTCATCCTTTACCAGCTCTCGTAAATCCCCATGTCTTGGTACCCAGATCCGTTTCATGAAATACCAGATTCTGTATGTCTTTAAGTCTAGCTGTTTCTCCATGCCTCGCATGGATTCAGCCTTCAGGTTTTCAACATTCAAGGCCTCAGATTGAGCAGCCTTGATTTGTGCAGGTAGATCTGAATGGATGGTCATTTGTAATGCGCGCACCCGACAGGGTTTTGGTGTTTCCTTCCGACTGTGGGCATCGGCTACCACGTTAGCCATACTCGGGTGATACTTGATTGCACAATCGTAATCATTGAGCAATTCTAACCACCACCGTTGCCACATATTTAAATCCTTCTGATCATATATGTGTTGGAGGCTATTATGATCTATATAGATTGTGTATTTGGTTCTGTATAGGTAGTGCCTCCAAATCTTCAAGGCAAACACTACAGCTCCCAATTCCAGGTCGTGCGTTGTGTAGTTTTTCTCATGCACCTTGAGCTCTCTAGATGCATAAGCAATGACATTGTTGCGTTGCATCAGTAGACATCCCAAACCTTGGATGGATGCATCACAGTAGACAACAAAGTCATCAGTTCCTTCTGGTAACGCTAGAATCGGTGCACTGCAGAGTTTGTCCTTAAGCGCCTAAAATGCAATTTCCTCCTTGCTGCCCCACTTGTAGATGGTTCCTTTGTGTGTCAGGGCAGTCAAAGGTTGTGCCAACTTTGAGAACCCTTCAATGAATCATCTATAATAGCCCGCCAAACAAAGGAATTTCCATACTTCAGTAGGTGTTTTTGGCGTCGGCTAATCCTTGATTGCGTCTATCTTCGAGGGATCTACATGTATTCCCTTTTCGTTCACTACATGGCCAAGGACTTGTACTTCTTGCATCTAGAAGTCGCACTTTGAAAATTTTGCATCCAGTTGTTCATTCTTCAGCAATTCTAGAATGATCTTTAGATGCTCCTCATGATCTTCCTTATTCTGAGAGTAGATCAATATGTCATCAATTAAGACTATGACAAACTTATCCAAATTAGGCTTGCAAAGACGGTTCATGAGGTCCATGAAAACCGCTGGGGCATTAGTCAATCCAAAAGGCATAACTGCGAACTCAAATTGTCCATAGCGAGTCCGGAATGCCGTCATTAGGATGTCTTCCTCTCGAACTCGTAACTGATGATAGCCCGATCTCAGATCAATCTTGGAATAGTAACTTGACCCTTGTAATTGTTCAAATAGGTCATCAATACAAGGAAGAGGATACCTGTTCTTGATCATCACCTTGTTCAGTTCCCGGTAATCAATACACATCCTAAAAGTTCCATCTTTCTTCTTTACAAAAAGCACCGGTGCTCCCCAAGGTGAAGAGCTGGGACGTATGAATCCCTTGTCTAGCAATTCCTGCAATTGCTTAGACAACTCTTGCAATTCGTTCAGTGCCAGACGATACGGCACCCGAGCGATTGGAGCAGCTCCCGGTGCCAGCTCAATTTGAAACTCTACTTGCCTGTGTGGAGGAAGGCCAGGCAAGTCTTCAGGAAATACCTCATGAAAGTCTTTAACCACAAGATTATCCTCCAGTCATTGGCTCTTCAGTGACCTTCTCAGTAATCAAGGCAAAGATAGCCAAATGCCCTTTTCTCAGACATTTTTGGGCCTTCTATATCGAATGTGTATTCGGATAAGCCTAGCTTTCATTTGTTGAATACTTGAGTAGCCATTATCATCCTACCATCAGCTATTTCTATGGCATAGTCGATATTTAAATCAGTAGGTACCATCCCTAGTACTTTACTAAACTTGTCAGACACATAGCTCTTATCAGCACCAAAGTCAAATAAAACAGAGGCATAACAACCATTTATAGGAAATCTACCAGACACTACAGTAGGGTCATTACGAGCCTCACCTTAGCCAATGACGAAAGCTCTGCCTTTGCTACTGCTGCTTCCGCCACTGCTGTTGTCTCTGGGTTTATCAGTAGTACCATTGCCGCCATTTCACTTGAGCCTTGGGCAATACCTCTTGATATGTCCATGTTGACCACATTCATAGCACCCAGCTTGATTATTGTTGTATTGTTGTTGCTGTTGAGGCCTTTTTTTGAGAGATTTACCCTGCAATTCTTGGCGGCATGCCCAAACCTTCCATATCTTTCACAAATATTCTTCGTGCACTGGCCATTATGGTGAAACTTACATTTGTTGCATTTTGGAAGGCTGCCATGGTAGCCGCCAGAGCTACCAGAGTCTTTAGTAGGCTGAGTTTGGTTGAATTTCCTGTTCTGCTGCTACTGAGGAGTGAATGATGAAGATTGTTTTCCAGTAGTAGAAGGTTCCCATTTCCTCTTGTTGTTGTTATCAGTAGTGGCTGAAGCAGAACCACACAGAGGTAGTTTACCTTGTGTGACTGCCTGATTAGTTAATCTATGTGTCAGTCTGATCGCCTCCTGTATGGTATCTGGTCGGGAAGCAGTAACCATACCTTGGATTTTTGGAGACAATCCATGCAGATATCTTTCAATCCTTAAAGAAGCAGGGTTGACCATGTTGGGGCATAGTGTAGAAAGTTCATGAGAACGAGTGGTATACGCCTTGATATCAGAACCCGTTATTTTGAGGTTCCAGAATTCCATTTCTAAGTTCTGCACCTCGTTGCGAGGGCATTATTCCTCCTTCATTAGCTTTTTAAAGTCTTCCCAGGTGGTCTGATTAGCAATCTCAACACCCAACATCTGTACCTGGGTGTTCCACCATGATAGGGCAACTCCATCCAGAGTGCCAATAGCGTACTTGACTCGATTTTCCACCTGGCAGTTGCACATTTCAAATACTGATTCGAGCTTCTCGAACCAGCGCAGGAGTCCCACTGCTCCTTCCACTCCAGTGAAGGGGTTTGCTTTGCAGTCCATAAAGGACTTGAAGGTACAGACCGCTTGACCTGCAATAGATTTAGATCAGGACTTTGGAATTTATTTGAATGTTATAGCTTGACATGATTTACAGGATGTTAATGTCATGAAATGAATTTGGTATAGCTTACTAATAGGAGCGGGTTGAGGATTATGGTTGTGGTTCACCAGTGCATTAGCCACATGCTGATTTATAAGAGCGGCCAATTCTGCTGGTGTCATATTGATGGTACCGCGACCGTGTCCACGCCCACGTCCGGACATTCTTAACAATCACAACATACAAAAATAAGTAAATATGCAACATATCAACTTCATTTAAGTATAAGTAATTAAAGAATTTAGCACACACAACTAAATGTTCAAATAATAATTTCTGGCAAAATAAATTATAAGTACGCCTACAATTAATCAAACCAAATATCAAAATTTAAAAACATAAGTCAGATGGGAAACAACCCTTCCCATCTAGGTATGAAAAGAATAAAGTCTAATAAACGAATAGAATGAATAAAGAAAGCAATCAATGAGAATCAACAGATCTGGTGCTATCCTCGGGCTCGTCATCGGGCTGCTCCTCCGGCTCCTCCTCTGGCTCTTCCTTCGGGTCTTCCTCGTCAGGCTCTGGTGCTGCGTTCAGTGCATTGACTTGACCCTCGAGAATATCAAGTCGCTGACTGTTGGCAGCGATGTCCACCTCGTCGCTAATCACATGATCGAACAAACCAGTGACGCGGTCCACGTACTTGTCATGATAGTCCATTAGTATGTTGAACCATCTCTTCAGCTCCTTGATTTCCTCAGTCGATTCCCATAACGCTTTCTTCAACACTTGATTGTCGTCCCACAGTTTAGCAATGCGTTTACGCGTGATATGCAAAGTAGCTGCCATAGCAGCCATGGCCTGCTTGGGAGGACAGTGCAGGGGAGGTAAGGTAGGAGCATCAGGGTCCTTAGCCGATGCAGACCTGGAACTAGGTTGGTTTTCAGGAGGGGAAGGAACATTCTTCTCCTGAATTAATCGAGTCATAAACATGAGATAGTACTACCACTCATGAACTAGTGGGTACTGGGGTAGTGCACATGGCCGGTCATAGTCAAACTCCTCATTACTATTAGGACGAAAAGGCCAATCGTACGGACCCGTAATATGAGGTATAAAATCGCGGTATAAAGGCCTCTTTCCTCGAGAAGGAGAAGAGGGCAGATGATGAAGAAGCTATTCCTGAAAAGAACCGCTCACGGGAATGAGCAACAACAAGAAATCCAGCAAGCCAAAGCAAACAAGGCCAACTAACTAGCTAATCGTGTCTATAAGCGTGTAAGTAAGGCAATAGGCTATAGTCTAAATGAAATGCAATGTCAATTTAGTTTGCTATAACCAATGGCTCTGATACCAATCTTTAACACCCAGCCTCCCATACCACCAATATTGTCTGCTTCGCCCATGATGAGCTCACGGATCTGCTTTGTCTGCTTCCCAGGGAGGTCACCCATCCCTGGATTGCTGTCCCCAGAGCACGCTTAACTGTGGAGTTCACCTCTCATCCACAGTCAATGCGCCCAAAACGCGTGTGTGATATTAGAGACCAGACATTCCTTATGAACCAGGAATCTCTCCTGACCATGGCCGATGTGTGATATAACATTCTTCACCAAGGATGGTGACTTCTCAGCTCATCGAGGACGATGAGTCCAAAGGGGGGGTGATTGTAACACCCTACATATATCCCACATCTGTCGTGGTCAGGAGACATTCCTGGTTCATAAGGAATGTCTGGTCTCTAATATCACCAATGTGTTTTGGGCGCAATGGCTGTGGATGAGAGGAGAACTCCATAGTTAAACGTGCTCAGGTGGCAACAATCCTAGGATGGGTGACCTCCCTAGGAAGTTTTCACCCGGGCAACCAAAGCAAATTCGTGAGCTCTTCGTGGGCGAAACGGACAATATTGGTGGTATGAGAGGCTGGCTGTTACAAGTATTGTTGGGTCTGAAAAGGATAGTCTATATTATCAACACTGTCAAAGTCAACAAATGTCAACGTCACTGTCAAAGTCATCAAAAAAGTCAAACAGACGCGTTCGAGATGAAGAACTGAGACGAGATGTTGAAGATATAAATGACTAGGAGTTTATTGTTAATATATATATTTTGTGTCAACAAAATATATTTGTTTATGTTTAAGTAATTTTTATGTTTTAATGATAGCCGAGGGGGCTAATTGTCATTAGACTATATATAGCAAGAGTCATTAGTGTGTTTAGGAGAGCTTGAATGAAATAGATTTGAGGGTTTCCATGTAAATAATATCTTTTGCAAATCAATTCAGATCAAACAAGGGTTTTATTGAATGTTCTTAAGGTGTTCATCTTGTTCATCCTTATATTATAGTGTTTGATCTATTTTGTACTCAAATATCATTGATATTTGTGTTATCAGTGGGATTTGTTTGTGTTTATCAATCAAGTGCACTGTATCAACGATCAGAAGGACCCCAGTTGCTTAGAAACTGTTAGACCCTGAAAGGATCATACTTGCTAACTGAAGAAGTGGTTGGAGGTTGTTCTGGTTGGAGAACACAAAAGACATCATCAACAGAAGACAACAGAATACAAGAAAAGACTAAACCCGCATTTGTTAATGCGGATGACTAGTGAACAAATGCGGACAAGTGTTTGTTCACCCGCATTAACAAATGCGGATCAAGACGACTAATGCTGAACAGAAGTGTTCTTCTGCATTAGTCCATGCGGATGAACTGAAGAAATGCTGACAAGTGTTCACCCGTATTAGTCTATGCGGATAACAACAGTAAATTCTGAAAACTTGTTCACCCGCATGAACTAATGCGGGTAAGCAAACACAAATGCTGAGAAGACTTGTTCACCCGCATGAACTAATGCGGGTGACCAAACACAAATGCTGATGAAAACTTGTTCATCCGTATAGACTAATGCGGATGAACAACTTACTCTTATATTTATTTTGTACTTAGACTAGATTCTCTTGTATAGATCAGGGTTAGTTTAGTCTTTTGTAAAGGCAATGAATACGCCTATAAATAGGGTCACATACCCTAACTTTGTAAGGTTGTTAACTTCAGCAGTAATATTCACAATATTTTACAACATTCACTATGGTTCTTGATTCTCTTACATTCAAGCATTTACTACAGCAATTAATGTTCTTTGATATAGTGATTCTGCTGCTATATTATTGACTCAGTCCACATATTTGATCCTAGGTTGAGTCACATCAACTGAAAATATCATTCTCAGACCCAGTCAATGGGTCTTCTTCCTACTTCATAAGAATAAGGCGCCCCAAATCATAATAGATTTTATAACCAAAATTGAAAATCAACTTGATTTTAATGTAAAATCTATTAAAAATGACAATGGGACAGAATTTAAAAATGAAAGCATGAGTTCATTTTGCACCACAAAAGGCATTGTTCATCAGTTCAGTGCAGCTCGTACTCCACAACAAAATGGAGTTGCTGAAAGAAGGAATAGAACACTGATTGAAGCAGCAAGAATAATGCTTGCTAATGCAAAACTGCCCATTACATTTTGGGCAGAAGCTGTTAACACTTCATGTTGTGTGCAAACTCGAACTCTGATAATCAAAGAAGACAATAAAACTCCTTATGAACTTCTTTTTCACAGAAAACCATTCATTGGATTTTTAAAGTCATTTGGTTGTCCTGTCTCTATATTGAACACCAGAGACCATTTAGGAAAGTTTGCTCCTAAGTCTGACAAGGGATTCTTCGTGGGATATTCCTTAGTGTCTAAGGCTTTTAGGGTGTTTAATCCTAGATTAAACATCATTGATGAATCAACAAATATTCAATTCAATGAGCATTCGTTTCCTAAATCATCAAATGGTCCTGACTGGTTGTTTGATATTGATTCATTTACAAGATCTTTTGATCAGTTCAATTTGTCAAATGCATGAACATCAGGGTCAGTAGAAAGAAGAACAGACTTCCCAATGATTCCTCCTTCTACCGATCAAGACAATGAAGAAGTGCCCTTAAAAGCTGATCCTATCTGGAAAGTTACACAAAATGAAAGTATCTCAACAGATGTTGGTCGTAGTTCAATGCCATCTCCTTCAGTTGAACCTTCAACTGAAGTGAGACATTCAGAACCAACTTATGCACCAGCTGATTCTCACAGAGATGGAAATAATGAGAGTATCCAGAGTGCTGCTGAAGCTGAAGATGTTGTACCCTCTAATTCTGGTCATTACTCTCCCACACTACAACAACAAGATGCCTCTCACCAAGATGATCTGAATGTCTACAATATTGATGTGTCCATTGCTGGTGATTTGATTCCAATTACCAGGACTCACAAGAATCACCCAGTTTTTAACATTATTAGTGATTTAGATGAACGGGTGACACGAAGCAATTCAAGTATTGCAAACAACTGTTTGTTTTCTTGTTTTTTGTGTCAATCTGTACCCAAAAACATTAAAGAGGCTCTTCAAGACAATAGCTGGATTGAGGCAATGCAGGAAGAATTGCTACAATTCAAGAAACAGGAAGTATGGCAGCTGGTGAATCTTCCTGAAGGTCAATACCCTATCGGCACCAGATGGCTATAGCGAAACAAGACTGGTGACAGAGGGATCATCATCAGAAACAAAGCAAGATTGGTAGCACAGGGCTATACACAAGAAGAAGGAATAGATTATGACGAGGTGTTTTCTCCTGTTGCTAGATTAGAAGCCATACGACTCTTTCTTGCGTACTCTACATCCATGAAATTCACAGTTTATCAAATGGATGTAAAGTGTGCATTTTTGTATGGAAAGATCTCTGAAGAAGTCTACATGAGTCAACCTTCAGGCTTTGAGGATCCTGATTTCCCTCACAGGGTATACAAGCTTGATAAAGCTTTGTATGGCTTACATCAAGCCCCTTGAAAATGGTATGAGACTCTGTCATCCTTTCTTCTTGACCATGGTTATGAAAGAGGGAAGATTGACCAGTCTTTATTCAGAAAGAGAAAAGGGAATGAGATGCTGCTTGTCCAGATTTATGTGGATGATGTCATATTTGGCTCCACCAACAAACAACTCTGCAAAGACTTTGAAGATCTTATGCATTCAAAATTTAAGATGAGTGCTATGGGAGAACTCATATTCTTCCTAGGTCTTCAAGTACAACAAACATCCAGTGGAATCTTCATCAACCTATCAAAATATGTGGAATCAATGTTGAAGAAGTTTCACTTTGCAGACTGTCAGTCCATCAGAACACCTGTTGATACAAAAGTGAAGATTGGCCCAAACGCAGATGGCAAATCTGTGGATCAAACTCTTTATCGATCCCTGATTGGTTCACTTATGTATCTAACAGCCAGTAGACCTGATGATATGTTTGGTGTTTGTGTATGTGCCAAGTATCAAGCAGATCCCAAAGAATCTCATGTGAATGCAGTCAAGAGGATATTTAGATATCTTGAGGGCAAACATGCTCTTGGTCTATGGTATCCAAAGGACGGAGACTTCAATCTCTATGCATACACCGACAGTGAATATGAGGGATGCAATTTCAATAGAAAATCCACATCTGGCGGTTGTCAATTTCTTGGTCCCAGAGTAGTGTCATGGCAGTGCAAGAAATAGACCAATGTTTCCGTATCGACAGCTGAAGCTGAGTACATAGCAGCATCAGCTTGTTGCTCTCAAGTTCTCTAGATTCAAAACCAGATGCTTGATTATGGTTTTAATTTCTTGCACACACCAATTCATATTGACAACACTGCTGCAGTCTTCATAACAAACAATCCTGTTCAGCACTCAAAAACAAAACATATTGAAACTAGATATCATTTTTCGAGAGACTGTGCTGAAAAAGGTTTAATCAAGCTGATTCAGGTTAACAAAAACAATCAACTAGCTGATTTGTTTACTAAGGCATTTGACCCAAGTCGATTTGAATTCTTAGTCCAATCAATCGGCATGATTAACCTTGATTAATATTAATAAATTCACAAAATTACAAAAAGAAATCAATTTTTGTTGAAGTCCTTGTTTTGTACTTCTTATGGGAGATATAATTAAATTCGTTATATCATTCACTGTGCTTAATTCAATATCTTGAAAGACTGACATGACTTACCTGACATGAGGGTAGGCTCAACTTGGAACTGAAGATAAATGGTGTGATACACTAAAGATCACATTCAATTGTGAATGTATTATCTCAGAGCATGTATGTATCTAACCTATCCAAGTGTATGTATGTGTAGTAACCTAAACACACCAGGTCATGATACCTTATGAATCTCATTCACATCAGTTTGTCATTTGTTTTGCTGAGCAAAGACCTGGGGAAACAAGCATATAGTGCTGATGTCTAGATCCAAAAAGAGTCCTAATGTGGAACACATCCAATACGGGTGACAAATAAAACAGAATATATCAAAAAGAATCCCAAAGTGGATCACCTTCCAAAGTGAAGTGCAAAAAGAATCCCAATGTGGATCAAACAAAATAAGGATCAGCTAAAAGAATCCCAAAGTGGATCCCCCTTACCAAAATGAATGAGGTTTCATAATTTAAATGACCAGGTATTGAAAGTTGTGAGTAAGTTCTACCATACAGTACATAAGGATAGTTGATCTTGCTATGCTTATGAGTGTGAGGTTCATGTTGAATGTTTTATTAAATCAAAACATGATAAAAATCACATGCATTACAATATTGACCAAGCATGAGTTTAAGAGAACAAATATACCTTCAATCAATAACCTCATGACAACTTGCACATATGAAAGATAAGATTGATATGATCCCAAAATTTCAAACAAAAGTGCAAAACAATTAAACAGTTAAGAAATATTGTCCTAAAATTTTATAAAGTTCATTTAAAGTTGTTATCCCGTATGGATATAAACTTTAGGGGGAGTAATAAAACTTTTTAAAAGGAAATATTTACAAAAACATGAAATTTGCAAACATTAAATTGACAACTTTGTCAAATTGATTGTGTCTGTATGGAAATTACTCCATAATCAGCTTTAGAAGATGCATATGCTTCAAAATCAGTCAAGTTGGCAATCTGTGTCACATCAAAGATACATGACAATCCAAGCAAGAATTGACAATCTCCGAATCTGCAAAATCTTCGAAAACAACAAAAATGCTGACTCGTCTTCATAAAATCAGAAGCAGCTGTACAAACCAATCAGATTCAGCCACTGCAAAAACATTAATTTTTGACAAAGTACAAAATTTAATGTGGGCAAGTGCATTGGTTAATGCGGGTGAAGGTAACCCTGCCATTTAACCAATGCGGGTAACTGTTTTTTGTACAAGTAAACAAATGCGGACAAAAATTGTTCATCCACATTACTTACAATAAATGCGGACAAGTCTTTTGGTCACCCGCATTTGTCTCAGTAAATGCGGACAAGTCATTTATTCACCCGCATTTGCTACAGTGAATGCTGATAAGTTACTTTGTTCACACGCATCTCAGTAAAATGCGGACATGTCATTTGTTCTTCCGCATTTGCTACAGTGCTGAGAATTTTCAAAAATTGCTGATAACTTTGGTCACCCGCATTTGCTACAGTGAATGCGGATAGGTAAAATTAACTCTTTCGCATTTTGTTACAGTAAATGCTGACAAACTTAATTTGTTCATCAGCATTTGCTACAGTGAATGCGGATAGGTAAAATTAACTCTTCCGCATTTGTTACAGTAAATGCTAACAAACTTAATTTGTTCATCAGCATTTGCTACAGTGAATGAGCCCATAGAAATTCTATATGCTCATTTGCTACAGTACAGAACTTTTCAACACTTGGTAAAATTTTTGTGAAAAGTATGAGTTGTAATATAAATACTCATCTAATGTGAGTCATTTATTACTTTTCAAATTTTGAGTGATCTTTCATAGTGAGTCGAGTGCCAGAAAACTATTCTTCTTCTGAGTTCAAATCTACACTAATCAAGCTTCATTTATTCAAATCCAACATCAAAACAAACAACATTGTCTGATTAAATCGAAGTATTGTTATCTAAAAGGTGATTATCAGTTTCTTACATACTTCGACTATCGAACAAAATTTCGTGAAATGGAACCCTAATCTTGTGAAATGCTTTAAATACAATCAAGAACACTGGATTTAGATGAATGACAGCGTTCATTAAAACCAATGTTCTGTGTAAACATCAAAGATTTCATGTGATTCTAAGAACACATAAAACATCGATGAACAGGGGATACTGGTGTATAACAATGTTGACATCACAACCTGTTAAAACACAATCAAAATCAGTATATCCCAACACAAAGAAACAAAATTTTGAACTGTTCTTCATGAAAAAATCAAAATCAGGTCAAATAACCAAATGTATCAGTAACAAGCAGAATTCATTTTGACCTAAAAAGTCAAAATTGAACAAATCACACACAATTCTCACTAATTAATACTCTCTGTGTGCACATTACATAATGGCTAACCTGACTTGGAGCAAGCTCCAAAATGTCAATGGTTTTCTTGATTCTGATGTCCCAGAAGCTGAGGGACTCAGAGACATGATCAGGTTCATAGCCACAACAAGAGTGGCTCATGCCATATCAGTGAGACCTGTAATCTATGTAAATTACATCAGATCTTTCTGGGGAAATGTAGAAGCTTTGGATATTGATGGAGAGAAAGCAACCTTAGGAAGAATATCTGATGATCACACTCTGGTGATATCAGAACACTCTGTTAGAGAATGCCTTCAATTTCAAGATGATCCAAATTCTCCAACTGAATTTGATAAAGAAGATATCATTTTATTCTTTGCTGACATTGGATATGAGGGAGGATTTGAGGCAAAACAAATAGTGAAAGGATTGGTAGATGTGCAGTGGAGGTTTCTCATTCATTATATCCAACACTGCCTATCTAAAAGAAAAACTGGGTGGAATGACATACCATTAACTACATCTTCACTGGTCTGTGCCCTCTGCTCTAACAGACCCTACAACTTTTTAGCATATGTCTTTAATGGAATGATGTCAAATATTCAAGAGGGGAGAAGGAACTTGTTCTTAATGTACCCCAGTGTGACATCCGGTAATTTTCATTACCAAACTCCTTTAGTTCCGTTAAGTCTTGCATACACGTGTCGGGAGCACACACTAGTTGTCGTTAAATGTTGGTGACTTAATAATAATTAATAATGATAAACAGATAATTATTCAACTAATAATGTTGGTTATTGGTTGTGATTATGCGATTTAAGTATTAATGGTGAATTTTATCGCGTAACGTGGAAACGTGTGTGTTTAATCCGTATGTTTTGTATCTAATAAAGATAAAATATATAATTGTCATTGTTAGTTTATATGCTTATTATTCTAGTTAAAAACATTTTAAAAGAGTATTTAAAAGCCTAATCTTTATAAAATACAAACTATGAGGGTTAAAAGGGTAATTATTGCTACATAATTAATCAAAACACAAAACACTAACCCTAAACCATCCATCGGCCGCGACCTGCAGTCCCTCCCTCTCCACTTTGCGAATTCGACCTAAGAACAAGCAATCACCCTCAGATTTGATCGATTTCAAGTGATAGAACACGTTAGAATCTTCAATTACATACCATTACACATTTAAAGGTTAGATTTTTACATGTTTTTCAAGGGATTTGATTATGGCCAAAAGTTGGTGTTCGAAATATGCAATTGAATGTTGATTCTTTGTTGTTTGATGATGTTATGATGTTAGTTAGGTTAGATTGATGTTAGTTAATGTTGATTATGCAAGAAAGCTTCGATTTTGATGCGTTGTTCATAGGTTACTAATAATAGTAACTTTATTTGCATGGATATGGTGATATGATGATGAATTGATGTTGTTGATGTGTTTGTGATGATAATAGGATGTTAGATTGTTGATTTGAATGCTAGAAATCCAAGAATGAATGTTGTAGTTCATGTCTTACTAAAGACAGTAACTTTTGGCTATGAAGGTTGATGAATTGTGATAATTGGATGTTGTTGATCATGTCTAGATGTTATCATGAGCTTGAATCGGTATATTATTGATGAATTCATGAATGTCTTGAGTGTTTGATAGATTTTGGGATGTGCTTTCCCAAAAGGGAATCTTTATTTGCACAAAATCTTGAATATGATGGTTTGAGTATGTTTGTGATGTTAGGATCATGTTAGTATGTTCATGGATGATTTCTAAGGTGGTAGAATGTATTATTTGGGTTGTATGAATGTTTAGTTGGTTAGTTATCTTATTTGGCCTGTTGTGGGAATTCATGGTAATGGGTCATATGGGTATGTTAGGACTATTGTTGGTTTGTGATTGATCATGGTTGAACATTTTGGATGATATGAATTCTGTTGAATGGCATGTTGATGATCATCATACACGCGTATGAATCTAAGGCCCCTACTTAGTAGGATTGGCAGGGTTTAGGGTGAGAAGTCATGAGTGGCTTCACATGGCATGTTGTGCATGATTTGATTCTATGTATGATGCATTGGTTGTGTTGTAACTATGTTGAGCATGATAATTGTTTAAGATTCGCATAACTGGTATGATATCTGGCTGTATGATGATCTAATTAGTACATGTGGTTAATGAAGTGTTATATGTAATCAGTTTGTATGTTAATCATGTGTGATAGGCTGTTATACTTGTTTGAATGAAATTTCATCTATAATGTCACCAACGGGTCAAACGGGTCAACTGGGTCAAACGTGTCTTGTCTTTTAAAACTTTGAGTTCTTTGGTTTGTAAAGCACTTAAGGTTTCAATATGATTCTGTGTACACGTACTTATGTACTCTCGTGTTCTAGGTAACCTTTGAAGGGTTGTCTTTGCACCTATCATGAGTTCTCTTTAGTCATTATCTTTACACACCAGGTGAGTTCATGCCCATCTATTTTTATAAACCTTCTTCTTGGGGGAGGTAGCATACTTGTATTCAAACGCTATTTTATTATTATAAGCTGTGTATGTTTTAACATAGTGCTTAATACCTTGAAAGTCCTCACACTTTCGGATCGTTAATAATGGTAACTAGTGGGAAATCTTGGGTAGTACTACTGGGTCTGACGAGCCCCAGCTGTGCGACTCGAGGTCAAACGGGTGCAATATTGTCCTAGACACAAATATCGTCACGACTTGGTAAGTCGTGACGGGAGGCAACAAACGCAACACAGTCAGCTTCGATCGCGAAATCACTATGGTTATTACTTGTGAATATAGACTAGCTATCTATTTCAATGCACTTCTTATGTTATGCAAATATTATTGTTTATGATAAATGCAAACTCTTGAACTCACCAACCATTGTGTTGACATTTTAGTATGCTATTCTCAGGTTGTTAACTCTGCTTGCCATTAGGAGCACCACACGGGTCCAGCATGCATTCTAAGACTCTATTTTAGTGACATGTTTGTTGGTATCTATTTACGAGTGTTTAATTGTTTGGGTTGGCGCATGTTTTGCCAAATATGCATTTTTATATTTTGGGTTTGTCTTATTTACAAAATGCTTCTGCATGGTTTTAAAGTTTGAACTTTGGTTGGTTTTATTTTAAATGTGGCATATAGTGTCATTCTAAGTAACTATTGACTGTGATCCTGGTTTGTTCACACGCCTCGCGGTAAAACTCCGCACGTGGATTTTGAGGGTGTGACACCCAGATTCATTCAGTGTCTTATTAATGAAGCCTTTCCTGATCTGGTTTTAGAAGGCTCCATTCTTGAAGTTCCTCATTATAATGCCAAATCTTTCAAGTACATCAAGAAGAGAGATCCAAGAAACTTCTATAGTGGTGCTTTCATTCCACTCTTACCTTGGATGCAACAACAAATAGATCCCCAAAATGATGTGCCAATGGATGAGGAACAACTACAACACCAATAACCGATTGTACATGATGATATTCCTATTGAGGAACCTGCACAAGAAATGGCAGCTGATCTTCCTGATGATGAACCAATTCATGAAGTAAATATTCAAGAAGAAGCTCCAGCACAATCAGATGATCAACACCATGTTGATGAGCATGCAGAAACTGAAGAACACATTATACCAGTGTCACCTTTGATTGGTGATCCTCATACTGGTGAAACACTACAAAAAGCTTTTGTTTTATCTCCTTTTAGGGTTGATCCCATTATCCCACAATCATTCTCTCCAATTCATATACAAGAAGATTCACAAGGCAGTTCACCACCTAAAGCAATTGCTGAGGCTGGGAGTTCTGGTGAATCTACTAGCTCCTCAAAATCTTCTAAATCTTCTGATGATGAAGAAGATAATCAATAGACTGTGCCCCTACCACAAAGACAACTTGTCTCTGAAGATGTTCCTTCTGAGAGCTTTGCAGAATCAGAGGTGAACACACCTGATGAAAAAGATAGGATGATATCTGATCTCTTAGCCAAAATGTCTAGAATGGAGAAGACTTTGGATAGAAGGGTAGGGATAATCAATGATAGAATACTAGAGTTGGATGAAAAGGAGAAAGAATTGAGTGAATTAAAAGCCAAGTATGATGCTGATTTGAGAACAAAAGATGAGGAGATCAAACAGTTAAAAGCCTCTTTAGAGATGTCAAGAGAAGAAATCAGTGGTCATGTGGACACTGTGGCTATTCAAACTGTAGCTATGGAAGATCAAGAGCACATGTTGGAGATACAAATAGAACTTATTGCTGATCTGAACAAACAAAATGAGGCTTTGAAGAAAAGAATTGATGAATTGGAACTGATTCCTTAATTAAAGGCTGAATTTGAAAGAGAAGCAACAGAACATGAAGCTGAAGAAACTGATAAGGAAGTTCATTCCCAACAGCAAGAAACCAGTGGTGTTAGGGATGATGATAGCTGGGAGATGGTAGTACATTCTGATCCATCTACTGAAAAAGAGGCCATGATGAAAGAACTAATAGATGACATGGACAGATTCTCTTCAAGTGAATTCATTATAGATAAGGAATTCTGGGATTACATCAAAAACACCAAATCCCCCTCTGAGTCTATAATTGTAATTCTATCACAACCTGTGTCAATAGAAGAAGAACTGAGAATGCAGCTTGTTCCTGTTGTTGTATTGACTGATGAACAGCAAAGATTAATCAATAGACTTTGTGATGAATTCAATGAAAAGGAAACAACTGAATTGAACAGACAAGAAGCTGAACAACAAAGAATCACTGCTGAGCTTAAGGCTGTTGAAGAAAAACAACAGGCCAAATCTGTGTAGCTTCATCATCAGGACCAAGAGTGATCACATACACAAGAAAAAGGAAATACTTGACTGAAAAAGCAAAAGGAAAACTTCCTATGGTTGAGGAAGAACAACCTAAGAAGAAAACTAGAGATGATCCTAGGAGTTTGGCAGCAATTGCTGAATTTTTAGATGAACACGAACAAGCTGAGAAGGAGTTGCAGCATACTTTGGAAGTGATTATGTTGGAAGAAGGAGAAACTAAAGATGAACAAACAAAGAAACATGATGACATGAGGAGTCCATCAATTATTGAGCCATCTGTAGAAAGCATGATTAAAAAGCAAAGTCTGATGATCTCAAGATTTATGCCATGTATCTGATAAATCATGGTTATGATGCTAACATTATGTTTAACATGACATATGAGGAGATTGTTGAGGAGGTAAAGAAGATGGAAAAGCTGCTAGATCCTACATATGTAATAGAATATGAGAAAACAAAAGAGACTGAAAAGCCAACATCCTCAATCCTCAAAACAACAAAGAAAGATGACCAATAGTTTGTTTTTCCTGATCCCTATAACATGTCAGATAGGGAAATGAAGGATTATCTCAACAAACAGGGATTTACAAAAAGAAAGTTAGGAAACATGAAGACTAATTCACTTCGGGCTGCTATGTTAAGAATGATTAATGAAAAGAAAGATAGAATGAAAGAAATTGAAGAAGAAGTAATTGCCCAGAAGCCCAGAACAAGATCTTCTGCAAAAGATGTAAAATTGACTACAAAAGATAAAGATGTTCTGGCCCCTATTATGCACAAAAACCCAGAGTGGTTCATTGAACCTTCACAACTAAAACTTCAAGAGGGTTTAACCACTGCTGAGATGATTAGAGGGGTATCTACTCCCAAAGGCAAAACAGATGTCAAAATCATTGCCTGGAAGTATGATAGCAGCTGGAATATGTTCATGGTCAAGAGAATCTCAGGCCTGGTGCAATTCTTTACAGAATATACAGCCTTAGTCAATGCCATGAAGGTCCATGACTTAAAAGAATTGGCTGAGTTAGATCTAATCAACTGTGATGGAATGTATAGGGGTTATGAATTTAAGGATATTCTGAAGATGTTTAAGAGAACCAACAACTTCAAGTCTCTAAAAGCCATTTGTATTAGAAAAGAGAAGTCTTTCAGAAATCCCCTTGTACAAAGAAGAAAGAAAGAGGCAGAAGAGGTAGTGTTCCCTGAGCTGCATGTGAAACCAACAGAATCATTGAAATAAAAAATGATTACTGGAACTCACAAAACCAAACCAATTTCCAATGTGTATTATGATGTCGAATCCTATGAGTTGGTGATTGATAGAAAATAGGAAGGAAAAGAAGCCCCAGAGATCAGAATTTTCAGTGGTTATGAGGTCAGACTACTAGATGAGTCTTACATACATTATATCTTCACAAGAAACTTTAGAGCCCTAAAAAATAAAGCTGCTGAAGATGATCTGGAGTTTATGTTAAAGTGTCTTAAGATCTTGAAGCTGGCATTTGACAGAATCAACAACAAAAGGGAACAAAGGAAGAAGAGAAAGGTGCCAATGCAGATGGGTAATATTGTCAAGTTGGAAGTTGATGCTGATAGTTCACTGGTGATTCATAGAGATGGGTTATCTTCTATTTCAGTTTGGGAACCCATCTCTTTGAAACAAATGCCCATTGCTGCTATTCATACAATGAGTGAGATGAAGATTCATGTGCTAAGTATAGAAAAAATTAAGGAAGCTAGGGATTTTTCAAATATGATAAAGGCAATCCTCAATCCTTCCCTTGCAGAACCTGAGGTACATCATGAAGATGCTGCAACAATCTCTCCAACAACAGTCCAACAGAAGACATCATATCAAGACCGACCAGAATCTTCACAACCACCACCACCATCACACTCTATAATCCTTAGGGGGAGTATTGTTAGACCCTGAAAGGATCATACTTGCCAACTCAAGAAGTGGTTGGAGGTTGTTCTGGTTGGAGAACACAGAAGACGTCATCAACAGAAGACAACAGAAGAAAAGAAAAGACTAAGTATACAGCACCCGCATTGGTTAATGCGGATGACTAGTGAACAAATGCGGACAAGTGTTTGTTCACCCGCATTAACAAATGCGGATCAAGACAACTAATGCTGAACAGAAGTGTTCATCCGTATTAGTCCATGCGGATGAACTGAAGAAATGCTGACAAGTGTTCACCCGCATTAGTCTATGCGGATGAACAACAGTAAATGCTGACAACTTGTTCACCCGCATGAACTAATGCCGGTGAGCAAACACAAATGCTGAGAGAACTTGTTCACCCGCATGAACTAATGCGGGTGAGCAAACACAAATGCTGATGAGGACTTGTTCATCCGCATAAACTAATATGGATGAACAACTTACTCTTAAATTCATTTTGTACTTAGACTAGATTCTCTTGTATAGATCAGGGTTAGTTTAGTCTTTTGTACAGGCAATGAATACACCTATAAATAGGGTCACATACCCTAACTTTGTAAGGTTGTTAACATCAGCAGTAATATTCACAATATTTTACAACATTCACTACCGTACTTGATTATCTTACATTCAAGCATTTACTACAACAATTAATGTTCTTTGATATAGTAATTCCGCTGCTATATTATTGACTCAGTCCACATATTCGATCATAGGTTGAGTCACATCAACCGAGAATATCATTCTCAAACCCAGTCAGATACCATTTAGTTGACATTAAAAGTATTTTTTTTTCTGGGGGAGAATATCATTCAACAATTTTGGAAAAATAATTTTAGTTTTGGGTGTTAAAGAGAATTTTAATATTTTAAAAGAAAATGTTGTTTTCTCCCAATTTCGAATCAGACAACGCCAAAATGCCACAAAGTTGGTTTGATTCTTTTGCAGCCATGAAAGATGAAAAGATATCTAATGTTGTTGATCGATTTTTGTTGGTGGCAAACAGCCTTAAGAAGTATGATGACCGGCTGGGAAACCATGAACAAGTCACAAAACTTTTGGACTCTCTTCCTCCACAGTGGAGTCCACAAGTTAGATTGTTAAAACACGAAAGAAATTTTGCTGACTACAAACTCATGGAAGTTATCAACAAGTTGAAGTCATTTGATTTGGATATGAAAAGAAAAGAGTACAGTCAATTCATGTATGGTGGTGTATCTTCAAGTGTTGAGATCAAAGAAACTAAAGAAGAAGTCAACCATGTATTGATAGCTAAGGTGGTAAACTGTGATGAGAATTATGTTGAGGATTTTGATCCTTTCAAAGAATTCAGCTGTGATACTCAAGGTGAGAGTGTTAGTGATGTTGATGCCTGTGCAAGCTGGGTAAAATTCAGAAGCTACCAGATAGTAAAACAGATGAAGTGAAGCAGGAGGTTCAGAATGAAGGAAATCCAGAGGGAGATGAAGCTGAGGAAGCTAAGAAGAGAGCTGCTAAGGAGGAAGAGTACAAAAAGAACACTCCCGTATGTCAATGTGAAAAAGCCCTAACTGCTGAAAAGATAGTTATGGGACTCCCCTATGAGATAGTTCAAGACATGTGTTCTCCTCCCTGTAAAATGCTTTTATTCGGGGTATATAAAGCTAACAGATTATTGTTAGAAAATGAAAAAGAATTAAAATGAATAAATAAAGAACTTAAATCAATGAGTCCAAATATTTTATTAAACTAAGAGAAGCTTTAAAAGAAAATGATCTTTTAAAAAGAAATCTTTTAGAAAAGAATGTGGAGATTAATATTTTGAGCAAACGAGTCATATTAGTAGAATTTAAGACTAGCAAGCTTAAAACTAAACTTGATAAATGGATGATATCAGGGGTGAAACAGGAAGAACTATTCTCTAAGCAGAGGGGAGGTAGAATCAAAACGGGTGTGGGATGTGGTGAAACTTCATATGTTTATCCTCCTCCTAGCACTTACTGTTACTCTCCTATGCCTCAATCTCATCCATCTAATGAATTAATTGAAGCTGCAGATACAAATAGTTTACATGCAGGTTTAAGCAGCGTTAATCATAAAGAGGTTCGAGATGAATATGATTTTCCTGCAGGTTTGGGGCTCATCAAGCAAGGATCTGATCTGCAAAATGATAATTCCACCTCTGATGCTTCAAAACCAGTATCAGTTGTTTCCAGTATCTTCTTTAACAAATTCAAAATAGGTAACATCCCTTCATTTGCTCCTGTCAAGTTTGTCAAAGAAGGAACAACTGTGGAGTCATCAAGCAATCAGAACTCAACAACAAAACCGACACAACAAGAGTCATCAATCAAGATCCATTGGAAGCTGACTTGTGTATACAATACTGGACAAGTTCTGATGATGAACCAGATATCATCAAGTCACCTGAAGTTATCAAGTGTCAAAAGCTTCCAACAGTTGAATCAAGACCTATACGGATCTCATCTCCAACTGCTAAGCAAATCGGTAGTTCCTCTAAAGCTCAGCAGAAGCAGTTACCATCTTCATCTGCTATCCATCAAGCTCACCACAAATCTGCCTCCAAGTCTACCAAATCACCAGTTATACAAAAGTGTACTCAAAAGAATGTTCAGATCTCAGCTCCCGAAACATCACAAATCAAATCACAGCCCAGTTCGAAATCCACATTGACAAAGCCTCAAAAGGTTCAATTTCCATATATCCAAAAGAAGAAGCATCAAGGTTGTCAACAAGCTGCATCAACCTCAAAGCAGGCTCCACCCTCTCCTATTATCCAAGGGACTACAAATAACCAAAAGCCTTTCAAGGCTTGCTTAGATGTGGAAAAGAAGGTCATGTGCTAAAGAAGTGCCCTCAGGTTCAAAGGCAAGCTTCAGGAGGTAAAGATAATATAGGTTGTTTCTCAGGTTCAAAAGGTAAAAAGCACATATCTTTGAATGGTAGGATGAATAACAATCTATCCAAACCTTCTCATGTGAAGCCGATTTCATATGATTCAAAGATGAAAAAGACCAATGTTTTAAAATTAAAATCTCTTCCTACGGATCTTAAAAAGAAAATGATTTCCAAATTCAATTCTTTTAAATCTAAAGTAATTGAACAGAAACAAATTTGGAAAGTAAAACAAAAGGTTAAAGAGATAAATGATTTTTCAAAAGAGTTTGAGCTAAAGCAGGTTATGCACACTGATAAAAAAGGAACTCCCAAGACCACGATGGCCTGGGTCCCCCTCTCTAACTAATCTGTTAATGAGTGCAGGAACATTTCAGGAGGACAGTTAGTAATCCGATTTTACCTACAGAGAATGTTCCTCGGTCAAATTTGAAGTGGAACAAACAGGCTCTGGTTTTGGTATCTCATCCATTTTTTGGATACTTATCTACACTATTATAGATCATACTTCACAATCACTGCATTTTTCTTGGTACTTCATTTCTCATCTTTTTGCTAGTATAATTTGGAAGACTTTCTTTAGTAAAATTGTTTTGCAATTCCGTTTATTAGATACTTAAAAAAAAAGAGGGAAATTTCATTTTTTTGTTTCATGGCAGTTAAAAAGATAATTCGGGGGAGAATAAAAAAAATTTCACGGGAACTAAGAACTTGATTTTGGATGACTAAGAAATGATAGTATATCTTCTTGGTATGCTTATTTGCATGACTTGTACTTTGTGAGAAATGATAGTAACTGATGTAGATGTCTGTAACACTTAATATTATAATATCTAAAAAAGACAGTTTCATTATATGATATGCTTGGTAGGCTCAGCCTGAAAATGAAGTAAACAGTGTTTCTGTAGCCTAACTAAAGCTTTAGAACTCGGTGATAAGGATCATTTCCATGACATCTCAGCCAGCACAAAGTTACATTAACTATCAAAAATAGGTTGAGAGTTTAAAATCTCTGCTTTGACATTTTCAAAATCTCCCTATCCCTAAGTCCTGAATGTAGCTTGTCGTTAGCTCTTCAGATGTATATTTCGTGCTTATCTCCTCTGCTATATTGACCTGGAGTGATGATCATCTCTGTTATACATGAGTATATACCTGAAGCTCTCATCAGCACGCTTAGATGATCTTCTCCTCTATTATACGTAAGTATAGACCAGGAGCTCTCATCATCAGTTCCCTAAAATAAAAGCATAGTGATTCTTAACTAAGATCATTGTTGAACCACAAAAGGAAGTCAAGCAGAGTTAATCACATTACTCCATAAGCTTTGATGATGGGATAAGTTCTTTGCCGGATGTCTATGGGAACCAAATCACCTGAGCTTCTCTAATTAAATCTAAAACATGATAAAATCAGTTGCAGATCACTTGCTGAAAAGGATAAGGCATGGGTTTAAATTGGACAAATATACCAACAATCATTTTTGAACTGTTTTTGTCTTTCAAAAAGTTAAAATTGTGACCAGACTCTGTATCAGTGTGATCTCACTAACTTGTCGACGTTCAAATACATCTTTGTGCTTTCGTATATCTTGAGGATGTGATCTCATGATCGAATTAGTTCTTGGTGTAATATGATAAAACAAAATAAAATAAAATGTTCATTTCAAATCATTTTTCAAGTCTTCAATATTATGCTATTAAAATGTTATCATTTTCACATACATTTCATGGGAAATTGCACATACAAATAAACACAGGTTTATTTGTATTGTTGAAATGATCTAACGAGAAATGTGTAGAATGTGTTTATGATTGTGTTGTAGATTTTTTGCTGCAAATGATGGTCGATCATCAGCTAAGCAAAGTACCTGACAAGAGAACCTGTTCCTCAAGTTTGCAGAAGATATCAAGCTAGGATTCCTCCTCCTACGTCTTCTGAAGCACTCAAGAAAATGCACATGAAGAGGGGGAGCATACAAAAAGGGGGAGCCTATAAAATGAAAGATCTTCAATACCAGATCATCAATCTAGGGGGAGATTAAAGATCATTATAAGGTTGGCTTATTGGTTCTGATCATGATACAAGACGTTGATAATGATAGACTAAGGGGGACTATTGTTGGGTCTGAAAAAGATAGTCTATATTATCAACACAGTCAAAGTCAACAAATGTCAACGTCACTGTCAAAGTCATCAAAAAAGTCAAACTGACGCGTTCGAGATGAAGAACCGACACAAGACGTTGAAGATATAAATGACTAGGAGTTTATTGTTAATAAATATATTTTGTTTCAACAAAACATATTTGTTTATGTTTTAGTCATTTTTATGTTTTAATGATAGTCTAGGGGGCTAATTGTCATTAAGTCTAATTGTCATTAGACTATATATAGCTAGAGTCATTAGTGTGTTTAGGAGAGCTTGAATGAAATAGATTTAAGATTTCCATGTAACCAATATCTTTTGCAAATCAATTCAGATCAAACAAGGGTTTTATTGAATGTTTTTGAGGTGTTCATCTTGTTCATCCTTATATTATAGTGTTTGATCTATTTTGTACTCAAATATCATTGATATTTGTGTTATTAGTGGGATTTGGTTGTGTTTATCAATCAAGTGCACTGTATCAATGATCAGAAGGACCAACAATGACATTAAAGCCTATTCTTTGTTGTGTAAAGGATTACCACTTGAAGTACTAACTAGACTTGATCGATATCAAACTGGATATACCATGTATAAAGCTTTGAAGAGAATTTGTGAAGGTGGTAAGGAGATTCAAGATCTCAAGAAGCAAAAACTGAAGAGGCAGTTAGAGTTATTTGAGTATTTATCTGGTGAAACTATAAACCAAATGATGAATAGATTTGTGCAACTTACAACTGAGCTGTCAACTGCTGGCATCAAAAATGATCTCAAAGATCTAAACTTCAGGCTTCTCAATGCCCTTACATCCTCATGGAAACAAACTGTGACATTGTTAAAGCATACTAACAAATTTCCTAAGGATCTTCATCTGTTGATTGCAAAAATTGAGTCAGTGGAGATTGATAAAAGCTCAAGAAACAATGATAGAGCGGCATCAATGTCTCAATACAAGTATGTTGCATCTCCAGCTAGCACTGTGGAGAATGACTTTATGGAAAAGAATGAGAATTTACTAGAAGAAGAGGGTGATCTATTTGTTGGAGCAAGATTCTTTACAGATTCTACATATACAAGTGCTCCTGCTTATGCAACACAGCCTCAACCTCAGTCTCCTCCTAAACCTCAAAGCTCTAATCCTCAAACTGAGACTCCATCTGTTAACTATGCTAAAACTAGCAAAGTTAAAGAAGTTATTAACATTCTATTACTGGATGAAGAGTCCAAAACTGCTTTTACTGCTTTCATGGCTAGTTTTCAAGCTTATCAGGGTTGCCATTTAACATAACTAGATCTTGTTTTGCAGGACTTATTCAAGATGGACCCAGATGATGTAGAGGAAATGGATCTAAACTGGCAAATGGTGATGTTTGCATATAGAACTCAGAAACACTCCTACATCAACAGAAACTACAAGCCAAGTGCTAACAAGACTGTAGGATTTGATAAGTCCAAATCAAGATGTTTTAACTGGAATAGCTATGGCCACTTCTCACGGGAATGCAAAGCTCCCAGAAACAAAGGAGTCAATGGTCAAGCTAGTTCAAGCAATCAACGATATCCACAACTGTCTCAGAAAATATTCCAAAAGTCATATCAAAGTCTACCAATGCCTGAGCTTAAAGATGAATATAAGTCTGTTGGAGAACCTAACGAAGCTCTGATAGTTAGCATTAAGGACGGATATGATTGGAGTGCTTATGCAGAGCAATTTACTGGTGATCTAACTTCTAGTTAATCTCTTATTGCAGAAGTTCAAGGAGAAGATTGGTCAGAAAATAGTGATCCAAAAGCTGAAGCTGAAAGTAATTCAGAGAATGAAGAAGAAGAATACGACTGGAGTGATAAAGCTGATCCTAAAGAGGATTCAGAAGAAGTTGCTTTAATGGCACAATCAGATCAACCAAAGGTTGAAAAGTCGTCTTCTAACTCTGAGACTTCTTCACCTAAATATCCTGAAATACCAGCTGAAGTAAGAGAAAAACTATGCACCAAATCTTGCTTTGAACATGTATATTATTACCGAACATACTCTTATAAAATCTGTGAAAAGCTTAAGCAAGAGGAATTAATGCATAATAAACTTAAAAATGATCATAAAATATCAGAAGAAAAGATTATTTCTCTACAATCTTTATGGAACAAAACTTTGAAAGAATTAGAAATTGTTTCCAAATAACTTGAAGAAATGACTAAGAACTTGGAACAGGAGAAAATAGCACATGCTGCTACACAAGTTGATCTAGCAAAAGTTAAAAGCTCCAAAACGATTGTGGAACAACTGGTGAGTGAACAAAAGGATAAACAAAAAGCAGAATTAGGTTTTACTCACGAACCAATGCCTGAATCTATAACAAACACTCTACCAGAGGATTTTAACACACATGATCACTCTCCTAAGAATAAAGAAAAACTTAAAGCTTACCAAAACAAAAACAACAAGATTTCTGATAATGAAGAAGAGAAAATCAATGTTGAAATCTTTGAAGAAAAGGATACAGAAAAGATCAAAATTGGTCATCCAATAAAAGTTAAATCATATGAACCACGACCGAAAAGTAAGAAAATTTTTGTTTCAAAAGAATCTGTGCCGGAGGAAGTAATCATTAAAAACATAGATAAGGCAAAACAAAAAGAAGAAACATCTGAAGATTCAAGCTCTTATGACCAAAAAGGTCAAAAAGAGAAAGAAACTGAAAAAGAATCTTCAACTGAAGATGTTAAATCTCAAATGAAATCAAGTTCCACAAAATCAAGGAACCAAAGGAGAAGAAGAAAAATGACTAAAGCTAAACTGATCAAAATAAGAGTCAAGAAAATCAGACAAAAACAACAAATCAAACAAATAAATTTAAACCAATCAAATTTGTGTCTGCTGGTATGTTGAACATGAACTCAATTCAAGATGTTAAACAAACTCCTAAGAACAAATCGAACTCTGATCTGAAAATAGGTTCAGATTCAAAGTCTTTCGCTGTCGTTAAACGATTTGTGTCTAAGGAATCAAAGAATGAAGTTCATATACAAAAGCCAAAACCAAATAGGCAAAAGAACAAACTGTCAAATCAAAAGCAACAGATTAACTTTTTGACGCCTAAACCTAAACAAGGATCAAACGTTGTGTCAACATAAAAAGTTAACAAACCACAAAGGTACTGTCAAATCTGTGACATGTACAATCATAAGACTGCTAAATGCTTTTTCAACAAGTACTGTCCTATATGTGATATGAGAAATCACTCAACAACAGATTATTATTTTAATAAGTACTGTACCTTCTGTGATGAACGGACTCATAACACAGAAAATTATTACTTTAGAAAGACTTCGCCAAGGAAAGGATTTGCTAATACACAATTGAGCAAAGGTTATGTTAATCCTCAGTTTAAAAAGAATCAAACTGATGGTTTTCAAAGATAAACTAACCAACTGTCACACCCTCAAAATCCGCGTGCGGGGTTTTACCGCGGGGCGCGTGACATACCACGATCTCAGTCATTAGTTACTCAAAACGACTCTATATGTACAAACATTCAAAATCAAAGTTTAACTTTAAATACTACGAAAGCGTTAAATAAACCAGAAAACCCAAAACAATGTAACATGATTTAAAATGCGCAAACAAACGCGCCCAAGCATTATTCAAAACCAAAGCATAAAGTTTAAACAAACATAATCCCAAAATCATTGTTTCATAACATGCTGACAACACCATGATGCTGACCCGTGTAATGTGCTCCTAGGCAATAGCAACCTTAACCTGAGAATAGCATACTAAAGAGTCAACACAACGGTTGGTGAGTTCAAGAGTTTACGTTAAACATAAATCAATAACAGTTGCACAATATAAGAAGTGTATTGTAATAGATAGCTAGTCTATAAACAAATAGTAATAACCATAGCGATTTCATGATTGAAGCTGACTGTGTTACGTTTGTTGCCTCCTGCCACGACATACCAGGTCGTGACAATGTTGGTTAGGACAAAATTGCACCCGTTTGACCTCGAGTCGCACAGGTGGGGCTCGTCAGACCCAGTAGTAATACCCAAAATTTCCCGCTAATATCATTATTAACAATCCAAAAGTGTGAGGACTTTCCATGGTAATCAGCACTATATTATACTATACACAACTCATATAAATAAAGCGTTTGTAAAAACAGTATGCAATGTCCCCCAAAAGAGAGTATGTAAAAAGTGTGGGGCATGAACTCACCTGATGCGCATAAGAAATTACTTAAGGCTTAACTTGACAAGAAAGAGTGGATAGACAACCCTCAGAGGTCACCTAGAACACATGAGTACATAAGTACGTGTACGCAGAATCATAATAAACCCTAAGTGCTCTACAAACCAAAGAACTCAAGGTCTTAGAATGACAAAACACATTTGACCCAGTTGACCCGTTTGACCCGTTAGTGACATTATAGATAAAATTCCATTCAAACAAGCATAACATTCCATCACACATGATTAACATACAAACTGATCACATATGACACTTCATTACCCACATGTACTACCTAGATCATCATACAGCTAGATATAATACAAGTCAAGCGAATCTCAAACAATTATTATGCTCAACATAGTTACAACACAACCAATGCATCATACATAGAATCAAAACATGCACGGCATGCCATGTGAAGCCATTCATGACTTCACACCCTAAACCCTGCCAATCCTACTAAGTAGGGGCCTCAAATTCACAAGCGTGTATAATAATCATCACATTATTCCATAGAGTCCACATCAACCAAAATATGCAACCATGATCTATTACAATCCAAACAATAGCCTATCATAACCCCTATGACACATATCCATGTAATCCTACAAACAGGCCAAACCTACCAATTAAACCAATAAACATTCATACACCCAAACAATACATTCTACATTCTTAGAAACCATCCATGAACATACTAGCATGATCCTAATGTCCCAAACATACTCAAACCATCATATTAAAGATGCAAATAAAGTTTCCCTTTTGGGAAAGCACATCCCAAAATCCATCAAACACCCAATACATTCATGAATTCATTACTAATATACCAATTCAAGCTCATGTTAACATCTAGACATGATCAACAACATCCAATCATCATAATTCATCAATCTTTCTAACCAAAAGTTACTACTTTTAGTATGACATGAACTACAACATTCATTGTAGGATTTCCAATAATCATATCATCAATCTAACACCCAATCATCATCACAAACACATTAACCACATCAATTCATCATCAAATCACCATATTCATGCAAATAAAGTTACTATTATTAGTAACCTATGAACAACGCATCAAAATCAAAGTTTTCTTACATAATCAACGTTAACTAACATCAATATAACCTAACTAACATCATAACATCATCAAACAACCAACAATCGACCCTCAATTGCAAGATTCGAACACCAAATTTCGGCCAACATCAAAATCCATGAAAAACATATAAAAATCTAACCTTTAAACGTGTAGGCTTGGAATTGATGATTATAACATGTTGTAGCACTTGAAATCGACCAAAATCGATGATGTTTGCGTGTTCTAGGGCTGAATTTCGAAGTGTGTGTGTGTGTGTGAAGCTTGGTCGCGGCCAATGGGGCTATTAGGGTTAGGATTTTGGTTTTTGTTTTATTAATTTATGGTAATTACCCCTTAAAACCTTGCAATTTGTATTTTATAAAAACTAGGCTTTTAATTACTTTTTAAAAAGGTTTTTAACTAAAACAACAAGCATATAACTTAATAATAATAATCATATGCATTATTTTCACTAATCACACAATACACGAATTAAATACACACGTTTCCACGTTACGCGATAAAATTAACAATTAATATTTAAATCACGTAATCACAACCAATAATCAACATAGAAATTATTGTTTAACATTATTAATTATTAGTAAGTCACCAACGTTCAACGACAACTAGTGTGTGCTCACGACATGTGTATGCAAGACTTAACGGAACTAACGGAGTTTGGTAACGGAAAATTACCGGATGTCATATTATCCCCATGTTGAAAGAATTTTCATCCCGAAAATTGTGTTACATGGTGAGTGTTCCATCACTGGTCTACTGCATTGGCATTAAGTACCTTCACCGACTGGCATCGTCTTTTCGAATAGCTGAGGATACTTAAGCTTCATTTGGTCCTCATGCTCCCACGTGAATTCTGGTTCACGTCTCAAGTTCCATCGAACTTTGACAATGGGTATCTTGCTTTGCTTATGTGTCTTCACCTCATAATCTATCACTTCTACCGGTTCCTTAATGAAGCGTAATTGTTCATCCACTTGAACTTCTTCCAGCGGTACGACCATCGCTTCATCCATTAAGCACTTGTTCAGATTTGAAACATGGAATACATCATGGATTCCACTCAATGAATCAGGTAAGGCTAGTCGACAAGCCACTGGACCTATTCTTTCCAATATCTCAAATGGTCCAACATATCTTGAATTTTGCTTTCCTCGCTTACCAAACCGGATCACACCTTTCCATTATGAGACCTTCAATAAGACCTTATCACCAATCTGAAACTCTAGAGGTTTCCGTCACTTATCAGCATAACTTTTCTGTCTGTCGCGTGCTGCAGCCATACGATTCCTTACTTGTACAATCTTCTCAGTAGTCTCGTGTACTAACTCAGGACCCGTTAGCTGGCTGTCACCAATTTCAGCCCGACAAACTGGTGATCTACATTTTCTCCCATACAACGCTTCGAAAGGTGCCGCCTTTATACTAGTGTGATAACTGTTGTTGTAAAAAAATTCCACCAATGGTAGTTGAACTTCCCAGTTAATCCCGAAGTCAATCACACAAGCACGTAACATGTCCTCCAAAGTCTGTATAGTACGCTCGCTTTGACCATCAGCCTGTGGATGATAAGCAGTACTCATATCCAATCGCGTACACAAAGATTTCTGCAGTGATTGCCAGAAGTGCGATGTGAAACGAGAATCGTGGTCAGAAATAATTGAGATCGGTACTCCATGCCTCGAAACGATCTCCTTCAAATAGAGTCAGGTTAATTTCTCCATCTTGTCTGTTTCCTCTATCGCCAGGAAATGAGCAGACTTTGTTAATCTATCCACGATAACCCATATTGTGTCGCAACCAGTAGAAGTTCGAGGTAACTTAGTAATAAAATCCATTGATATCTGATCCCACTTCCACATAGGGATCTCGGGTTATTGTAATAGTCCATACAGTTTCTGATACTCCACTTTTACCTTTGAGCAGATCAAACACTTGCTCACATATGTAGCTACATCCACCTTCATGTTAGGCCACCAGTAGTGTGCCTTCAAATCATGGTACATCTTGTCAAATCCAGGATGTATAGAGTACTTAGACTTATATGCCTCACTCATCACCAGATCTCTCAGATTTCCATGCAGAGGTACCCAAAGTCAGTCCATGAAGTAACGAATCCCATCCGCTTTTACGTCCAACTGTTTTTCCATTCCCTTTAACGATTCAAACCCAATGTTTTTCCTGTCAGGGCTTCTGTCTGAGCCTCTTGGATTTGTTCCGGTAACCGCATGCTGATAGTAAGTTACAAAGCTCGCACACATCAAGGCTTAGAAGTTTCTTTCCTACTCAGCGCGTCAGCAACTACATTTGCTTTCCCTGGGTGGTACTTGATAGCACAGTCATAGTCATTCAGTAATTCTACCCAGCGCCTTTGCCTCATGTTCAGTTCCTTTTGCTCAAATATATGCTGAAGACTCTTGTGATCGGTGTAAATAGTGCATTTGGTACCGTACAAGTAATGTCTCCAGATCTTTAAGGCAAAAATTACCACACCCAGCTCCAAGTCATGGGTGGTATAGTTCTTCTCGTGAACCTTTAACTGTCTAGAGGCGTAAGCTATCACCTTATCCCGCTGTATCAGGACGCATCCAAGCCCTTGAATGGAAGCATCACAATAGACTACGAAATCATCACTACCCTCCGGTAACGCCAATATCGGTACGCTACATAGTTTCTGTTTCAGCAATTGGAAAGCAGATTCCTGACTCTCACCCCATTTGTATGTTATTCCCTTGTGAGTCAAAGCTGTGAGAGGTTATGCAATCTTAGAGAATCCTTCGATGAACCGTTGATAATATCCCGCTAATCCAAGGAATTGTCGTATCTCACTTGGTGTCTTTGGGACAGACCAATTCTTTATCGCTTCAATCTTTTTAGGATCAACATGTATTCCCTTCTCGTTGACAATATGACCCAAGAATTGCACCTCACGTATCTAGAAATCACACTTAAAAAACTTCGCGTACAGTTGTTCCTTTCTAAGTAGTTCCAAGATTAAACGTAAGTGCTTCTCATGTTCTTCCTCAGTCCTGGAGTATATCAGTATGTCATCAATAATGACAATAACAAACTAATCAAGATAGGGTTTGCACACGCGATTCATGAGGTCCATGAATACTGCTGGTGCATTCGTCAACCCAAATTGCATGACCAAAAATTCATAGTGACCATATTGTGTACGGAAGGCAGTCTTCGAGATCTCCTCTTCTCGAACTCTCAGCTGATGATACCCAGACCTCAGATCAATCTTAGAGTAATAGCTTGATCCTTGCAGTTGATCAAACAAATCATCTATAGGAGGTAAGGGATATCTATTCTTGATAGTAACCTTGTTCAGTTCCTTATAGTCAATGCACATTCAAAATGTACTATCCTTCTTCTTGACAAATAGAACTGGCGCTCCCCAGGGTGACGAACTCGGTCAGATAAACCCTTTATCCAACAGCTCTTGTAGTTGGGCGGATAATTCCTGCAGTTCGTTTGGAGCTAACCGGTAAGGTGCTCTCGCAATCGGAGCGGCTCTTGGAGTCAACTCAATTTGGAATTCAACTTGACGATGAGGCGGTAATCCAGGAAGGTCTTTCGGAAACACCTTGGGAAACTTGCAAACTACGGGGATATCCTCTATCTTCTTTTCCTCGGTCTGTTTATCTGTGACGAGTGCCAATATGGCTAGTCAACCCTTTCGTAACAACTTTTGTGCCTTCATGAACTAGATGATGCCTATCACCGCACCACTCCTATCACCTCTGACCGTAAGGACTTCTCGCCAATAGGAATCCGTATGATCTTCTCGTGGCATATGACTTCCGCTTGTTTACCGAAAAGCCAATCCATGCCTACTACTACATCAAAACTTCCTAGTGTAACAGGCATGAGATCTATGTCGAATGTATGACCAGCAAGCTCTATCTTGCAGTCTCTAAGAATATGCGTTACGTGAATCTGTGTACCGTCAGCTAACTCTACGGTGTATTTAGATTCTAAGGCTAAGGGCATATCACTTAAAAGACTACAAAACTTAGTGGACATGAAAATTCTATCGGCTCCGGTATCGAATAATGCGGTAGCAAAACTACCATTAACCGAAAATTTACCAGTTACAGTTGTAGGGTCGTTTAGAGCCTCACCTGAGCCAATGATGAAGGCTCTTCCTTTGGCACCATTGTTGCTATTGCCTCCATTGTTGTTGCCATTAACGTTGTTCTTGTTGTTGCCGCTGTTATTGTTGCTGTTGTTGCCATTGTTGTTGTTGTCATTACCATTCCTCCTGAGCTGGGGATAGTTGCATCTGTAATGGCATTCTTTTCCACATTCAAACCAGCCTTTGGGAGTTTCCTGGGACTGTTGTGGCTTTTTCATCAGCTCACCACGACAGTCTTTCGCTGCATGACCAATCTTCCCACAACGTTGGCACTTGAAATTGTCACATCGACCCACATGGTGGTAGTTACACCGGTTGCACTTCGGCTATCTTCCGCCATACCCACCGGGTCCTTGATTTGAGGGAGTTGCCTGGTTGAAGCTTCAATTATTATCGAACCTCCGTTGCTGTTGCTGATTTTGTTGCTCTTGTTGAGGTTGAGATTGGCTGCTTGATGACGAGATGGGGTAGCTGCTCGGTGTCCAGTATAGCCACTAGTGCAACAAAGGCTTGCTCTTGAGGAATATCCAAGGTAGGGAGTGTGAGAAATGGGGTAGCTGTCGACGACCTCGTTCGTGGTCGGGTAGAGGCTATCGGTGGTACTCGCTCCTGATATATCATATGCCGTATGCAGGTAGGATAGTAATGCGAATCTCGTGAAGGATCACGTTCAGGTATCATGAATGGTTGATCCCAATCAACCTCTTCTGATGGATACTGATGTCATGGCCAGTCCGATCCACTGTCCGGTACGGGTGAGTAAGGAGGTGACTCAGATCTCGCGGGTCTCTTACCCAAGTCACGCGACGACGATGCCATGCTGCGAAGTACGTGATGCGTATGCCAATGAGTATACAGTAATGACTGGGTTTGAGAATGATATTCTCTGTTGATGTGAATCAACAAGGACTGAATATGATGATTGAGTCAATGACTGTAAGGCGGAATCAAACAATCACAGAACATTGAATGCTGAATAATACTCATAAATGATCTTTGTATTAAAGAAGGTGAAAAACGGTTACAATGAATGCTAGGGTTTTCAGCATGAACAGTAACAGTACACCTTGAACATATCATAAAGCAAAATATTCTGTTTGTCTAATGTCTAACAACAGTCAGTCTCGGTCACTCACATACGAGGTTTTCTATTCTATTTATAGGTTGACACATGCCTGAACAAAAGACTAAACTAACCCTGACCTATACATCAAAACTAGTCTAAGTACAAAAGTCTTCATCAGCATTTCTTCTGTACATCCGCATTGACTAATGCGGATGTTATAATCTTGTCAGCATTTATTCTTGGTCATCCGCATTGATAAATGCGGATGTTGAGTTGTTCATCAGCATTGGTGTTTGGTCATCAGCATTGACAAATGCGGATGAACAAACACTGCGCATTTGTTGCTGAACATCCGCATTTGTTAATGCGGAAGAACAAACACTTAGGCGCATTTGTTCTATGGTCATCCGCATATACAAATGCGGGTAGCCGACACTTGTTTTCTATTGTTGATGCAGATTCTTCATCCACATTAGATCTTGGACTTGGGGAGATTTTAGCAGAACAACTATCAATCCACCACTTGAATTGGCATGTATGATCCTTTCAGGGTCCAACAATACTCCCCCTAAGGATTATACAGCCTATGTACTTCAAGGCTTTGATGGAGGATGAGGTTGTGAGGATTCTGCTGGGTCTTGAGCAGCTTGAGGAGGGATGAGTGGTTCTGCCTATGAGGGATCCAAAATTTCCTTTATCATGTTGACAAAGTCATTGGCTTCAGTCATCTTTTCTCTATTTAGCACATGGATCTTCATTTGGCTCATTGTGTAGATGGCTTCCATAGGTAGCTTATTCAAAGAAATGGGTTCCCATATTGACACAGTGGACAACCCATCTCTAAGGATCAACAAAGCTCCATCAACATCCACTTCTAGCTTCACTATGTTCCCCAATTGCAAGGGAGTCTGCTTCTTTCTTCTCTGCTCTCTTTTAGCTTTGATTCTGTCAAAGGCCATCTTTAGAATCTTTATGCATTTTAAGAAAAAGTACATGTCTTCCTCACCCAGCTTATTGTTTAACTCTCTGAAGTGCCTTGTGTATATGTAGTGGATATAAGATTCATCTTGTAATCTCACTTCATATCCACTAAGCAATCTAATTTCTGCACCTTCTTTTCCTCCCCATTTTCTTCCAATAACCAACTCATATGTCTTTTCATCATAATAGACATTTGAGATTGGTTTGGAGGAATGAGTTCCAGCTACCATCTTTCTCTTTAAAGATTCCGTTGGCTTCACCTTGAGCCCAGGAAACACAACCTCTTCAGCTGGTTTTGTCTTTTTCTTCTCTAGAGGGTTAACAAAGGATCTATCTTTCCTCATACAGATTGCCTTGAGAGATTTGAAGTTATTTGTTCTTTTGAACATTCTTAGAATGTCTTCAAACTCATAACCCCTGAACATAGCCTGATGATTGATGAGGTCCAGTTCGGCTAGTTCTCTCAGATCATGAATCTACAGGGAGTTCACTAAAGCAGTACACTCAGTGAAGAATTGAACTAACCCTGAGATCCGTTTGACCATAAACATATTCCAGTCACTATCATACTTCCAGGCAATAATTTTCTGTCAGTCTTGCCATGTGGAGTAGATACACCTTTGATCATATCAGCAGTGGTGAGCCCCTCTTGAAGTGTTAACTTGGAAGGCACAGCAAACCACTCTGGATTTCTGTGTAGAACAGGTGCCAAAGAGTCATGATCTCTATAGGTGAGCTGGATATCTTGTGCAGATAATCTTGTTCTTGGCTTTTTGATGATCTCTTCTTCCATTTTCTTCAGCCTTTCTTTCTTCTCATTTATCATCCTAAGGATGGCAGCCCTTAGGGAATTAGTCTTCATATTGGCCAATTTTCTTTTAGTATACCCTTGAGCAGACAGATAATCCTTCATTTCCCTATCAGTCATGGAATAGGGATCAGGATATAATGATTGAGAAGCTTCAGTCTGCTTGGCCTTTGAAGTGGGTTTATCAGCTTGAGTTTTGGGAGAATGAGTCTTTTCATACTCAGTTTCAATAGTAGAGTCCAGCAGTTTGTTTAGCTTTTCTTCTTCTGCTATCATCCCCTCATATGTCATCCCAAAGACTTCATCTGGATCACAGCCATGATTGATGAGAAACAAGGCTTTGGTCATCAAATCATCTGTTTGGGCTTTATCCACATTTCTTGGACAGAGGGTTCAGGCTTTTCAGGGCTTTCTCTGACTATGTGTTCATCAATCACATATCCACCCTCTATCTCTCCTTCTTCAGGTCTATGCCCACTGACCTCATTTTCAGTTGTTCCTCAGCCTTTTCATGTTCTTCTAAAAATTAAGCAATAACTGCTAGGCTCTGAGGATCATCTTGTTGCTTTTTCTTTGGTGGATCTTCTTCTATAGGCCTTTTACCCTTTCCCTTTTCAGACAGGTATTTTATCTTTCTGGTATATGTTTGTACTCTTGGACCAGAAGAGGGTTCAGCTATTTCAGCTTCTTTAGGCAATTTTTCAGCTTCCTTTTCTTCAGCAGCTGATGGTATTTTCTCTATTGACTCTAGTTCTGATTCTTCCTTTCGTTGTTGGTCTTCACAGAGCTTTTTGATCAAATCTTTTTGCTCCTTAGTGAGAGACACAACAGGTACAAGCTGAAGGCTCAATTCCTTCTCAAGAGGGACAGGAGATTGAGATATCACTACAATGGGCTCAGAAACTTGACCTTGATCTCCAATAAATTCCCAAAATTCATCATCAATGATGAAATCTTCAGCAGTGAAGCTATCAAGAGCCTCGATCATATCATTGAACTCTGATTCTTCAATGTGTGTTTCTTCATGATCTTTGCTGGTGTATAGTACCATAGCCAAACTTTGTTTTTGTGGCTTGGTTCTACTTGATTCAGCTTCTTTTTCAGGCCCAGAAGATCTCATTTTCTTAGCAGGAGGAAAGTCATCATCACTCTCTCCTGAGGAACTTTCACCTCCTTCTTCTTTGTCATCATCTTTCTTCTTGTCACCCTCATCTTTATCACCTTCATCATCCTTTCTTTTCTTTTCAACCTCTTGATTTATGATGATTATCAGCTCCAACTCAGAAACTCTTTTGTTCAAAGTTTCTATCTGTTTTTGCATAGTCATGATTATATCAGTTTGCTCTTCCAGCAGGCTTTCTTGTTCCTCCATTGCAATGGTTTGGATGGTCAAAGTGTCCACATGACCACTGACTTCATCCTTGAATGTTGAAGAGCACCTTTAGGCTTTCTATCTCCTTATCTTTCTCTTTCTTTTCAGTCTCATACTTCTCTTTCATCTCTTTTAACTCCTTTTCCTTTTCATCTAACTCTAGAAGTCTGTCTTGAATGATACCAGATCTTCTATTTAGGAGTTTCTCCATCTTGGCTACTTTTTGCAACAGTTCTGATATCATCTCATCTTTTGCATCAGGCCTGATTGCCTCTAACTCAGCATAACTCTCAGAGGAACAGCCTTAGAAGTAACTTGCCTCACAAGCATCTTCATGCGATGATCCTCCTCATCAGATGTTGATTTGGATTCCTCTAAAGAGCTGGCAGAACCACCAAACTCAAAAGGCTCAGTAGAGACTGTGGATGCATGAACAGGAGATGTAGGAGAATGATGAATTGGTGAAATATGGGGTGAGTGTATGGGTGATATGTGTGAAGAGATGATGGGCTGTGTTTGTGGAAAGGGAATTGGTGATCTTTGTCGTGAGGGGATGGGATATGGAGTGGATGGAGAGGATATCTCAGCTGCATGAATAGAAGGCCCAGTGTGAGGATCACCACCTACATCAACCTGTGGTGACACTGGCCTCTGTCCTTCTTCAGCTACATCAGCTTGCTCATCAACATTGTGTTGACTAGGAGCAGCTTGCTCTTCTTCATGAACAGGCTCAACATCAGGAACCTCTTGAGCTTGTTCCTCAATATGCTCATCTTGGTTGATCTGTTCCAGCATCCAGGGTAATAGAGGAGCAAATGTGCCACTGTAGAAATTCCTGGGGTCTCTCTTTTTCATGTACTGATAGGACTTTGCATTGTAGTGAGGAATATCCATCACTGGTCCTTCAGGTATAATCTCAGGGAAAGCTTCATTGATGAGACACTGCAGAAATCTTGGATACATGAGGAACATGTATCTTCTACCCTCCTGAATGTTTGACACCAGACCATTAAACACATAAGCACACATGTTGAATGGCCTGTTTGTGCACAGAGCACATATAGCAGAAGAGGTGGTCACTTATATGTCATTCCATCCAGTCTTTCTCTTTGACAGGCAATGTTGCTAGAGATGAATGTGGAATCTCCATTGCAAGTCAACCAACACCTTGGCGATCTGCTTTCCTTCATAACCTCCCTCATAACCAATGTTTGCAAAGAAACTTATGATTTCATCATCTTCTAATTCCATCGGAGAATTGGCATCATCACCAAACTACAGACACTGTCTCATAATCTGTTCAGTAATGGCCAAAGTATGATCAGGAGTTATTCTTCCAGACAGAGTCCTTACACCGTCTATCTCTGTCACCTCATTAGTGCTCCAGAATGACCTTATGAATCTCTCATAGATGATAGGCCTAACTGTAATAGCATGAGCAACTCTGGTAGTTAAGATGAATCTGATCATGTCTCTCAAACCCTCTGCCTCAGTAACATCAGGATCAAGATAGCCAATACATTATAGAGCTTGCTCCATGTAAGATTAGCCATTGAAACCTGCATTAGAGGCATATGAATTAGAAGATGCAACTGTAATTGACAACATCAGGTTTTGACATTCACTTTTTCAGAATTGATTGTCCCCGGTTCTTAACATGAACTAGGTTTTGTAACCCGATTGTATGAGGTTAAATTCTTGTTATTTATTAACATTGCCTTTGAAAATGTCATTTAAACCTTGGTTTGATGTTACTTTTGGTGATTGATTCTTAACCTAGAGTTCTATGTTTAAAATCAGTTTTTGACTGTTCGATGTTTTAGGTTAAGAACTTTGAAGAAATTCACCTTTTTTAAAATAATACTGTTGTAGTTAATCGAAGATGAGGAGTTTTTGTGGTGAATAAGTCTTAGATCACAATTGATGAATTTTAGATGATAGGGATGATGACGGATGAACAAATGTGAAGACCGCTCGTCGCACTGTAAAGTCTCTCAATTTGAAAAGTATTAAATGACCTTTTAAATTCGGGTTTAAATAGATGATTTAATGACTTTTACAAATATTACAAGTGTTGAAAACAAATGCGAATGACCTTTGAAAAACACTGTAGCAAGTGCGGATAACAATTTGTTCATCCGCATTAGTGTATTGTTGCAAATGCGGAAGAGTAAATTTCTTGCCTCACAACTTCAACAAATGCGGTAGACCAGAAGTTTATTCGCATTTCTTGACTTGCATCCATCATCATGACAGAAGAGATTAAGCACATGATTTGATCATTTTGATACACAAGATAGTTTTTAGTGTTAAATTCAACCACATTCAGGAAATTCGGATGAGTAAAAAAGAAATACGTTAGAACAAAAGTTTACCCGCATAGACAAATGCGGTTGAACACTTTTGTCCGCATAGGTTTTTGTCACTTAAAACTTTGTGCACTTCTTTGACAAAATGCAGTAGAGTTAGCTTGTCCGCATTAGTTTCACTTTGTTTTAACTGGTATGAAAACAATTACCCGCATTGGTTATATGCCTGGGTTACCTTCACCCGCGTTAACCAATACACTTACCCGCATTAATATTTGAACTTAATCAAAAATTAATGTTTTTGTAGATTGAATTCTTTTCTATTTTCTGATGAACTGATGGCTGTTATGAAGAACTGTCTTTGCTTTACACTTATTTCTTATGAAGTTTTGACTGATGTTGGGATTGTCAATTCTTGCTTGGATTGAATTGTATATCAGGTATGATACATACATGTTTCCCAGAGTTTGACTGATCTTGGACTTTTGTGCATCCAAATGTCTGCATAAGCTGAGATACTATAGTATAACTTCTGCACCAACACCGTCAGATTCTTTTTGTTTTGATTTTATAAAAATTAAGAAATAAACTACCTGTACAAACTGATCAAAATTTTAAATTACTCCCCCTAAAGTTTATATCCTTATTTAGATAGAAACTTTAAGGATTTAAAAATTTTGGATCAAAAAATCTCTTTGATTTTTTTTTTTTTTTTTTTTTCAATTTTTCATGAAAGGAAGTATACTTTTGTTGGGATCATATCAATCCTACATTACAAAAGTGCAATCTTTTGATTGTAAAATAGACATGTTTATGAACTTATTGATTGAAGGTATGTTTGTCCTCTTAAACTCATACTTGGTAAATATTATACTGCATGTGACATTTATCATGTTTTGATTGATTTGAATATTCAACATGTACCTCACACACAGAAACATGGTTTGATCAACCATCCTCATGTAATGCATGGTAGACTACTTTCACATCTTACATGACCAGGTTACTTAAAATATGAGATCTCAATTTCACTAATCCTCATTGGGATTCTTTTACTTTGATCCTTTTGATATTTTGATCCACGTTGGGATTCTTTTGCACTTCACTTTGGAAGGTGATCCATATTGGGATTCGTTTTGCATACTCTTTTGTTAATTCATCCGAGGTGAATGTGTTCCATATTGGGAATCTTTTGGATCATGACATCAGCACTATGTGCTTGTTTCTTCAGGTCTTTGCTCAGCAAAACAAAGAAGAAACTGATGTAGGTGAATGAGATTCATAGTTCATCATTACCTGGTGTGTTTAAGTTGATACACACACATACACTTGAATAAGCTGATACTTACCAGTACTCTGAGATGAGTGTTTCACAGTTGAATATGATTATTTAGTTCATCACAGCATGTATCTTCCTTTCGAAGTTGAGCCTACCTACATATCAGGTAAGTCATGACAGTCTTTTAAATTTTAAATTAAGCACAGTGAATGATACAACGACTGTAATTATATCATTTTCCAAACGTATAAGACACAAACTTCAAGAAAAAGACTTCTTTTTGTGATTTTTGATAATTTCTGAATGTTTTTATAATTATTTTTTTTACTATAGGTTAATCATGCCAATTGATTGAACTAGGAATTCAAACCTATTAGGTTCAAATGCCTTGGTAAATAGATCAGCCAATTGATTGTCAATTTCAACTTGAATCAATTTGATTAACCCTTTTTCAGCACAATCTCTCAAAAAGTGATATCTGATTTCAATGTGTTTTGTTTTTGAGTGTTGAACTGATTATTAGTAATAAACATTGCAGCTGTGTTGTCAATGTGAATTGGGGTGTGCAGGAAGTTAAAACCATAGTCAAGCATCTGGTTTTGAATCCAGAGGACTTGAGAGCAACAAGCTGATGCTGCTATATACTCAGCTTCTGCTGTTGAGACAGACACATTTGGCTGCTTCTTGCACTGCCAGAGACCAGTCTGGGACCGAGAAATTGACAACCGCCAAAAGTGGATTTTCGATTGAAGTTGCATCCCCCATAATCACTATCAGTGTAGGCATAGAGACTGAAATCTCCTTCCTTAGGATACCACAATCCAAGAGCATGTTTGCCCTTAAGATATCTGAATATCCTCTTGACAACATTTACATGTGACTCTTAGGGATCAGCTTGATACCTGGCACACACACAAACACCAAACATGATGTCAGGCCTACTGGCTGTTAGATACATAAGTGAACCTATCATAGATCGATAGAGAGTCTGATCCACTAATTTGCCTTCTGGATCTGGACCAATCTTCACTTTAGTGTCAACAGGAGTTCTGATGGACTGACAATCAGCAAACTTGAATTTCTTCAACATTGATTCCACATATTTGGATTGATTGATGAAGATACCATCTGCTGTCTGTTGGACTTGTACCCCTAGAAAGAATGTGAGTTCCCCCATAGCACTCATTTGGAATTTTGAATGCATAAGGTCTTCAAAGTCTTTGCAGAGTTGTTTGTTTGTTAAGCCAAAAATGATATCATCCACATATATCTGAATCAGCAGCATGTCTTTGCCTTTTCTCTTTCTGAATAAAGTTTGATCAATCTTTCCTCTTTCATACCCGTTTTCAAGGAGAAAAGATGATAGAGTCTCGTACCACTTCCTTGGTGCTTGATGAAGACCATACAAGGCTTTGTTGAGCTTGTATACTCTGTGAGGGTAATCAGGGTCTTCAAATCCAGGAGGCTGACTCACATAGACTTTTTCTACAATTTTGCCATACAGAAAAGCACATTTTACATCCATTTGATAAACAGTAAAATTCATGGATGCTGAATATGCTAGAAAGAGTCTTATTGCTTCTTATCTTGCTACATGAGCAAACACCTCATCATAATCAATTCCTTCTTCTTGTGTATACCCCTGAGCCACTAATCTTGCTTTATTTTTGATGATGATTCCCTTGTCATCAGTCTTGTTTCTGTATAACCACCTGGTACCTATAGGATATTGTCCTTCGGGAAGGTCTACTAGTTGTCATACTTCTTGTTTCTTGAATTGTAGCAACTCTTCCTGCATTGCCTCAATCCACCTATTGTCTTGAAGAGCCTCTTTGATGTTTTTGGGTACCGTTTGACAAAGAAAGCAAGGGAACAAACAGATGTTTGCTATGCTTGACTTGCTTCTTGTAACCCATTCATTGAGATCACCAATGAAGCTTTCAACTAGATGATTCTTGTGTGTTCTGGTGGTTGGAATTGATTCACCAGCAATGGTTACATCAAGATTGGAGACATTCAGATCATCTTGGTGAGAGGCCAATTCATCTTGAACTGTGGGATAGTTATGAAAATAATCAAAACCGGTTTTAGTTCCTGCTTCAACATCAGCAGCACTTTGATTACTTCCATCATTTGAGGTTCTTTCAGTTTCAACTGGATGAGTAGCTTGATTTTGATCTTTGACTTTAGTTGAAGGATCTTCTGAAGGAGATGGTAGTGTGCTAGGATCAGCTTCAGTTGAAACACATTGATTTTGAGATGGTTGTCTGACAGGATCAGCTTGTAGTGGAACATCTTCAGTTAGTTGATAAGTAGAAGTTGGAGGAATCATTGGAAATTCATCTCTTCTTTCTACTCCTGAAGAGGGTTCTGCTGAATGTAGATTTCCTGCATCAGACAAATGAAATTGATCAAAAGATTTTGTAAAAGAGTCAATATCAAACAACCAGTCAGGACCATTTGTAGATTTGGAAATGAATGTTCCTTGAATTGAACATTTGTTGATTCATCAATAATATTTAATCTAGGATTAAATACTCTATAAGCCTTTGAAACAGAAGAATAACCTACAAAGAATCCTTCATCAGACTGAGATGAAAATTTTCCCAAATAGTCTCGGGTGTTTAATATCGAGATAGGACAACCAAATGACTTTAAAAATCCAATAAATGGTTTTCTATGAAAGAGAAGTTAATATGGCGTCTTGTTGGTTTCTTTTACAATCAAAGTTTGATTTTGCACAAAGCACGACGTATTAACTGCTTCTGCCCAAAAGGTGATTGGCAGTTTAGCATCGGCTAGCATGGTTCGTGCTGCATCAATCAGTGTTCTATTTCTTTTTCAGCTACCCCATTTTGTTGAGGAGTTCTAGCTGCACTAAATTGATGAGCAATGCCTTTGATTGTATAAAATGAACTCACATCTTCATTCTTAAATTCAGTCCCATTATCACTTCTAATTGTTTTGACCTTATGATCAAGTTGGTTTTCAATTTTTGTGATAAAATCTTTTATCCATTGGGACGCTTCGTTTTTATGAAGTAGGAAGAATACCCATGTAAATCTGGAAAAGTCATCAATGATCACCAAACAATACTGTTTCTTTCCAATACTTATAACATGAGTTGGTCCAAAAAGATTCATATGAAGCAGCTTCAATGGAGAGCTGTTTGTGTTCATCAGTTTTGGCTTGTGGGAAGACTTATGTTGTTTCCCTTTGAGACACGCTGAACAGTGATCAATAAAATGGAATTCTTTTTGAGGTAAACCAATGACGTGGTTTTCCTTGACTAATCTGTTCATGTTTTTGAAATTTGTGTGTCCCAACCGTCTATGCCAAAGCTGTGACTCATCAAAGGATGCTTTAGACAGAAGACATGTTTCTTCTTTTGGTGTATCAGAATTGAGGTTTAAGACATAGGTTTTATTCTTCCTTGGGGTTTTTAAGACAACCCATTCTTCAGGATCTTGAAATCCTGGTTTCAAAATATAGCAATGAGTGTCAGTAAAGTGAGTAGAATATTTCTTGTCACAGATCTAAGACACGCTGAGCAGATTGAAATTCAGTTGTTCACAGTAGTTCACTCGATCAAAGCTCAACATCCCATTTGTCACAGATCCTTCACCAGTGATTCTGCCTCCTTGTGAATCTCCACCGAATGCTGCAGAAGTTCCTTGAATATGCTTGAAATCATGAAGGAGGGAACGATCTCCAGTCATGTGTCGGGAGCATCCACTGTCCACGTACCATAAACTATTGGACCTGTATAGATGACCCTGCAAGCACAACAGAACTAGTTAGAATATGGAACCCAAGCCATGATGGTCTCGGGTTTCCCGTTCCTATCCATGATAGTAACTTTGTAGTACTTTTCCCTAAATAGTGACTTTGAGTGAGGTGTTCTGGGAGATTTTTGATGATATTTTGCATGTTTCATCTTATCAATTTTAGTTGAAGAGTCAGAAGAATAATGAAACCTTTGATCCCTATTTCTTTTAAGAAACCTGACCTGTTTTTTATTATCAAACATCATTTTTGAATTATGAAGATCATGTGTTTGGTTGATGTTATGATATTTGTTTCTTTGAATTTTCCTTGACTCTTTTATGTTACCCCTATCACGATCAGAAATGGCTGTCCTGAATTGAGCATTATGAAAGTGATTTCTAATTTTGGGTTTCACAGATGAGATTGGTGAGATGGGCTTGTGTTGAGGAATTCTAAACCCTTTTTTTTTTTTGAAGAAACAATCAGATGTATTGTGGTTGGTCATATCACAAACCGAACAATATTTATTTAAATAGCAGTTTTTGGTGGAAAGATTGTTCATGTCACAGATTGAGCAATATTGATTAAAAAAGCATTTATCAGTACTGTGATTAGATATTTCACACACATCACAATACATGTGTTTGTCTCTTGAAGCTGATCTTGATGTTGAAACCTCAGTAGATTTACCAGTTTTTGACTGAGTTTCAACCTTTGATTTTGGTGAGGAAGCAGAATCAGCCTTTTTAGTAGTTTGTTTCACAACTCTACTAGGTTTGTTCTTCCTAGATTGTTTCTACTTTCTTACCATTTGCTTCAATTCCCTTTCGAATTGATCTACATGTTCTTTATTAAAAATATCAAAACCAACTCCTTGCTTTGGTTTTGACGATTGAGGGTCAGCCTTGATTTTGGTTTTTGATGCTTTTGGAGTTTTGGTGTTCTTTGGAAGTGAAACTGTGTCTGATTTGATTGAATTGTTTGGAGATTTGATCTCACAATCACAACTGCTTTCAGCAGAAGGTTTCACTGAAATCTCAGCTTTCTGCTTTTCTTTCGAAATTGCAGGAACAAATTTCACAAAAGGCACTATGGCTTTGACAGGGCTTCTTGGTTTAATGACATTCACTGTCTTGTCTGAGTACTCTTTGATTTTGATAGGATGACCTAAATTTATTTTCTCCTCATTTGTTTCAATGTAAACATTTGGTTTGTTTTGAGGATTAGTGATTTGTGTTATTATTGTTTTAGCTTCACTAGTTTTAGGTTCAATTTTATCAGACAAAGTGACAGATTCAAGCATGACAGTGTAATTGTCATTATATGGTGGAGGACATGAATTGTATCCAATCCCAGTCAAATCATTATGCTCCTTCTGTGAATCAAGCATCTCTTGCAGCTTAGCTGAAGACAGTTGAAACTTTTCAAGTTTCACTTCAGTAACTGATTGCTCAGCTCTGGATTGCGCTAATTTTTCAGTTAACTCTTCATTCTCAGCTGAAAGAGTGTACTTTTCACCATGTAGTTTTTCAATATCATAAATGAGAGATTTGATTTTTATTTCGAAACTTTTGATTTCTCTTTTAAGCATCTCAGATTTTACCTTTTCTTATTCGATTTTATCAGCCAATTTGTGATTATGCTCATGATATCCTTGCAGTTCAGCTATGCATTTATCACTACAAAGATTAGATTTTACCTTAGATGGCATTGGATTTGGGCAATCATTGATGTGAGCCATAAGAGCATGATTTTGAAATTGAGGCTTTACTTCTTCAGCATATACGCTCCAATCACATACTCCATGTTGTCTGATGACAAGTGCATTTGAAGTAGTTTGGCTGCTTCCATGAGCTTGGTTAGTCAGTTATGACTGACTTTGATAGGGTTGTTGATAGTGATGCTGCTGTTGATGATTGCTGGAGTGGTAGCTTGCGCTTGGTTGTGAGGATGATTGGCCCTGTGAATTTCTTTGAATACTGTGGTTGTTCCTTTTTGGAGCATTACATTCCCTTGAGAAGTGGCCAGTCATACCACAATTGAAACATTTGACTTTGGATTTGTCGTATCCAAGTTTTGTATTTTTATTCAGACTCAGCTTTCTCCCTTTTCTGAAAAACTTCTTGGCTCTCATTGCAATCATAGCCATTTGCCACTGCAGATCCATTTCTTCCACATCATCTGGATCCATTTCTTCCAAGTCTTCTTGAATCAAATGAGCAGAAGTGAGTCTTCCTCCAAGATAAGCTTTAAAACTTGCAACAAAGGCATTTTAAGTAGCCTTTTGCTCTTCAGTTCTCTTATCTTCAGATATACTTGTAGGAGTGGTAGCAAATCCAGTTGACTGAATTGAAGGAGATGGCTTGGTTGTTGAGGGTGTGGCAATGAATCCTGTTGTTTTTAATTGATCTCTTGATGAGAGGAAGTCATCATCTTCAGTGATGAATGCATTTTCCACAAAATTAGTTTCTGATGGAAATTTGTATGCCTCAATGACTTTAGGTCCACCTAGATTTCTGCTCTTTTCATCAAGTTCAAGAGCTTCAATTTTAGCAATCATAATATCCAAGGTGCTGCTCTCCAAATAAAGAGTGTTTTTCAGCATGGTTACATTTTGTTTCCAACTTTCTGGAAGACTGTGAAGCATCTTTTTGTTCAATTCTTTGACTTTATATATAAGCCCCATAATCTCTAAATCATTCACGAGCTGCACAAATCTATGCAGTTGTTTAGAGATGGCTCCTCCTTAGAGTGATGAAAGGTTTCATATTGATTAAGAACCTTAGCCTTGTTAATTTCAGCTACTTCACTGCTTCCTTCACACATTATTAATAGTGCATCCCACACAGCTTTAGCTATTCCATACTTCTCAAGTCTTTTCAGCACATCCATCTTCAATGCTTGTGTTAGAATGGAATAAGCTTTGAGATCAATTTTGATCTTCTAGTAGTCATCATCATCAAGTGTGAGATCCTCAATAGGTATTCTTGAGGTTTTGTACAGTGCAGCCTGATCAGTAGAGAGTGTCACTGGGATGTGAGGCCCTTTACATATGGATATCCAATAGTCCGGATCTACACCTGTAATGTAATTCATGAACCTGATTTTCCATTGCTTAAACTCAGATTTGTGTTTAAGCATAGGGGGTTTAGGAGTGTGACCAAGTTCAGAAAAATTATGTGAATCCATGTTAATAAGCTGTTTTTAATTGGTTTAAATATGGATTAAATTGATTATTATGTTCAACAAGTCCAAGTAGTCCAAATAGTTCAAAACAGGATTATGTAGATAGATCTGTTTATGTTACAGGTCTGATTTTATGGATGAGAAACTGTTCAAAGATTAGTTTTTAGATGGAGAATACGGATGAACAGTGACTGTCGATGAGTTTCAGCAGATATTCAGTTTGTATACTGAATAGAGGTAGTCAAACACTCTATCAGCAACTCAATCACTAGATCTATCGAGTTCAGCTCAGATCTGAGCAGATCTGAAGAAGAACTGAGAACCAAAGCTCTGATACCAATTGACTGGGTTTGAGAATGATATTCTCTATTGATGTGAATCAACAAGGACCGAATATGATGATTGAGTCAATGATTGTAAGGCGGAATCAAACAATCACAAAACATTGAATGCTGAATAATACTCGCAAATGATCTTTGTATTAAAGAAGGTGAAAAACGGTTACAATGAATGCTAGGGTTTTCAGCATGAACCGTAACAGTACACCTTGAACATATTACAAAGCAAAATATTCTGATTGTCTAATGTCTAACAAGAGTCAGTTTCGGTCACTCACATATGAGGCTTTCTATTCTATTTATAGGCTGACACATGCCTGAACAAAAGACTAAACTAACCCCGACCTATACATCAGAACTAGTCTAAGTACAAAAGTCTTCATCAACATTTCTTCTGTACATCCGCATTGACTAATGCGGATGTTATAATCTTGTCAACATTTCTTCTTGGTCATCCGCATTGACAAATGCGGATGTTGAGTTGTTCATCAGTATTGGTGTTTGGTCATCAGCATTGACAAATGCGGATGAACAAACACTGTGCATTTGTTGCTGAACATCCGCATTTGTTAATGCGGAAGAACAAACACTTAGGCGCATTTGTTCTATGGTCATCCGCATATACAAATGCGGGTAGCCGACACTTGTTTTCTATTGTTGATGGAGATTCTTCATCCGCATTAGATCTTGGACTAGGGGAGATTTCAGCAGAACAACTATCAATCCACCACTTGAATTGGCATGTATGATCCTTTCAGGGACCAACAAGTAAGGAGAATAAATGACAAGCAACCAACAACTGTACGGTTATAGTGTAGCGTGTGTGTATGCAACCTAATTCCCTATAACCAATGGCTCTGATACCAATCTGTCACACCCTCAAAATCCACGTGCGGGGTTTTACCATGAGGCACGTGACATACCAGGATCTCAGTCATTAGTTACTTAGAACGACTCTATATGTACAAACATTCAAATTCAAAGTTTAACATTAAATACTGCGGAAGCATTAAATAAACCAGAAAACCCAAAACAATGTAACATGATTTAAAATGCGCAAACAAACGCGCCCAAGCATTATGCAAAACCAAAGCATAAAGTTTAAACAAACATAATCCCAAAAACATTGTTTCATAACATGCTGACAACACCATGATGCTAACCCGTGTAATGTGCTCCTAGGAAATAGCAACCTTAACCTGAGAATAGCATACTAAAGAGTCCACACAACGGTTGGTGAGTTCAAGAGTTTGCGTTAAACATAAATCAATAACAGTTGCACAATATAAGAAGTGTATTGTAATAGATAGCTAGTCTATATACAAATAGTAATAATCATAGCGATTTCACGATTGAAGCTAACTGTGTTACGTTTGTTGCCTCCTGCCATGACATACCAGGTCGTGACAATGTTCGTTAGGACAAAATTGCACCCGTTTGACCTCGAGTCGCACAGGTGGGGCTCGTCAGACCCAGTAGTAATACCCAAAATTTCCCGCTAATATCATTATTAACAATCCAAAAGTGTGAGGACTTTCCATGGTAATCAGCACTATATTATACTATACACAACTCATATAAATAAAGCGTTTGTAAAAACATTATGCTATCTCCCCCAAAAGAGAGTATGTAAAAAGTTTGGGGCATGAACTCACTTGACGCGCGTAAGAAATTACTTAAGGCTTAACTTGACAACAAAGAGTGGATAGACAACCCTCAGAGGTCACCTAGAACATATGAGTACATAAGTACGTGTACACAGAATCATAATTAAACCCTAAGTGCTCTACAAACCAAAGAACTCAAGGTTTTAGAAAGACCAAACATATTTGACCTAGTTGACCCGTTTGACCCGTTGGTGACATTATAGATGAAATTCCATTCAAACAAGCATAACAGTCCATCATACATGATTAACATACAAACTGATCACATATGACACTTCATTACCCACATGTACTACGTAGAACATCATATAGCCAGATATCATACAAGTCATGCGAATCTCAAACAATTATCATGCTCAACATAGCTACAACACAACCAATGCATCATACATAGAATCAAATCATGCACGGCATGCCATGTGAAGCCACTCACGACTTCACACCCTAAACCCTGCCAATCCAACTAAGTAGGAGCCTTAGATTCGCACGCGTGTATAACAATCATCACATTATTCCATACAGTCCACATCAACCAAAATGTGCAACCATGATCTATTACAATCCAAACAATAGCCTATCATAACCCCTATGACCCATATCCATGTAATCCCACAAACAAGCCAAACCTACCAATTAACCCAATAAACATTCATACACCCAAACAATACATTCTACTACCTTAGAAACCATCCATGAACATACTAGCATGATCCTAATGTCCCAAACATACTCAAACCATCATATTAAAGTTGCAAATAAAGTTTCCCTTTTGGGAAAGCACATCCCAAAATCCATCAAACACCCAATACATTCATGAATTCATTACTAATATACCAATTCAAGCTGACGTTAACATCTAGACATGATCAACAACATCCAATCATCATAATTCATCAATCTTTCTAACCAAAAGTTACTACTTTTAGTAAGACATGAACTACAACATTCATTGTAGGATTTCCAACATTCATATCATCAATCTAACACCCAATCATCATCACAAACACAATAACCACATCAATTCATCATCAAATCACCATATTCATGCAAATAAAGTTACTATTATTTGTAACCTATAAACAACGCATCAAAATCAAAGCTTTCTTACATAATCAACGTTAACTAACATAAATATAACCTAACTAACATCATAACATCATCAAACAACCAACAATCGACCCTCAATTGCAAGATTCGAACACCAACTTTCGGCCAACATCAAAATCCATGAAAAACATATAAAAATCTAACCTTTAAACGTGTAGGCTTGGAATTGATGATTCTAACGTGTTGTAGCACTTGAAATCTACCAAAATCCATGATGTTTGCTTGTTCTAGGGCTGAATTTCGAAGTGTGTGTGTGTGTGTGAAGCTTGGTCGCGGCCGATGGGGGCTATTGGGGTTAGGATTTTGGTTTTTGTTTTATTAATTTATGGCAATTACCCCTTAAACATTTGCAATTTGTATTTTATAAAAACTAGGCTTTTAATTACTTTTTAAAAAGGTTTTTAACTAAAATAACAAGCATATAACTTAATAATAATAATCATATGCATTATTTTCACTAATCACACAATACACGAATTAAATACACACGTTTCCACGTTACGCGATAAAATTCACAATTAATATTTAAATCACGTAATCACAACCAATAATCAGCATAGAAATTATTGTTTAACATTATTAATTATTATTAAGTAACCAACGTTCAACGAAAACTAGTGTGTGCTCATGACACGTGTATGCAAGACTTAACGGAACTAACGGAGTTTGGTATCGAAAAATTACCGGATGTCACACCAACCTTCCTTAGGCTTGAGATCTTTCAAAATAAATGACTCTGTGAGACCAAAACAATACATTCAAGATCAATTCATTCCAAGGTCTATGAGAATGAATGATAAAAATTTTTGAAATAAAAATTTTTCAAAAATTGATCATTCAAATGATATGAATTTTCTTAATAATGATCAAAAATTTGTGAATAACAGAATTGGTAAATTCATCAAAAACAAGCCTGATGTGAATAAACTTCACTTTAAACAATTTACTATCGTTGATATGTTTGGAAAACCCAAAACCATCTCGGCTTAGGTAGATAACTCAACTTAATTTCTTTGTCTTGCAGGTACGCCCGAGAAGACCAATTAACACATGGTTTGTGGATAGAGGGTGTAGCTGGCATATGACAGACAATCATGCCTTATTTCCAGATTTTAAGTTAAAGGATGGTACACATGTCGCCTTCAGTGGTGATGCAGGAGGAAAAATCACAGGCGAGGGAACAGTATCCAATGGGATAATAAGCTTTGATAAAGTCAACTTCTGCTCACAGTTGAACTTTAATTTGTTAAGCGTTTCCCAAATTTGTGATAAATCATATTTGGTTCTTTTTGATGATTCTTTTTGCTACATTTTGAAGCCAGGTTTTCAGATTAGCAAAGACTGGGTAGTTGTTAAAGCTGTTAGGGATCGAGAGGTATACAAGCTGGATATGTCTCAAGTTGATCCATCTACAGAAACAACTTGCCTTATTGCTCAAGTATCAAATAACGAAAGTCAGCTTTGGCATAGACGTCTCAAACATTCCAACTTCAAGAATATGAATAAGCTTATAGCCGAAAATCATGTTATCGGCCTTCCATCAAAGAAATTTACCACTACTGATCTCTGCTCAGCATGTTTAAAGGGAAGCAACACAGAGCCTCTTATAAGCCCAAGCAAATGAACTCAAATTCCAAACCTCTCCAGATGTTGCATATGGACCTTTTCGGATCAACAAATGTGAAGAGTATTGGAAGAAAATCTTATTGTTTAGTTATCATTGATGACTTCACAAGATTTTCATGGGGTTTCTTTTTGAATGCAAAATCTAAAACGGCTGAATTATTAAAAGAATTCATCACAAAAGTTGAAAACCAATTAGAACAAAAAGTAAAAATAATAAGAAGTGATAATGGAACGGAATTTAAAAATGCAAATATTGACATGTTCTATGCAGAAAAAGGAATTGCTCATCAGTTCCGTGCTCTTAGAACTCCACAACAAAATGGAGTTACTGAAAGGAAGAACAGAACTTTGATTGAGGCTACACGATTCATGTTAGCAGATACGAAAATTCCTATCACTTTCTGGGATGAAGCCATATCTAATGCGTGTTTTGTATAGAATCGTACTTTAATTGTGAAAGACAAACTAAAAACTCCTTATGAGTTGATGTTTGGCAGGAAACCAAACATAGATTTTCTGAAATCTTTTGGTTGTCCAGTTTTGATTTTAAATTCAAGTGATCATTTCGGAAAATTTGATTCAAAATCTGATGAAGGATTTTTCGTTGGATATTCATCTGTTTCAAAATCCTATCGAGTTTATAACTCTAGGACAAATGTTATACTTGAAACATTCAACGTTAAATTCCTTGAAATTTCTTTTCCATCAGTTTCAAATGGTCCAGCTTGGTTATTTGATTTAGATTCATTGTCAAACTCTTTTCAATCTGACTTTTTTAATCAATCTAACTTGCTTGATTCTACAGGTGAGAAGAAACTTCAAGGAGATCTCAGGTCTTTTAGTGATGATTCAGATTCTGATGATATGGATGACTCAAGCCCAGATTATCTATTTTTCTCTTTTGTCAAAGATTCAATAATTCGATTTGATAATAATGATGATCTCTCTTAACAAGATGAAGATCATTCTGTTTCAAAAAATCAAGATGTTTCACAACCTATTCCGAATGATGGTATAGAAATTATACAACCAGAGTCTAGAACATCATCTATTTCTGGTCATGTAGTTGACACCGGTAATCTTGATTACTTCATCAACTCGCCGACTCAAGTTCCTAATTTCAATCCACATTCTTCGAACCTATTGCATCAGCTTTCTAACTTGAACCAACCCAATTTGGATGTTCATGTTCATGGGAATGAGATTCCAACATCTCGTATTCACAAGAACCATCCAACATCTCAGATTATTGGTCCATTGAATGAGAGAACTAGAAGTAAATCAGAACAAGAAAATCTTTGCTTATACTCATGTTTTCTTTCTCAAATTGTTCCTAAAAACATTACTGAAGCGTTAAAGGACAATAGTTGGATTGAGGCTATGCAAGAAGAATTATTGCAATTCCGCAAACAAGAAGTGTGGAATCTTGTGGATTTTCCTGAAGGAGAAAATGCCATAGGCACAAGATGGTTGTTCAGAAACAAAATAGATGATCGAGGAATTATTGTTAGAAATAAAGCAAGACTCGTAGCACAAGGATACAACCAAGAGGAAGGAATAGATTATGATGAAGTATTTGCTCTAGTTGCAAGACTTGAATCAATTTGTCTCTTCCTGGCTTATGCATCATTCATGAGATTCAAAGTGTATCAAATGGACGTTAAAGGTGCATTTTTGTATGGTCCAATCACCGATGATGTGTTCGTAAAGCAACCACTGGGTTTTGAAGATTTGGAATTTCCTCATCTTGTGTACAAGCTTAGCAAAGCTTTGTATGGACTCCATCAAGCTCTTAGAATCTGGTATGAAACATTGCCACAACACTTAATCCAACATGGATACACACAAGGGAAAATCAATCCAACTTTGTTCATAAAGAAGGATGTTGATGATCTTTTATGTGTACAAGTGTATGTTGATGATATCATATTTGGTTCTACTAGTCCAAAATTGTACAAGTCTCGATTTCAAATGAGTTCTATGGGAGAAATAACTTTCTTTCTTGGACTTCAAGTCAAGCAATCTGCAGATGGAATATTCATAAATCAAGGGAAGTTCATTGACAAACTCTTGATGAAATTTAAACTATAAGATTGTCAGTCCATAAGAACTCCAGCTGATGTCAATTCCAAAATTGAGCCTGATCCCAAAGGAAAATCTGTAAACCAAACATTATACAGATCTATGATTGGTTCATTGATGTATCTTACTGCATCTAGACCTGACATAATGTATGTTGTTTGTATCTGTGCCAGGTATCAATCAGACCCCAAGGAATCTCACTTAATTGCTGTCAAACGCATATTCAGATATCTCAAAGGAAAACTGGCTTTAGGGTTATCGTATCCTTATGAAGGAAACTTCGAGTTATATGGGTATACTGATAGTGATTATGGAGGATGTTGTCAAGATAAAAAATCAACTACAGGTGGTTATCAGTTTTTAGGACCCAGATTAGTCTGATAGCAATCTAAGAAACAAAAAAATGTCTCCGTTTCAACCGCAGAAGCTGAGTACATAGCTGCTTCAGTTGGATGTTCTCAAATCCTTTGGTTACAAAACCAACTGCTAGATTACGGGTTCAAATTTCTTAAAACTCCAATTTACATTGATAACACTGCTGCTATGTTCATTACAGCTAATCCTATCCAACATTCAAAAACAAAACATATCGAGATTCGATATCATTTTCTCAGAGATAACTCTGAAAAAGGTTTAATCATTCTGATTCAAATTGCAACTAAAAAATAGTTGGCTGACCTTTTTACTAAAGCCTTCTTACTAGGACGGTTTGAGTATTTGGTAGAGTCAATTGGTCTTATTAACCATATTTAAAAACTAGTTTTTGAGTATTTCAGTTAATTGAGTCTACATATGATCAGAACCCTTCCTTACCTAAATAGGGCACAACAAGAGAAACTATCAAAGTTAATTGCCTGATTGTATTTTGTGTGCGTATGTTTCTTAGTAAAAGCAAAACCCAATACAAAAATAGAAAATTGAAAAATCAAACGATAAAAATATAAAACAAAAACTACAAATATAAAGTTTTTCTTTGTTCATTCATTATTTAGGATGAATCTGTCTTTGCAATACGTGATAAATGATAGATACATTAGTATGATCAGTTGCATACTTCACTTGATAATAAAGTCTGACGTGATCAGATATGATGTGCAAGTAAGTTCATGTAATTAGACTAAAAAAGTAAATTCTTGTGATTAAACTAAATCACTCATGCATTTATGTCTATCTATCTTAGCACTAATGAGTAGTGTTGATTTCTCAAAATTGATTGGTTGTTAAGACATAATCTCACACCTAGCGGTGATATGAATAACCATTGAGCTCTAATTATTTAAAGCATCTAACACTTATCTGTTATGAGTCATCATAGACCTAAAGTGATGAGATATCCTTTGTTGTAAGTGATTACAGACCTAGATATTCTCACTGATGCAACAAGATGCCAATGTGCACAAACACCAAATAAGATCTAGTTATAGTATATGTCAGGTTAACAAGTTGAGATCAGTGACTTCTTGTATATCTTTATGAGAATTAACCTCTCTAAGTCTAAGTGTGACTGCATAATGTCATATCTAATTGTACCTTAATCAATCCAAGAATTGAAAAAGTAAGTGTGTTGAATATCTTGCTAAATGCACTTATTTTCTGTCCTTAGATCTCGTGTCTCCTTTACTGCAGAAATGCTAATCTGGAACACACTTGATCAGGATTTATTCACTGCCTATGACTATCCATCATTTTTTTAGTTTAATGTGATGATCTTAACGGATATGATCTCAATACAGACATTGATTCATTTGTAAATATTAGATTTTTTTCTGCTTTAATTTTGATTTTTGCATGTTTTCTATGTGCGGGAATATTAACAATGATTAGTCTGATCTTCTTGTGACAAATTCAAGAAACTTCTAAGTTTTGTTAAACTTAAAAGTTTAGGGGGAGTAAAAAAAATAGAAAGTCTAAGAGAAAATAATTCAAATTTCACGATATAAAAAATCAAAATTTAGTGTTTTGAATGGAAATGATGAAGCTAAAAAGTTCAAGCATGTGTGTGTTTGACATAATATAAAAATAAACCTAAAAAACATTTTAAAGTGGAAAAACTTCTTGCAACATTGTAATACTAGATTATTTGTTACAATTAGAGACTAAAATGACGGGAAATTGTTTTTGAATAATTAATAACAAATATAAAAAGGTCAAAACATAAAATTATCAAAAATAGAAATAAAACTTTTGAAATGTCAGAAGTTCAAAATTGAGGGTCAATTATGAAAATTTTGGGTGAAAGTCAAAATTTGACAAATTGTTAAAAAAAATTAGTATATGAACAGTACTAATATGTTTAAATAGTGTTCAGGTGGAAGACTTGAAAATTACAAGTGTTAGACTCATGAAAGTTATCTCATTCGCCTAAACAGTGTTCAAAAGTCCAAGTAGGAGCATGATGATTTTTTTTTTCAGAATTAGTACAAGTGTTGGACATTTCAGACAACCTTATGCGTCTAAGCAGTTGTCATGCGTCTAAACAGTTGTCATATGTCTGAAATTTGGTTTAAGTGTTGGGCGTTTCATCCAAAGTCATGAGCCTACACAGTACTAGACTTTCAAGAGTTGGGCGTATCAAGTGAAAAATTACCAAGTGTTGGGCGTTTCAGCAAGACTCATGCGCCTGAACAGTGCAAAAGCGCCTGAACAGTGCTTATGCATCTGAACAGTGCTTATGCATCTGAACAGTGCTCATGCGCCTAAGATCATGCACACAAATAGTGCTCATGCACCTAAATGTGAATCATCTTCATGCCCACAAATAGTGCTCATGAGCCTAAGCTCATGCGCACAAACAGTGCTCATGCGCCTAAAAATTTCACATAGTATAAATACAGCACTTTGTGATTTCAGTCGATTCATTCACTCAAAATACCTTGTTCGCTCACACCCGACTCTCGATTATCTTTGATTTTCAGATTGTGATTGATTTAAGTTCTAAAAGTGCATATCGATAGTGAGTATTACTGATTATAAATGTAAATTCTTGAACAAAATCACACAAATTTCATGTTTAATGGTTGAATTTGATTGGGCGTTTCTATGCTATACGGGCGTATGAACCCTAGTCATCTGAAATATGTGAAAATGTTGAATAAAATGGATATAAGAATTGAAATTAATGATTGATTGTTAATATAAACTTGATTTCGAGCATGTTGATACATTCAAATTAGTTATTAATTGAAATTGTTTCTGATGATGAATGTTCATCAGTCGAATGTTGAAGATGAATAGTCAAATTTGAATTTTTTTAATAAAATGAAAAATTAATCATAAAATCATGTTAAAATCTGTTTTGATAAGAATTTATTGAATTAATGTGTTTTATACCACTTTCATACTATCTTGAATGCATTTTGTTCTTGAACAGACCATGTAAACACTTAGAAATTTTTTTTTAAGTGCAAGTTAGATTAAAAATTGATAAAACATTCTAATTCTTTAAAATTTCAATAAATTTCATTGATTTTAAGTGTTAAAAGTCAAAGTGTCTAAATCTCTTGTTTCAAATTTTTACAGATGGCTAAGTTAAAATTTGAGCCAAAGCATAATGTGGCAGCTTTACTAAATGAAGAACTACAAGAGGCTGTTAGCTATGAAGAAATGATTAGGTTCATGTTGAGAACTAAATATGTATATGCTATGTGCCATCAACCAGTCATATATGCAAGATTGATAAAGAAGTTTTGGAACACAGCCACAGTTGAACTCAAAGATGATGGTAGAAAGGTTGTAAGGGGATTTATTACTAATGAGAGAATGATTGAAGTTTCTGAAGATTCAATTAGAGAAGCATTAAGGTTGGGACATAATGACGCAGATGATTTAGCTGAATTATCTTTCAATGAATGTAGAGAAACATTTATGGCTATGGGTCACCCAGACCATTTCCCTAAGAAACAATTCTTCAAAGCATGAGTGTATAATCATTGGAAGCTACTGTGTTATATCTTTCAGCACTGCATGTCAAAGAGAAGTGCAGGATGGAATTCTTTTCCAGTTGACATAGCATCTCCGATTGCATCTCTTACAACAAATAGAAGGTTTAACATGTCAAAATGGATTCTAAATGGTTTTATTTTCAATCTGGAGAAATGAATCAGGAATAAGTACTTGATGGATCCTAGATTCTTACAAATAATAATTAATGAAGAGTATCCACACATTCGTGTTCATGGTGTTAGTGGAGAGACAATGATACTGGAGCATATGTTAGAAATTTCTTATAAAAGACTTGCTATGATCACAGGTGCACAAAATGTACCCATGTTTGAATACATGAGAAGTGTTGCTAATGATGAGGTGGATATTACTATAGATCACTTTCATTTGACTGAAGAAGAACCAATTGATCCAAATGAACTTATTGAAGAATTACCTTAAGAACCTTCTGATGATGATGATGATGAAGGAGATCATGATGAGAATGATGATGATGATGAAAGTTCAAGTTCTTTTTCTGATTACGATGATAATAATGATGGTGGTAATGATGATGATGAAATGGAAGAAGTTCATGAAGATGTTGTTCATGAATCTGAACATGTTGATGATGATATACATGAAGCTGAACAGGTTGAAGGTGAAAATGATAATGAAATAACTGTTGAAGAGATCATTGAGATGATTGAAATAAATGTTGAAGCTAATATTCAACAGGACACTAAAAATGTTCAAGATTTTAAAGTTTTTGAAGCTGAGATTCAAAATTATTTTCAACAAGATGCTCATATGGCTGAAGAAACAAATGTTCAACATATCATTGATGATTTGAAAGAAGAAAACTCTAAGCAATTGAAGCTTATTATGGAATTGAAAGAAGAAAATGATAAGCTAAAAGAAGACTTACTAAAGAAAAATCAAGTGATTGTTGAACTTGAAAAGGATAAAGAAGCAAATGTTCAGAATTTTGAAGTGATGCTTAGATATTATGATATTATGGAAGAAAAAATTAAGAAGTTGAAAGAAAGCCATGATTTATTGAAAAAAGAATTTGAGAAATTAAAAGAATGTGAAAAATCTCCATCTCCTGAAGTGACGATTATATCTGAAGTAACTCCAACAAATGTTGAGAAGATATCAGAAGTACATAAAGGTAAAAGGAAAATTGATGACATTGATGTATCAGTTTTACCAGAATCATCATCAAAAGTGCAAAAGATTGTTGATGAACCTGCACTTGAAGAAGAAGGAGAGTCTGAAACTCAAAAGAAGATAGAAGCTCTTGATGACATAGACTCAGAATTTGATGATGCATGGTACAATGAAGTACTTAAAGATGAAGATTTGGTTGAAGAAAATTATTCTCCTATTGAAGAATTTACTGAAGTCATTCCTGTGGATACTGAAGATAAGTATAATAGAGTATTTTTTGATAGATTGACAGTATCTCAAATTAACGAAGAGTACGAAAAGTGCATAACTGCTGAATCAAGTGCACCTGTAGATCCAAAAGAGATTATTGTTGAACATGGTGAATGGAATCCTATTAGTGAAAGTATCAATGTTGATGAACATTCAACTTCTGAATTGCACCATCCAGATCCAAATGATATGAATGTTACTGCTTTAAGGACATGGTTACAATCACGTAACTATCCAAGGAAGAAGCTCAATAGATTACAAGCAGAATCATTGAGAAATTTGGTGAGTTATTTCCAAGATACTGAGAAACAAACCAATAGAATGATTGTGCTTGATACAGATAACTCTCAATATCTTGAGATCACAAAATGAACAAGAATCTTGAAGCCTCAAGAAATAAAGAATATGGAGCTAATCAGAAGTGGACATAAGAGAAGGAAAGAGTTAGTAAATTTATTCCCTGAGAATGAAAAACAAACTTATGAAATGTCAGTCGAGCAAAAGCAATTATGGAACAAAGCTCGGACTGCTGGTGATCTAGTTATAAACGTTTTGCAAAAAGGCCAATCAATTTCTGAATTGCTCAATGCAATGATTGTGCCAGATACTACAAAGAATGTGAAAATAGTAGCATGGAAGTATGATGAGGTGTTTGATGCATTTTTGATCAAACGTGTAAACGCTATTTGTGATGTTTGTCATTTTTACACGAGCATCATAGCCTTACCAGTGCAAGATTTAAAGGAACTGAATAAGTTGCCTTTGATAAATCCATCAAAATCAAATCGAGGAGAAAATTTGGTTAAACTTTTGAATGTAGGTATGACAAGAATGGAGTCGTATCTAAAAACAAGATGTGATCAAGAGGATAAACAATACTTTCAGTCTTTCAAAAGTAAAAGAAAAATTGCTGAGAATCTGGAAAAAGAAGAAAGGTTTTTGGATGCCTATAGTGATCAATTTTTTGAAAAAGTCACTACACCTGGATTGAAGGTGGTTGAAGGATCACAAAAGACAAAACCAATTTTGAGATGGTTTTATAATTCAGATACTTTTGAGTTGAAATTAGTTCGGAACCTTGATGACTGGGATAAAGATATGATCTCATTGTTTGGTGTATTTGAGCTTAAACTGCTGCATCCGAGCTACATTTCATTTTTGTCTGTTCAAGAATTTGATAAAGTATCTTCTGAAGTGGCAGAGAATGATTGAAAATATTTCATGTCAATAATCAAAGTGATGAATGCTGCCATGGAAAGAATTTCTTTGAGAAAAGCTCTTGCACATGCAAACATTGTGAAGAAAGACATTAAAGAGATTGAATTTATGAGAATTTCAAGTAAAGGAGTATTGGAGATTCATGCAAAAGACCATTCAATGCCAATTGAACTTTATGCTAATATTGATATTGCAGGTTTGTCGAAAGAAACATTGGAGATAATGAATCAAATGGAGATAAAGACTAATCCATCAAAGTCAGAACAAGCAGTACTTGCAAGCAAATTCAAATCAGCAATTTCCAAAGCTTTGTCTAAGTTGAAGCTATACAAGGAAAAACCAATGTTCAAGATCAAGGAGGAACCTGAAGATTACTTTGAAGTATGAAGACAAAGAGAAAAGACAAGAGAAAAGATTAAAGATTGAAGGCAAAAGATTAAAGACAGAAGATTGAAGACAAAAGATTAAAGAAGATTGAAGACAAAGATCTGAAGATTGAAGATTGATATTTTGAAGACTAAAGACAATGTCAATCTTAGGGGGACTATTGTAGAAGCCTCTTGAAGATTAACATTTAGTCTTTATTAGTCTGCGTATAGTTTTTATCATAGTGTAGGGACTTATTGTGTAAATATATGTTCCTTATTTGTATTGATAGTATAAATAGCATAGATAAGGTATTGTGTAGGTAATCACCTAAGTAAGAACCTTAAAAGCTCTTAGAACACTAACAAATTGTAACTATTTCTCTCTACACTTGTACTTTCTATGCATTCTATCAATCAATACTATGAATTTTTTGATATGTTTGTTTAGATTTGTTTACTTGTGTTTGTTTGATTGAATTGTATCATAATATCATCACAGATTGATCCATTTTGATCCTATCAAGCAATTAGGTGAGACACCTTTAGGGAAGCCTGATATCTTGCACAGATGCATGTTGCAAACAGGATATTAGGTCTACTTGTAGTGAGATACATCAAAGATTTAATAGTTGCCCTGTACTGATGCTGATATGTATCCTCCCCCTCGGAATCAGGACTAAGATTATGATTTCTGGGTATAGGTGTCTTGGCTGGCTTACAATCTGGTATCTCAAATCTCTCTAAGATATCTTTGACATACTTAGATTGTTTGATGAAGAACTCTTCTTCTATCTGCTTTACCTGAATTCCTAGGAAGAAGTCCATCTTTCCCATGGAACTCATTTCAAACTTCTTTCTCATGATGCTTTCAAAGTCTTTGCACATTTGCTCATTTGAGGAACCAAATATGATGTCATCAACAATGACTTGTACAAGCATCATATCCTTCCCAGACATCCTTATAAACAAGGTTTTGTCTATTATGCATCTGGTATAGCCATTCTTGAGAACGAAATGAGACAGTGTCTCATACCATAGCCTAGGTGCCTAATACAACCCATAAAGAGCTTTATCAAGTTACACACATAGTTAGGATGCTGTGGGTCCTAAAATCCTGGTGGCTGGCACACATAGACTTCTCTATCGATATCCCCATATAGAAATGCACATTTCACATCAAGTTGATAGACTGTGAAGTTCTTGGACGCAGCAAAATCAAGAAATATTCGCACAGCGTCAAGTCTTGCAATAGGTGCAAAGACATCTGTGTAATCTATACCTTCATCTTGTGTGTATCCTTGAACAACAAGTTTAGCTTTGTTCTTGATGATCAAACCACTATCATCTCTTTTGTTTCTGTATACCCCCTTTGTGCCAATAGGAACCTGACCAGGTGGCAATGGACATAAGTTCCATACTTTTTTGCTCTTGAATTGAAGCAACTGCTCTTGTATTGCTTCTATCCAATTGTTGTCTTTGAGGGCTTCTTCCACCTTCTTTCATTCTTCACCCACCACCATCCATCGCCACCATCTCCAACCATCTCCACCATCTCTCATGTAAAAACCCAGTCTTGAAATCCATTCTTGTGTTCATTAACTTATTATATTATATCACCTTAGTTAGAGATTCCTCTTCATCAACCGAGTGAGACTTAGTGAGTTTGTGAGATACAAAACTTTATTGAATTACCTTTGGATGCAATCCAACCTTGAAAGCAACTTGTGCTGATAACGTGTTGTGAAACTAGACTCATAGCAAATAGTATGAGAAGATATATAAGAAGATAGATGTTTATTCATTGATTAATGAGAGAGAAAGCATGAGTACAAGCAGAAATTCCTATTATGGGTCTTACTTCTTGTTTTCAAACCTTTTAAGATATCCCTTAGGATATTCTTAGCGGGATGAGTGTTGTGTATCCTGAGCCTATGAATCACATCTAGTCGCATAGATAGATCCAAGTTTGAAAAGTTTTACTCAGGATTTTGAACACCATCACCAGTTGATGTCTCACATTCATTCAATGAGGACTTATTCAATGAATGTGTGACAACATCAATGGTATTTTACTGAGAATTAGCTTCAACAGTTGCATGTTCCTCCAAATCATTGTTTTTAGCAGCTTGGTGTTGAGTACTTGAGTTGTCAGCTGTGGAGTTATGAGGCTCAGTAGGCTGACAACTTACTGAAGCTCCATTGTTTCCTGATATATTCAAGCTTTCATGACTTTCAGTTGAAGGAGCTTTTTCTTTATTTCCTCTTGGAAAACTTGGAATAGCTCTTGGTAACTCAAACATTTGATCTTCATAAGGGTCACTTTGAGTTCCTATCCAACTAAAACATTCTCACAAGATGGTTTAGAATAGTTTAGAAAGAATTCTAAATTGAAGATATAATCAGGACCATTGCCCTAAACACAAGGAGTGTGCTCATTGAAAACAATGTTGGATGATTCCTCAAATTGTTGATTTTTGATATTATACACACTATATGCAATAGAGGTTGAGGAATATCCAACAAAGATAACATCATCTGACTTTTTAGCAAATTTTGCAAAATTATCCTTTGTGTTAAGTATGGTGCACCCGCTGCCAAAGGATCTAAGAAAGCATATGAACAGTGGCCTCTTGTTCCATAGCTCATAAGGGGTCTTTCCATGGGGCTTAACAATGAGAACTCTATTTTGAACATAACATGCAGTGCTGACTGCCTCTGCCCAGAAAGTTAGAGGCAATTTTGAATTAGCTAACATAGTTCTTGTAGCCTCAATAAGTGTCCTTCTACTCCTACTTGATGAGCTTATGAAGCTGGAGAAGGCAACCTTGCTGCACAAGGAAAAAGAGGAGGCAGCAAGGTCAGCCATAGAGGAGCAGAAGAAGAGAAAGATGGATGAAGCAAAGGCAAAGGAGAGGAAGGAGAGCATAGCCTTTCCCTATACTAGAGGCTATTCTCAGAAGGAGCTAGACCCTTATGACTATGATACGATCTTGTTCCTTTTTCACAAAGAGCATGATTAGGTCAACAAAGAGAGAAAGAAGGCTGTCAGGGAGAAGCTGAAGGAGAACAAGAAGATGGAGGAAGAGGCAAAACTTGCAGCTACCAGGACTCAAGGTGATAAGGAATAGATGAAAGTCTACCTTAAAGCCCATGGATTCACTGGCAGGCTAGTGGGTCCCATGTCTCTAAAGACGCTAAACAACATGTTAGCGACATCAAGGGTGACATTCGCTTAGGAAGTAGGCAGGAGGTACCTCTAAGGAAAAGTGTTCAGGAAAGGGAAAAGGTGTGGGCGTAGGTTGTGGTTTGGGTGCTAGTTTGGGTTTGGGAGTTGGTTATCGTGCCATCCTCTAAACATTTTGTTGGTCCATTTGATCGAATATCAGTACACTTGTGTGGTTGATTCGTTCAATATCAACAATAATGCCAAACAACAAACACAATGATGAAGAAGAATAACCAAAAGTATTCAATCATAAAGAAATAATGATCCAATACATTAAAAGGTAACAAAGCTCAATATATTTCTGTGAAGAACCAGCTTACAAAGAGACTTGCAACAATGATAAACGTTTAGGGTTTTTGCAAGGATTGCCAACAAAGAACAAGATCAAACAATATATATAGTAGGTATAGTTTCGCTAACAGATTCGCTGTCAGCGAAACTATTCTGCCACTGACACAGTTTCGCCCGGCAGAGCTTGACATTAAACCTATTACAATTAAACATAAATAATATCTAATCTATGGTGAGTCCAACCTATACTTGATCTTCAATACTCCCCCTAGGTTGGATCTCACCGTCATGACCAATCTTCATTTGTCTTTTCAGCTCCGGTATCTTCCACCACATCAGATCTTTCTTCGTTACCTCTTGCGGCTTCATCCTCTACACGTGCACTTGCCTGAGCAAATTGTCTTGTTAAGTCCCTCACGTCCATCCTCAGCACATCTTCTTGCCAAACCTTCTGGGCTAGCTCCTTCACTTCAGTTCTAACACCCCTTACCTTGTTAGCAACCATCATAAACAGGCTTGCTTCTTTGTGCGTCTCAGCTCCAGCCCCAGCTTTAATGTGATTTTCACACAACATCACCAGATCTTCATCAGAAAACGAAAATATCTCCATTGGATCAAAAAGTCTCATTTCAGCTCCATCCTTTACGCGAATCACAGCCTCCCCCGTGTTATTATCATAAAACCATTTTTCAAACTTCTCAAGCCTTTTGGGAAGGGGGTCAGGTAACCTCACTAGACTCACTGTCTTCAGGGGCTTCACTCTCAACACAATCCGACCCTTTCCCGTCTCCCAATCCTTATCCTTCTTTGACCTCCGCCTCTCTGCCTTCATAAATCCAAAACCCTCGAAGTTATCATTCAGCCCTTTCTTTATTTCTTCCTCTAACATCTTAGCCCTCTCACTCAAATCAGAATCTATCAAAGGAATTAAAGCTAATCTCCTCAGATCCCATTTAGGTAAGGTCTTGAATGCCTTCCTTTTGTGCAGGTAAGAGATGCCTCCCCCTCTTCTCTTAATCATGAACATTTTGAGTCCATGGTTGTATTTCCAACTAATGATTTTCTTATCCGCCTCCTTCTTGCTGGGCCCCTGAACATTTTGAAATAATGGGGTTATTTCCTCAGCTTCCTTAACCATAACAAACCACTCATCCTTATCCATTTCAAACACATCATTTTCATCCGAGCCCTTCTTGACCACATACGTCAATGGTCGTTCATCCACCTCATAATAATCAGGTTCTGAATCATAGTCAACCAGTTGCTCATCCTCTACCTCCTCATCTATCAAACTCTTGTCAGCCCTTTCCACTGGATTATCTCTCACAACCTCCTCTCCCACCAGATCCTTCTCTATATCAAAGTCCAAATTCACAAACCCAGCCTCAATCACCTCTTCTACATCCTCAGACCTCCCGGTCACATTCTCAGTCTCAACATCCTTTCTCACACCTGAACCTCCTGCTGTCTCAGCTTCGGCACCACTAGTGCCCTCTCCTGCCCTCGATGATGTACCCTCATTCAGAAATGGGTACTTAGATAGATCAGTCATATCATCTAACTCAGTTTGAATTAGCTGATTGGGCAGGCCGGCTACAGCCTTCAGCTCATTCACATCCACTAATAGTTTCTTTATTAACTTCTACTGATCCACCAGCATCTTGGACATCCCCTCTAACATCCCATCCTTTCTTTTCTCCCTCAGCTCTTGATAGGTTAGCTTAGTTTTAATCATGCTTAACTCATTAGCTAAAGAGGTGTTGAGATTCCTAATAATGTCCTCATCGAGCCATGCCCTCTCATCCCTTCTCTAGGGCTTAGAGAATGCTTGATTCTTATGCTTTGTTCTCCTCTCCAACTCCCCCTCCTCAGCCTTTTTCTTTGTTCTTCTTTCTTTTTCGGCTCTCACCTCCTGCTCAGCCTCATGAATATCTTCTTCAAAGTCATACTCTTTTTCCTTCGCATATCTCTTCCATTTCTTTATAGATTCAACCTGCTTATGTCTCGTCTCCTCAGCCCTCTTATCCTCTGACTCAACCACCCTTCGAATATAATTCCATCTTTCAGAAGGGTACATATTTTCCAACAGATGTGTAATCTTCCCACTGAAATCGTGTCTTATTACGTAGCAGTCGGCAAAAATGCGAGTGTTTATCTGCACTAATCTTTTTATCTCCCCGTGCCTTGAAACATTAGGAATAAGATCATCAATAATCATCTGCAGAAATCGAGGATACAACATCCATTTATCTTTCTTTTAAGGCCATTACGTTCTCCGCCATGCAGTCAAAGATAAGTTGGGCTATATTGGCCTTTTGCCCTCTACAAAATGTAACCATAGCTTTGGCCCAGTCAAGATTTAGCCCATTGGATCCACCTTTTCGGTGATCTAAGCACATGATGAAGACATGAGCGATATATCTCCACTCTTTGGACAGAAAGGACTTCATGATCTCCTTTCTAGTGCCAAAAGGAGGGCCCTCGTAACCAAAACTCCTGAATGCATCAAAAACCTCCTGGTCTGTCAACACGACCTCATCCCCCCATCCTCTTGAAGTCTTAACAAGCGTGAAATGATCTTAGCAGTAATAACCATGTCGTTCTCCAGTACTCTCGCAACAATCCTTTGAGGATCGGCTCTTGTGTCGTACTCGGCAGTATGCCAGAAATCTCTGATGTGTAGATCTTAGATGGTGGGAGAATGAGTGACAGCATATGCAATGGGAGAACTCTGAAGCCAATGGATGCTGTCTCTAAATCCCGCAGCTTTGGGATGTGTATCATCCACGATGGCCGTGATGTAATTCCTCTCATCAAACTTTAGATTAGCCTTTTAATCTGAAAAACAGATGAAACGTATTAGTAAGATATATTAAAATGAATAATAAAGAAAAATAATTAAAAAGAATAAAAAAGAAGAAAAAGCAATTTAAATTCGAATTTAAATTCGCTAGGCGAAAGTATAGTTTCGCTAGCCGAGACAGTAGTTTTGGCAGGCGAAAATATAATTTTGGCAACCAGCAAGAAGCAGTTTCGGCATGACGGAGCGCGTGCCGAAACTATAAATTCGGCAAAGCGAAACTGAAACAAGACCAGCGAAACTGTGAAGTTCGCTCGGACAGCATGACTTTATAGTCTCGCTGAAAAACCTTTGAACTTTCGTTCAGTTTCGCAGGACTATTAGTACTTTCGCAGTAAGAACTGCGAAGGCACCGAAGAGTCACAGTCCAATTGGTCCAAAAAAAAATGTGGTTAAAACCTAGATTAAACTACAACCGAGGGTTCGAAACTCACAACATAAGAGAAAAATACCACCAAAGAAGTGAAAACACGCTCAAAACCACAGATTCGCACAAGATAGACATGGTATATACATGATGACCTAAAACCCCGATGGTGCGAAAATGAAGTCTTAATTTCGCAAGGAGCGATATATAGTATATAGTTTCGCTGGGAGCGAAACTATAGTTTCGCCCGTAAATGTTTTGGTCAAAATGACACTGATAAGAGCGAAAGAGCCGGCGAATCTACAATTTCACCCTGCGAAACTATCAGCGAAAGTATAATTTCGCTGAAAACAAATTTTTTTTTAAGTAACAAAATAGAAGAAAACAAAAAAGGATTTGCCCCAACAAGCCCTTAACAGACTTCACAAAATTTTAACATAATAAAAGAGGAATTAAAATAAAGGTAGATAAGAAAGAGAAGCAGAAGAGATCTTCTAGAGAGTCATAGTTTGGTGGAATTGCTGATATATTTGTCCTTTTAAGTCCATGCCTTCTTCTTTTCAACAAATAAACTACAGCTACAGTTATCATGTTTTGGTTCGATTGAAGAACACTGAATGACTCAGTTCCCACCGACATTTCGCAAAGAGACTTATCCTGTCCTCATGATATATTGAACAAATGACATTCCCTGATATATTATTTCCCTTTAAAAAGAAACAAAGATCCTTTTTACAAGAGAAGCACATTCCTTAAAGACATCAAATGATGAGAGCTCCAGGTCTATACTCATGTATAACAGAGGAGATGATCAATTGAGTCTTTCAGATGAGAGCTTCAGGTCTATACTTACATATAATAGAGAAGATCATCAAATGGTGCCGATGAGAGCTCCAGGTCAGTACTATCGTACAGCAAAGGAGATCATCACTCCAAATCAATGTTCACACATAGCAAAGGAGATAAGCACGAGGAAATATACAGTAAGGAGCTTCTTAGAAACAAAGACGAACAACCATATAGCTATTGTCAAAGACAGGAAACAACAAATACATCAACACGGAGATGTCATGTTCTCAACCCTTTTTGAACAAGGACTTATAACTTTGTGAAGGCCAAGAATGTCAAGGGAATAATCAGAATCATCCAGTATCCATAAGATTACTATCTACTTTGCTTTCAGGCTGAACCTATCAAGCGTATCCCAGCCCGAAACTATAGACTTCCTGTCACATCATCCAGGCAAGACAATTTTTATTAAGGAGAATACTGCAAAAGGTAACAAGAGAGACAGTTATTATTCTCCCCCGAAATTTCTACAAATCATCGAGATAAAAGAAATTTCAAAATAAGGATTTCAACGAAAGTATATAATATATTTTTTTAATGTGAAAAGATAAAGGGTTAAGGGGCAAATTAAACAGATGCAACAGAGAAACAAAATAATAAACAATATTCACAAGACCTAGGATAAAGAAAGGAAAAGATTTAAAAAGATATTAAACCTAGCATAGAGATCTGTTCATAAAAACGAGGTTTGTCAAAAGTTTTAGTGAAAAGATCAGCTTTTTGATTTTTAGTGTCAATAGGAATAATATCAATAAAACCCTTTTCCTGAGCATCACGGATTGCATGAATTCGTGTCTCGATGTGCTTGGTTCGGGAATGATGAATAGGATTCTTTGCGATGCCAATGGCTGCTTCGTTGTCACAGAACAACGGTGTATGGAGGAAGTTGATGCCATAGTCAATTATCTGATGTTGTATCCAGAGCACATGGGAGCAGCAGCTTGAAGCAGCAATATACTCTGCCTCCCCTGTGGAAAGAGAGACAGTAGTTTGTTTCTTGCTTTGCCATGATACAAGACAATCTCCTAGGTACTGACAGCCTCCAGTAACCGATTTTCTGTTAAACCTGCAACCATTTGAATCATTGTCAGAATAAGCATGTAAGTCAAAATTCCCACCAAAAGGATACCAAAGCCCTAAACGAGAAGAGCCTTTAAGATAACGAAAGATCCGTTTGACTGTATTTTCATGAGACTCTTTCGGGGCAGATTGGTACCGAGCACAGTATCCTACAGCAAAGGTTATGTCAGGACGGCTTGCTGTAAGATACATAAGGGAACCGATCATAGATCTGTAAAGATGAGGATCAACAGGTTTCTTATTCTCGTCTAGAGTGAGGCAAGTTTGAGCAGTGAATGGAGTGAGTTCAGGAGAGTCATCATCCATCTTGAATTTCTTCAGAATATCTTTAATAAACTTCTCCTGATGAATGAGAATTCCCTCTAGTTTTTGTTCAATCTATAACCCAAGGAAAAAGCACATCTCCCCCATCATACTCATTTCAAAAAGGTTATGCATGATTTCCTCAAACTCCTGACATAGATTTGGATTGGTGGAGCCAAAAATAATATCATCCACGTAGACTTGCACAATTCGCATCTCACCATTCACTTCCTTCTTGATTAACGTCATATCAATGGTGTCGCAAGAAAAACCATTGCTTAACAGATATTGTGTTAGAGTCCCGTACCAGATCCGAGGGGCTTGATGGATGCCATAAAGGGATTTATCAAGCTTGTAGACTTTGTCGGGAAAGTCGGGATCCTCAAACCCTGGAGGTTGACACACGTATATCTCTTCGTCAATGTCTCCATAGAAAAATGCACATTTGACATCCATTTGATAGACTTTGAACTGCTTGTTGGCGTCATGAGCCAAAAAAATCCTAATAGCTTCAAGACGAGCTACGGGAGCAAAGACTTCTGTGTAGTCAATGCCTTCTTCTTGAGCAAATCCCTGAACAACAAATCTTGACTTGTTTCTAACCATAATACCACGGTCATTGGGTTTGTTTTTGAACACCCATTTCGTGCCTATTGGGTATTTGTTTGGTGGATGGAACAGGCTGAGATGAGGTAGATGTAGGTGACGAGGGAATAGAAGTAGAAACAGGTGGAGGTGGAATATCAAAGGATGATGAAGAAGATGCAATGTCAACAGATGTAGCATTGTCAGCAGGTGAATTAGGAACGGGTTGATTAATGGAGTGTACCATGGGTAAGGAGTCCGGAGGGATGATGTTAGTTTGAATTGTTGAAATGGACACATCATCATCAAGAACTGGAAGATTGAATGAATTGAAAATCGTATTGGAGTCAAAGAACCATGCAGGCTCAGATCGGACATCAGAAGAATTAGATTCCTGCCAATCAATATAGAAAGATTATTGAACAATACGGGTTCTCTTGTTATACACCCGATAAGCTTTCTGAGAGGATGAATAGCCAACAAAGTAACATTCATCAGACACAGCACCGAATTTCGTCTTCTGAGCCTGGGTATTGAGTAACGTGCACGAGCATCCGAAAGGCCGAAAGAAATCAATCAAAGGCTTCCTCTTATGAAACAGTTCATATGGAGTCTTCATTTTGTCTTTGACAATCAACACTCTGTTAAGAACATATGAAGCACAATTCACCGCCTCAGCCCAAAAAATGATGGGTAAGGAGGACTCAATCAGCATAGTACGAGCAGCTTCAATAAGAGTGTGGTTCTTTCTTTCAGCTACACCATTTTGTTGAGGTATTCTTGCAGCACTAAACTGTCTCAGAATCCCTTTATCAGCACAAAATGAATAAAAAATTTGATTTCTGAATTCGGTACCATTGTCACTTCGAATCACCATAACCTTCCTCTTGCTTATCATTTAAATAAAAAGAATCAACTTCTGCAGCTCGTCAGCCACCTCTCCTTTATGGGCAAGAAATCTCACCCATGAATACCTGGAAAAATCATCTGTAACAACAAGACAAAAGGATTTCTTAGCAATTGATTTAACACTTATTGGGCCAAACAAATCAGTATGTAACAACTCGAGGGGATTACATATACTATTTTCAAGTTTGGATTTATGTGGTTTCTTATGTTGTTTTCCTTTGGCACATGCCATACATTTTTCAACCACTGAAAAGTCTTTTGAAGGTAATCCCCTAACAAGATTGTTTTTAACTAATTTGTTTATAGTTTTAAAATTAACATGGCCCAGTCTACGATGCCATAAGAAGGATTCTGATGAAGAAGCTTTTGATAGAAGACTGGTGACGTTAGACGTTGATTCTCTTGAAGCCATGTCAAAAAGATATGTGTCATTCTTTCTTGGAGCCCGCATAAGCACCATCTCCTCTGGAATGTCAATCTCCGAATTCAGAAAGATACATTCATTAGATTTGAACAAGATTGGAATATCTTTATCACAAATCTGAGAGACACTCAATAGATTGAAAGCTAGCTCTGGCACATAATTCACTTTCTCCAAAGTGAGAGACCTGGTGGAAACATCTCCTTGACCAATCATTTTGCCACCCTTTTTGTCGCCAGCAAATGCGACATAACCTCCATTAATAATTCGGTAGTTTGTCAATAGATCCTTCAACCCCGTCATGTGTCTGGACCATCCACTATCAACATGCCATACACTATTTACCGCTTTAGTGGATGACTCCTGCTTGAATACAAAGAACAGATTAACCTGGTGAAACAGGAACCCATGAATGAACAATTTTGGGTCGTGGAGTAGTTGATTTCTTGCAAAAGAAATTATTAACCAAATGAGTTAATCTACTACCAAACGAATTCCTGCTCCCATGTTTATGATGAAGCTCGGGACAATGTTTAATGACATGATCATCTTTACCACATCTAAAACAGTGTGATTTTAATCTAGGACTGTTATGCAATAAAGTGGAAATTTTATCAATGATTATCTCCTCATCACATTCAGACAGTCTCGAATCAGCATCACTATAGGTCACGTACATGTCTTCGGGTCTATTTTTATTTGGAAAAGAGTTGTTATTTACATTAGATGATGAGTTTTCATCTGAAGTATGAATGGTACTAGTGCCACTTGTACTTGCATGAGATGATGACGTTACCCTTTCATTTGATGAAAAAATATTAGTTGGGGTAAAAGATGGGATGGGATGACAATACAATTTTTCAAAACAATTACTTTTAATTTGTTCTATACTCTGCATAGTAGAATCATTCTCAACATCAACACAAACAACAGAGACTTTATCATTACAGTGCAAATTATCTAAAGAGGAAATAGAAACATCACTAGAACAAGATGAAACATTGTCTGAAACAGATTGTTTTGAAACAATAACAGAACTTAAGCTAGATTTATTATCTAAAACAGAATGCTGAGATTCAGGTGTACTAAGACTATTGCATCCAAGCCCGCTAGTCGGTCCATAACCATAGTCTTCACGTACATGCTTAGTGTTCACACCTTCTAAACCTGCAGACATATTGTTAGTGTCTATTTTGATAAAATCATTAGAAGGATGCGGAACAGGCATAGGTGAATAACAGTAAGTGCTGGGAGGAGGATAAACCTTAGCATCATCATATCCTAAACCGGTTTTAATCCTAGCCCCCCTTTGAGATTTGCATAAATCATCATGTTTCATCCAAGATATTGTCCATTTATCAAGCTTTGACTGAAGTTTGCTTGTCTCAAATTCAGCAAGTGCGACCCTTTCAGTCAAAGTGTTAATTTCAACATTTCTTTCCAAAACAATTCTTTTTAAATGATTATTTTCTTTTAAAGCTTCATTTAATTTAACAAAATATTTTGACTCGTTTATTTTAAGCTCTTCATTAATTCATTTTAAATCTTTTTCATTATCGATTAACAGACGATTTGCTTTATAGACACCAAATAATCTTATTTTCCATGTTGAGGAACACATATCCTGAATTACCTCGTATGGAAGTCCCATTATCACCTTTTCTGCAGCCAAAGCTTTCTCACATTGACACACCGGAGTACTCAGCTTGTTTTCCTCGACAGTGGTTGCAGCATCATCTTTCTCGTTCCATTGCTCTGTAGTATGGCTTCCAATTCTCAACCCCTTCTTCTCTTCACCCTATATCATAACCTCAGCTTTCAAGTCTTCATCTTGAACTATCTTTACACACTTCTGACTATCCCCAGCCACTTCAGCTTCACTTCTAAATTCTTTGAATGGATCAAACTTTTCCTTATAGTTCACCTTCTCCTTTTCTTCAACAATCACAGCCACCAATGCTTGATTAATTTCTTCTTTCATCTCTTCTACTTTTGCACTCCAATCAAAGTTAGAGATCAAAGTTGTCTCTTTCTTTCTGTTTCATTTCTTCTTTATCTCCACTTGAGGTCAATCTTGGGATTCCAAATTGCTTTGATCAGTGACAATTAGCAATGGACATTCTCGTTTGAAGTGCCCTAACTGTTTGCAATTAAAGCACCTTAGTTTGGATTTATCAAATCCCAATTTGGAGTTAGAGCCTTGACCTCCAAAATTCTTTCTACCATTTCTCTCCATAAATCTTCGAGCTCTGAGAGTCAACATCGCCATTTGCCAATGAATGTCAGTCTCTTCTAGATCATCAGGATCCACCTGATACATATCCTCCATTGTCATTCCTCTTCCTTTCAACTCTCCAGCCACTAATGCCTCATAACTCTAAACGAACATGCCAAATAGAGCCATCGTTTCAGATGGAATTGATGTTCCAGCATTTGCTATTGAGTTGGCTTGATATCTACCACCATTAACACTACCACCAGAATGATCACCATTATTCACTCCTCCTTGTCGTGATGTCTGCACTGGAGAGCTTGCAGCGGAAGAAAGTAGTGCAGCATTCTAAGTGAAACCAGGTGAAGGCATCAAGGTTTGATTGAACTCCCTTCGTTTCATGTCCAATTTAAATGATTTAAGCTTATTAATAAAGTCCATAAGCTTATAGTCAGTGAAACCTCTTTCTTGCTTTAACATCCGCACATGTAAACTCCACTGAGGTGGGAGAGAGTCTAATAACCTGTTCACCTGCTCACTATTTGAAAGTTTCTCATCATATTTTTTAGTGTCCTCGAAACTATCAGAAAACTATTTGTAAGATCTGTGAGACTCTCATTCTTGTATCCCACAAAAGAGTTCAACTCCTTTTCAGCTTGAATACTCTTATCTTTCACCAACTCATCATCTCCATCATAAAACTCACAGAGAGCACAAAAAAGAGACAGCATTCTTGTGTTTAGCAAAACGATTGTAGATGTCTGGTGCTAGGCATAGAGTTAAGGCTCCAAAGGCTTTCTGACCTCTGTCAATCAACTTTAGATCTCTTTCATTGAAGGTAGCTGGGTCCTTGTTCTGAGATACAACATCACCAACAGTAACGGTTGGTATGTGTGGACCAGAGATATTTGATTCCCATTGATTGTGATAGTGTAAAAGAAAAAGGCCTTGAGACATCTCTTCCAATCTTCAAAATTGTCTCCGTTGATGAGTCTCGGTGGTCTGTTGGGTGCCACACTTTAAAGATCAGCAAGAGTGAGAGTAGTCATCTTAGCCATGATAGTTTTGCAGAAGAAAAATGTAGTTTCTCTGGATAGAACTAGTTTCGCAGGAAGACAAATGCAATTACACTAGAGTAATCTAGTTTCGCAGAAGAGACACTAGTTTCGCTGCAGCAATTTTGGCAGACAGTTTCGCTGGAAATTTTGGCAGCAGTTTCGCTAGCCAAATCTCTGAAAATGCTTAGTTTTGGAGACAGTTTCGCAAGAAACAAGCTTGAACTTTCGTTCAGAGATAATTTCGGCGGCAATTTCGCTTGAAAGTTGAACACTAGCACCACTGAACTTTCATTCAAAAATTGTACTTTCATTGAGAGGCTCAAAACTAACACAAGATGTAAAACACTTGTAGTTTCGCTGGATGAAGCTGATAGTTTCGCTGGAAGAACACTAGTTTTGCCCGTTGAATCTGAAAAACTTTTTGAACACGAAATCAATCTGAAATCACCCAAATCTTGATGAACTTGAGATCTAATGATTTCCAAGGCTTTCCCAACCAAGAACAAACCAATTTCAATCAAATTCCAAGACAAAAACACTACATATTTGACCCCAAATGATGAAATATTGATTTTGAACAAAAATAACCAAAAAACCTCAAACAATCAAGAGCACTAAGGCTCTGATACCATTTTGTTGGTCCATTTGATCTAATATCAATACACTTGTGTGGTTGATTCGTTCAATATCAACAATAATACCAAACAACAAACACAATGATGAAGAAGAATAACCAAAAGTATTCAATCATAAAGCAATAATGATCCAATACATTAAAAGGTAACAAAGCTCAATATATTTCTGTGAAGAACCAGCTTACAAAGAGACTTGCAACAATGATAAACGTTTAGGGTTTTTGCAAGGATTGCCAACAAAGAACAAGATCAAACAATATATATAGTAGGTATAGTTTTGCTAACAGTTTCACAGTCAGCGAAACTATTCTGCCACCGACACAGTTTTGCCAGGCAGAGCCTGACAGTTTCGCAGGGTGAAACCAGCAGCTTGCTATGAGTGAAACTACAGTTTCGCTCATTGTTTCGCTGGGCAGGAAAACATAACAAACTTACAAAAGGAAACTAACATTAAACCTATTACAATTAAACATAAATAATATCTAATATATGGTGAGTCCAACCTATACTTGATCTTCATGCAGTGGAAAAGAAAGTAAAGACAAAGGGTCAGAAATTTTAAGTGGGGTTAAAAATTCAAACTGATACGGTGAAAAGATGGGTGAAAGAACGGTGTAGGTTTCGATTGGACATAGGCGACAAGATAAACCATTTAAAATATTCCAACAATCTTCAATAACATCTTACTTTTTACAGAGTGGGGCCCAAAGATTTCCATTACACAGTAAAAATTTTCTTCCGAGAGTAAGGATACTTCTGAGAGAAAACACTTGTGTTTCTCAATATTGTCTTCTGAAGCCAATTTTTACTTCCAAAGGCAAACCATATCTTTAATAACAAATTTGCTTCTGAGAGTAAAATATTCTTCCGAGAAAAGAGTAGTAAGCTTCAGAAGTGGATTTCATCTATAATCAAATGTCCTTCCGAGGCTAAAAATTCTTCAGAAGAGAATACTTATGCAGAGGAATTTGTCTTTGGAAGATTAATAAAGATCTCTTTCGAGGGTAAATTTCTCTTCGAAAGCATTCTTACATAGAAATTTTTGAAGAAAACCTTTTTGTAATATGGCTTAGATTGTATTTAGACAATATAAACAAGACATATTTTTAAAAGGTTTTCAAGAAAAAAGGACTAGTCAATGTTAATCATCCCAATAGCTGTGATTAAATATTTAACTCTTTATTCATCAAATGCTTTTGTGATCAAATCAGGATATTGTTCATTTGAATTGACTTTAACTAGCTTGATTAGATTTTTCTCATGAATATCTCGAATCAAATGATACCTGATGTCAATGTGTTTTGTCTTGGAGTGCTTGATTGGATTTTCTGTGATAGAAATGGCACTCTTGTTGTCTATATGGATAGGAGTCTCCATAAAGTTGAAACCATAATCCAGCATCTGAATCTGAATCCAAAATAGTTGAGTACAACCGCTTGCCATAGCAATATACTCAGCTTTAGCTGTTGATGTGGATACACATGATTGCTTCTTACATTGCAAGGAGATGATCCTTCCACCAAGAAAATGACATCCTCCTAATGTGGATTTCTTGTTTATATTATAGCCACCATAATCACTATTAGTGTAATCATAGAGGTTAAAATCCTTATTCTTAGGATACTAAAGACCTACTTTGGGAGCTTCTTTGAGGTATCTAATCCTTTTGGTAGCAATTAGGTGAGATACCTTTGGAGTAGCTTGATATCTTGCACGGATGCAAATTGCAAACATGATATCAGGTCGACTTATATTAAGATACATCAGAGATCCAATAATTGCACTGTACTGATGCTGATCAGTATCATCCACCTCAAAATCAGGACAAAGATTGTGATTTATGGGTATAGGTGTCTTGGCTGGCTTATAATCTTTCATCTTAAATCTTTCTAAGATGTCCTTGGCATACTTAGATTGATTGATGAAGAACCCTTCTTCCATATACTTCACTTGAAATCCAAGGACAAAGTCCATCTTTCCTATGGAACTCATTTAAAACTTCTTCCTCATGATGCTTTCAAAGTCATTGCATATTTGGTCATTTAAGGAACCAAATATGACGTCATCAACATAGACTTGTACAAGCAACATGTCCTTCTTAGACTTCTTTATGAATAATATCTTGTCTATTGTGCCTCTGGTATAGCCATTCTTGAGAAGAAACTGAGGCAGTGTCTCATACCACAGCCGAGGTGCCTGATGCAACCCATAAAAAACTTTATCAAGTTTGCACACATAGTTGGGGTGTTATAGGTCCACAAATACAGGTGGCTACACACATAGACTTCTCTATCGATATCCCCATACAGAAATGCACATTTGACATCATGTTGATAGACTGTGAAGTTCTTGGATGTTGTAAAAGCAAGGAAGATTCGCACAGCCTCAAGTCTTGCAACAGGTGCAAAGACATCTATGTAACCTATGCCTTCCTCTTATGTGTATCCTTAAACAACAAGTCTTTCTTTGTTCTTGATGGTTAAACCTTTATCATCTCTTTTGTTTCTGAATACTCACTTAGTGCCAATGGGGACTTGGCCAGGTGGTAAAGGACACAAGTTCCATACCTTTTGCCTCTTGAATTGAAGCAACTCCTCTTGCATTGCTTCTATCCACCTATTGACCTTGAGGGCTTCTTCCACCTTCTTTTGTTCCATTTGTGATAGAAAGCATGAGTACAAGCAGACATTCGCATTGTGGCTCTGACATCTTGTTTTCACACCTTCTAAGGCATCTCTACTGATGTTTTCAGCTGAATGAGTGTTGTGTATCCTGAGCCTAGGAATCACATCTAGTTGCATAGATAGATCCAGGTTTGAGAAGTTTTCCTCAGGATTTTGAACACCATAGCCAGCTGATGTCTCACACTCATACAATGAGGACTGATTCAATGAATATATGACACCATCAATGGTATTTTATTGAGAAGCAGCATCAACGGTTGCCTGTTTCTCCAGATCACTGTCTTCATCAGCTTAGTGTTGAGTACTTGAGTTTCAACTGTTGAGTTATGAGGCCCAGTAGGCTGACAATTTGTTCAAGCTCCATTGTTTCCTAAGATATTCAAGATTTCAGGACGTTCAGTTAAAGGAGCTTGATCTTCATTTCTTCTTAGAGAACTTGGAATAGGTCTTGGTAACTCAAACATTTGATCTTCATAGGGGTCACTTTGAGTTCCTATTCTAGCTAAAACATTCTCACTAGATGGTTTAGAATAATTTGGAAACAATTCTTAATTGAAGACATAATCAAGACCATTGCCCTTAACACAAGGAGTGTGCAATAATGTTGGATGATTCCTTAAATTCTTTATTTTTGATAGTATACACACTATATGCAATAGAGGTTGAGGAATATCCAACAATGATAGCATCATCTGACTTTTCAGCAAATTTTTCTAAATTTTCCTTTGTGTTAAGTATGGTGCACCTGCTGCCAAAGTACTAAGAAAGCCAATGAACGGTGGCCTCTTATTCCATAGGTCATAAGGGGTCTTTCCATAGGACTTAACAATGAGAACCCTGTTCTTCACATAACATGCAGTGCTGACTGCCTCTGCCCAGAAAGTTAGAGGCAGTTTTGAATCAGCTAACATAGTTCTTGCAGCTCAATAAGTGTCATGTTCCTCCTCTCAGCACCATTCTATTGAGGAGTCCCAGAAGCACTATATTGTCTGGCAATCAATTTTGAGTTACAGAATTAGTCAAGAACTTGATTCTTAAACTCAGTCCCTTAATCACTTCTAATTATTTTTACCTTGTGATCTATTTGATTTTTAATTTTAAGAATAAAAGATTTTAGAGTTTCAGTAGTTTTATCTTTAGTTCTTAAAAAGAAAACCTAAGTAAATCTTGTGAAATCATCAACAACCACAAGGCAATATGTTTTCCTTCCAATACTCATTATACTTGTTGGACCAAAGAGATCCATGTGCAATAAATGTAATGGGGTGTTGATGGAGTTAACCTTTTTGGATTTGTGAGAAACCTTGTGTTTCTTTCCTTTCAGGAAGGCAACACAATTATCTTTATAAATAAACTCCTTTATGGGCACCCCATATACCAAATTATTTTTAACCAATTTATTCATGGTTTTAAAATTAACAAGGCACATTCTTTTATGCCAAAGAGTTGACTCATCACCATTTTCTTTGGAAAGAAAGCATGATACTTCACCCAATGGGGAAGCATTGTTCATATCAAGCTTGTACATATCCCTTCTCCTGAGATATCTAAGAAGCACCAATTCCTGAGGAACTATCATCCCGGGTTTGAGGATGATGCACTCATGTTCAGTGAAAAGCATTTGGTGGTTTTGATCACAGAATTGAGAAACACTTAAGAGATTGTGTTCAAGCTATTTGACAAAGTTTACTTTGTCAACTTTTAACTTACCATTGGTTACACTACCTCTACTAGAAATATATCCGTCGGTTTCACCTCCAAACTAAATAGGACCTCCATCAAAGTATTCAAACTTTTATAGGAGAGATCTGTTTCCTGTCATATGCCTTAACCATCCACTATCCATAATCTATACATTTCCTTTCTTGTCATGTGGATTTCCCTTCACATAAGGTGAAATGATTAGTTACTATTAGAAACCCAAGCCTTGTTGGTCTTGGGCTTTTGCAATGTAGATGATATAATTGAACCAAAATGTATGCATGGGGGTTTAATTATGGTTTGCAATGAAGTGGATTGGGCTCCAGTATCATTTCTGATCTTCTATTCCATCCTATGGTTGATTAGTGTTGACGAGCCTAAAGAGGCTTGTGCAGCATAACTTGCTTCTGAGGCTTCTTTCTTCTCAAAAGAAGTGATCACCACCTTTTCTTCCAAATCAGTCTTCTTCTCAGAAGGTTTCAAAGGATTCTTTTTGTTCCTTTGTTTGTTCTTTGTTTTGTCTTCCAAAGCTACTTTCCTTTCGGAGGAAAGAGTTTCTTCCGAAAGCAACTTGGCTTCGAAAACAAGCTTTCCTTTCCTTAACACTTGGACCATATGGTGAGATCCAAATGTGAAACCATCCTTGACTCCTCCTTTCTTAACATTAGATGCATAATGTGTGCTTACTAGATTGTAGTAACAATCTTTAGCCATGTGGTTATGCAGACCGCAGATTATGCATTCATTGTTAACTTTGTGGGGCATGTTGACTATTGTTTCTTGCACATGTTTTGTTCTTCCATAGCTTCCCCCTTCAATTTTTGGTCCTTCATCTGGATAGGAGTGACGGTACTACACTCTTTTCCTGGATCAAGATTTCCAACCACTTGAAATCCAGCTGATATAAATACACCTTTTTGCCATGGGTCTATCTTCAAATTAGTCTCACCCACCTTCTTGGCAGTTTTTCTTGCTGATCTGATTTTGTTCTTTCTCTCTATAGTAGTGAAGGGTTGATCATCAGGTGTAGGGATGAGGTTTTCTACCTTATCCTTCCATGTGGTGGTTCCAATTATTGCATCATTCTTCTGCTCTTTGGGTAATGGGTCAACAGTTGGAACCTCTTGCTCATCAGTACCATATCTTGGCAGTCTAATAGACGCAAAGGAGTATGATGGAGCAATTTATTGGTCCCCAACCCACTTTTGTTTTGATTACACACCTTTGAGTGGGAGGACGATGCAATGATGGTATTGAAGTTATGCTCTTCAATGGCATACTTCTTGGCTTTAGCTTCAGCTATCACTAGCTAAGCTTGAGCCTTAGTCAACTTGGAGATTAAATCTTTTACTCATTTAAAAAAAATAGGATTCTGTGTAATAAACTTTTGTTATTCAGCATTTCCTGTTAAAAATAATCATAAAAATCCAAACATTTATCTATCCAGCCATGATGTAAATCAGCAGCGACTTCACCAATACAAAAAGAATTGTGCATCATTCGCAAAATATTGGCAGCTTCGAATAGGTCATATATCAATTCTCTTTATCAAAAAATATAGAAGAAAGGATTCTGTGCCCCAATATCTGCCATAAAAACTTTTTTTATGGAACAGACATATCATATGCATGGATAATACCTTTTCTTCCACTTTTAGTTCCTATGTTAATAGGGTTGGGACTTCTTGCCGCTACCATATAGTATTCATTGCTACCCGATGATAAATAAAGCATCTGTGCCCTTTTGATATCTCAGAAATTTTATAAAACGGACTTTCTAGAGACCCTCAACGGCCAACCCTCGCATGAATTGCTAAGGATCCAATATGTCCAACTTTGATTCCTTCAGATGTGTCAATTGGGAAAATACGTCCATAGTGACTAGGATGAATATCTCGTGGAATCATATTGAATATTTGACAATACATTCTGTACCTTGCGAAAAAACCGATCCTTGTTTACCAACCACACATTGTCTAACCAAATCAAATTCTCTCTCGATACGTTCCTCAAAAATCCGATTCAGGGGGATTCTTCCCCCAACTAACGAAAAGTTCTTGGCAGAATTGCCATATATGAAATAGAGTATTGCTGATGTATTGGTTGTAGGGCTTTCTTCTATTAGACCTAGAGTTGGTCAAGGTACTGCTACGAGTCAAGCTGTAGAAGCTATCGCGAGACAGCCAGAGGCAAAGGGAAAAATCCAAGGTACCTTATTGCTTAGTCTAGATTTTATGGAAGCTTTAACAATTTATTGCCTAGTTGTAGCACCTTACCACTTGACTAGTAAAAAGCCCTTATACTAAAAAATAAATAAAAAATCAAGAAAATTAAATAGAATCTAATTTATATATAGGCCTTTTTCGCTTCTTCACCTGTAATTTGAATGTTCATGTTCTAAAGAGGACAATTTTCTCTAACTCTTTTATTTTGAGTTTGTAGTCAGATTCTACTCTCTTAAAATCAGATTTTAGTACATTTAAAGACCCAATATTAGATTTAATTTCCATGTTGTAGTCCTGATATAACTTGACCTTAGCAATACAGGTTGGAGTATAGAGATACTCATATACCTTAGTGTCTTCAGTTCCAGCCATAAGAGCTTGAGTAAGAGTGACATCTTGCACCATAAAGCTCTAATCAACTTCTTGAGGAACAGCTGCAGTCTGTTGTTTAGTGGGTTCAGCTGTAGCCTTTGGGGTAACCAAATGTTGGAAGGCTTGAGTTGCTCCAAGATTGGATCTAGGAGCTTTGCATTCCCTTGCAAATTGACCAACCTGGTTGCAGTTTTAACACTTGGCCTTTGTCGTGTCAACCCCAAATTTGCTGTTAGTAAGGTTCTGAGGGAACTGCCTTCTTGTTCTTTTGAAGAACTTCTTTGCTCAGCAGGTCAGGAAAGCCATTTATTGGACAATGTCCATGTATTCTACATCATCTGCGCTAAAACACTCCAGATCATCAAAACAGAACTAAAAATCTCCAGAGTGCTCATTCCCTAAAATAAAAGCACAACTATCCTAGAAATGATTTTGTTGAGCCTGTTGAGACCAAGGTATCTCAGGGATTATGATGTATGGCCCACATGAGGATGATGGCTCTTAGGGGTAGTTCAGCTACAACTGGGGCTGGGGAGTTCTTGAACCTTGAGTAACATGTACAACATTGCTAACAAGAAGTTTTGATGGTTTGTTCGTCTGATGGCTTTTCTGAGTTTACATCTCCATACAGTATCCATCAAGGATTCCATATTGTTCAGTCATAGTGAGAGTGTTGAGATTCTCAGTTCTCTTGATTCAGACATAATAGAAATTCCACTCATGAGGAAGTGTACTCATGAACTTTCTTACTATGTCTCTCTACTCAAGAACCACTCCCATAGACTGAAGAGAGGTGATCAAGTCCATGTATGTGGAGTATTGTTGGCTCAAGGTCTCACAATAATATATGTGACATTCTCAAACTTCTACTTTAGCACATCTTTCTTGGACACCTTGGAATCAGCAGAACCAGAGTACATCAGCTTCAAAGCATCAAAAAGTTCTTTGGTAGACTCGAATTGCTTAAAGCCTACCATTATAGAGTTTGGTATAGCCGTAAGCAAAAGAGTCATGGCTTTGCAGTCAATGCCCATCTTCTTGAAGTCTTCATTAGAGTAGTCTTCAACGGACTTCTCACTCATGGCACCATTACCAGCTGGGGATTCCACCATTGGTTGGTATGGACCATGAATAACTGATCTCCACATGCGGCTATCTTGATACCTAATAAAGCCTTCAATACCTTTTCACCAGGTTCCAAAGTCATCAGGAGTGATGATAGGAGCCTTGGTCATGGTTCCCTTCTCAGACTCAGAAAATTTCTGGTTAATTGCCATTTGAGTGAAGTGAGTGAGTGTGAAGAAAACAAGGGTGGTTTAGGATGGTAAGATCTCACAATCAAGATCCTAAAAATCTCTAATACCAATGGCAAGATTGGTGTTTGTCTCGCAAAACAAGATATTCTCACAAACTCACTTAACATCACTCAGGTTGATGAAGTAGAATCTCTACTAAGTTGACAAGTAATATAATAAGTTAGTGAAAGCACAAGAACATAAGAATGGTTTTTCAAGATACTTGTATATATTAATTCTCAATTCAATATTACAAGACTCTTACAAGCATGGTTACTAAGTTCCATGGAGAAACTATATATGCTACTATCTACAGTCGGCTATACTTGGAAAACCAGCTAGAATTTACAACTAGAAAAATACTACATTTCTAGAAGTAAAGCATCTAAGATAAAGTAATAATATCCTAGATTAGGTAGTCATGACAGGTCCATGAGTTACCTTTGGTCACCAACTAAGAATGGCAACTATACTAAGTTAAGAATGGTGAATAGTGGATTAAAGTATGGTTAACTACATGGGCGTGGGAAAGCGCCATGCAGTATATCAGAGTTGCAGCGGGCTGTCAGACAGACCATACTTATGTCCACTGGTTCATAATTGGTTCTTCCGAAGGTAAATGGCTTTGGATGAATAGATTCTTCCGAGGTCATTTTGGCTTTAGAAGAAACAACTTCTTCTGAACTTCTGCTAGTCTTCAAAAATTTATTCTTCGGAAGACTTTGTCTTTGGATCTTCTAAGTTGTATACTTTGGATAGAGAACAACTTGGTCTTGGAAGACTGAGTTCTTCCTTCGCAAGTTGTTCATACTTCATGCTTCGGAAGATCTTTAACTTAGCTTCGAAAGAGCAGCTTTGTCTTTGGAAGATCTTTGACTTAGCTTTGGAAGAGCAGCTTTATCTTTGGAAGAACACTTCATTTAGCACTTCAAAATTCTTCTAAGTGTTATTTTGGTTCCACCAGCCTCATATTATCCAATAGATGGCAATCGCAGGATCGGTATTTGTCTCACAATACAAGATAATCACAAAAACTCACTTAATGTCACTTAATGAAGCAGAATCTTAACCAAGTTCACAAGTAATATAATAAGTTCAAATAGAAAACATAAAAGCACACAAGTGATTTTCAAGATACATGTATATATTACTTCTCAACTCAGTTTTACAAGATTTTTACGAGCATGGTTACTAAGTTACATAGAGAAACTATATATACTACTGTTCGAAAAAGTCAACAAAAAGTCTATATTATCAACATGTATATATACTACTGTTCGAAAAAGTTACATAGGATAGTCTATATTATCAACACAGTCAAAGTCAACAAATGTCAACATCACTATCAAAGTCATCGAAAAAGTCAAACAGACGCGTTCGAGATGAAGAACTGAGACGAGACATTGAAGATATATTTGATTAGGAGTTTTATTGCTAATAAATATATTTTGTGTCAACAAAATATATTTAATTATGTTTCAGTCTCTTTTATGTTTTATATGTAATTTTACTAATTGTCTAAGTCTAGGGGCTTAATATGTCATTAGTGAATATTATATTAAGTATAAATAGATTATTGACAAGGAGGTTAAGGAGCTTGAATGAGCCATTGACAAGGAGGTTTTTCACTTTGTAATATCTTTTTCAATCAAATTCAGATCAAACAAGGTTTTTATTTGTTGTTCTTGGGTGTTCTTCATTTGTTCATCCATTTCATAAGTGTTTGATCTATAATTTTCACAAATATCATTGATATCTGTGTTATCAGTGGGAATTGTATGTGTTTACTCATCAATTGCATTGTTATATTGATCACATGGACTAACAATTTGGTATCAGAGCCATTCTGCTCTTGATTGTTTGAGTTTTGTATGTTTTTGAGTTCAAAATCACTGTTTCATTCATTATTGATCTGATCTGCTTGTTTTGGATATGGAAATTGATTAAGGATTGTTCTATTTTGGTGTGGGAAGCTATAGAAATAATCAGATCCTAAATCTATTAATATTTGGATGAGTTTGAGTTGATGTCATGCTGAAAAAGTTGTTCAGATATATCAGGCGAAAGTAGAGTTCTTCCAGCAAAACTGTATCTTCATTCAGCGAAACTACATAGTTTTTGGTTTTTGGATTTGGTTTCTCTGTTCCTGCAAAAGTATGTGTGTTGAACGAAAGTTCATGGTGTTTGTGTTCCAAACCCTTCAAAATTGCTGCCAGATTGATCTCTGAACAAAAGTTCAACTAGTTTCGGGCGAAACTACCCTGCGAAACTAGCATCAGCGTGCCATTGCCGGGCGAAACTTCTATCGAAATTATAGGCGAAACTACCTGCGAAATTAGCTTGATTCCGGCGAAATTAGGTTCTTATCATGTCAAAAATGGCAACTCTTACAATCTCAGATTAGAGAGTGTGGCACCAAATAGACCTCCAAGATTGATCAACGGGGAATACTTTGATTAGGCCAAATTTTTATGAAAAACCATCTTGTCGATTAAAAAAATATTATTTTTCCCGGGGGAGAAGTATTCAACAATTATTGAGGCGTTTAATTGTTTAAATTTTGTCTTAAAAATTAAAATCTTTTTTTTTCAAAAGTCATTAATTCCTTCAAATCTGATAATCTAATATTGGCACAAAGTCGGTTTGATTCTTTTGCAGCTATGAGAGATGAAAAGATATCTGATTTTGTTGATCGATTTGTGATGGTGGCACGCAACCTTAAGAAGTATGATGACCAATTGGAAAACCATGAACAAGTCACAAAACTTTTGGACAATCTTCCTCCACAATGGAGTCTACAAGTTAGATTGTTAAAGCAGGAAAGAAATTTTGCTGACTACAAACTCATGGATGTTAGAGCTCTTAAAAGATTAACATTTTGTCATAGTATGGGGACTTATTTTATAAATATATGTTCCAGATTTTTCTTTGATAGTATTAATAGGATAGTGTATGTATTGTGTATGGTACACAGATCAACTAGAAACAATCTTGACAATGAAACAGTTAGAACAGATTGAACAACTGTAACTCACTCTTACACTTTGTATCCTTAGCATTTGCTATCAATGAAATCTATTAATTTTTGAAGTAATTGCTTGTGTTTGATTACTTAGTGTTTGAATTGATCATTGCATTATGATATCTTCACAGATCGATCCATTTTAAACCTATCAAATGGTATCAGAGCTTTTGGTTCAGTGATTAGAGCTTATCGGCATTATTGAGCTCTTTGAATCACTTGAAATCTGTGTTGATTTTAATTTGATTGATTAATTGTTGTTTTCAGTTGTGTTTCATCTATAAAAACATGAATTGAATCACAATTTGGTGTTTAATTCATTCAGATCTTAGTATTGATCAGATTTGTGTACGAAAAGTTGTTTTTCATTTTTGTACTGTAATTCAATAAGAAAACAGATTTGTTGTTGTTGTTTGATCAAAATATTGATTGAAGATTGTTAATCGATCTATTTACTACCTAATTGGAAGTTTTTAGATCAATTGAACAAGTTTTGAAGAATTTCATAAGATCTGAGTTTGTTGAAGATGATGAATTAGGCGCTTGAGTTGTGAAAAACTGCTGAAATTGGCTAAGTTTTTCGACGCTTTGCAACTGTTTAGGCGTTTTAGCACTGTTAAGGCGCTTTTAGAATAGGCATTTTTCAACTTTTTGGATGCATTGAGACTGTTTGGTCGCATTGATACTTTGTTGTAACTTAGCAATTCTAGACGTTTTAGAACTATGTGGGCCTTTTTACCTCAGGCGTTTCTATACTGTTTGGGCGTTTGATAACAATTCAAACGCTTCATCAGTCAGGCGTGAATTCATCTAAGGCATTCCCTTAGATGTTTCTTGTTCAAAGTCAGGCGTTTCAGAAGTTTCAGGCGCATCAGTATTCAGACTTATCAGTAAACACTTAGAAATTTTTTCAGAAACTAAAATCCAAAAATATTTTCATTTCATAGTTTCTTTTTAAAATTTTAAAAACAATAAAAACAAGTCATTTTCATTAATTCAAAAATAAAAAATGGTTAAGTCTAAAGATTCTGAGAATAGGGTTCCTAAGCTAAAAAATATAGCTGATTTCTATAATTGGTCTCTTACATTGAAGCATCATCTAAACTCCATTGACACTGATTTATGGAAGTCAATAGAGAAAGGACCACAAATCCCAATTACATCTAATCATCCTGACAGAGGATTTGTTTATACAAAAGACTCTCCAGAACCTTATCCAGAGGATGGTCTACAAGTTGATGACTTAAGGAAGGTTAAAAATGACATCAGAGCTTATTCATTAATGTGCAAGGGGTTACCATTGGAAGTCTTGACTAGACTTGAAGGTTATCAAACTGGTTACACCATGTACAGAGCTTTGAAGATTATTTGTGAAGGTGGTAAAGAGATATAAGATCTCAAAAAGCAGAAACTCAAGAGACAATTGGAGTTATTTGAGCATCTTTTTGGGGAAACAATCAATCAAATGATGAACAGATTTATGATATTAACTACTGAAATATCAACTGTTGGTATCAAAAATGATCTCAAAGATCTAAATTACAGACTTCTAAATGCTCTTCCATCTTCATGGAAACAGATAGTCACTCTGTTGAAGAATACAGAAAAGTTTCCAATGGACCTGGATCTTTTGATTGCCAAAATTGAATCAGTTGAAATTGATGAGAGCTCCAGAAACAATGATAGAGCTGCATCAATGTCTCAGTATAAGTACTTTGCTTCTCCAGCTAACACAGTAGAGAATGCTTTTTTGGCAAAAGATGATAATTCTCCAGAAGACAATGGTGATTTGTTCGTTGGAGCTGGTTTCTTCATAGATTCTTCTTACACAAGTGCTCCTGTTTATACAACTCAACCTCAGTCTCCTCCTAAAACTCAAATTCCTAAACCTTAAACTGAGACTTCATCTTCTAACTCTATTAAAACCAGCAAAGTTAAAGATGTTATAATATCCTTTTATAGGATGACGAGTCAAAATCTGCTTTTACTGCTTTTACGGAAAGTTTTCATGCTTATCAAGGTAGTCATCTAACCTAGTTAGATCTTGTTTAGCATGATTTGTTTGAGACGGTTTGACATCCGGTAATTTTCCGTTACCAAACTCCGTTAGTTTCGTTAAGTCTTGCATACACGTGTCGTGATCACACACTCGTTGACATTGAACGTTGGTGACTTAATAATAATTAATAATGTTAAATAAGTAATTTCTATTTTGATTATTAAGTTTTGCTTATGTGTTTACGTGATTTAAATATTAATTGTGAATTTTATCGCGTAACGTGGAAGCGTGTGTATTTAGTTTGTAAATTCTGTAGCTTGAAAAGATAATACATATAATTGTTATTATTAGTTTATATGTTTATTGTTTTAATTAAAAACATTTTTAAAGAGTGTTTAAAAGTCTAATTTTTATAAAATACAAAATGCAAGGGTTTAAAGGGTAATTATGCAAAATTAAATTGATTAAAACAAAAACTTAACCCTAATCACCTTGAGTGGCTGCGACTTCATTCCCTCTCCCTCTCCCTTCTGAAATTAGACCAAGATCAAGCATCAACTCATGGATTTGGATCGATTTCAAGGCATACAACAAGTTAACAACATCAAAGCTTGTTCCTTTCCTCGATTTTAAGGTTAATTTCGTGTTCCTTTCATGTATTTTGTTCTAGCTGAGAGTTTTGCGCGATTTGGATGAATTGGAGGCTGAATGTTGGTTGATTGTTGATGTTTTTGTGTTAGTTAAGTCGAATACATGTTAGTTAACATCGATTATGCAAGAAAGTTTGGATTTTGATGGATTGTTCATAGGTTACTAAGAATAGTAACTTTATTTTGCATGAAACAATGATTTGATCATGAATTGGTGTTATGGATGTGTTTATAATGATAATTAGATGCTAGATTGTTGATATGAACATTGGGAAATCGAGAATGCACGTTGTACTTCTTACCTTGCTAAACATAGTAACTTTTAATGTTGAATGTTGATGAAACATGCCAATTATATGTTGTTGATCATGTCTATATATTGTTATGCACTTAATTTGGTATGTAAATGATGAATTCATGAATGTGTTGGGAATTTGATGAAATTGGAATGTACTTTCCCAAAAGGGAAACTTTATTTGTGCAAATCCTTGATTTGGATGATTTGAGCATGATTGGGACATTAGGACCATGCTAGTGTGTTCATGGATGGTTTTTAAGGTGATTAAATATGTTGTATAGGTTGTATGAATGTTGATTTGGTTTGTTAACTGTTTTGGCCTGATTGTGCAAAAATCATAGTATGAGTCATATAGGTAAGCTAGGACTTTTGTTGATTGATGGTTGATTAAGAATGAACATTTTGGATGATATGAGCTATGGAAATTGGTATGTTAATGATCATCATACACACGCGCGAATCTGAGGCCCCTACTTAGTAGGATTGGCAGGGTTTAGAGTGTGAAGTCGTGAGTGGCTTCACATGGCATGTGATGCATGATTTGATCCTTGTATGGTGTATTATTTGTGTTATAGATGTTATGAGCATGATAATAGTTTGAGATTCGCATGACTTGTATGATATCTGGCTGTATGATGATCTAATTAGTACATGTGGTTAATGAAGTGTTATATGTAATCAGTTTGTATGTTAATCATGTGTGATAGGCTATTATGCTTGTTTGAATGGAATTTCACCTATAATGTCACCAACGGGTCAAACGGGTCAACTGGGTCAAATGTGTCTTGTCTTCTAAAACTTTGAGTTCTTTGGTTTGTAAAGCACTTAGGGTTTCATTATGATTCTGTGTACACGTACTTATGTACTCTTGAGTTCTAGGTAACCTTTGAAGGGTTGTCTTTGCACCTATCACCAGTTCTCTTTAGTCATTATCTTTACACACCAGGTGAGTTCATGCCCCTCTATTTTTATAAACCTTCTTCTTGGGGGAGGTAGCATACTTGTAACTATTTTATTATTATAAGTTATGTATGTTTTAACATAGTGCTTAATACCCTGAAAGTCCTCACACTTTCGGATCGTTAATAATGGTAACTAGCGGGAAATCTTGGCTTGTACTACTGGGTCTGATGAGCCCCACCTGTGCCACTCGAGGTCAAACAGGTGCAATATTGTCCTAGACACAAATATCATCACGACCTGGTAAGTCGTGACGGGAGTCCACAAACCCAACACAGTCAGCTTCGATCGCGAAATCACTATGGTTATTACTTGTGAATATAGACTAGCTAGCTATTTCAATGCACTTCTTATGTTATGCAAATGTTATTGTTTATGATAAACGCAAACTCTTGAACTCACCAACCATTGTGTTGACATTTTAGTATGCTATTCTCAGGTCGTTAACTCTGCTTGCCATTAAGAGCACCACACGGGTCCATCATGCATTCTAAGACTCTATTTTAAAGACATATTTGTTGGTTTTTATTTATGAGTGTTTAAATATTTGGGTTGGCGCATGTTTTCCTAAATATGCATTTTTATATTTTGGGCTTGTCTTATTTACAAAACGCTTCTGCATGGTTTTAAAGTTTGAACTTTGGTTGGTTTTATTCTAAATGTGGCATATAGTGTCGTTCTGAGTAACTATTGACTGTGATCCTGGTTTGTTCATACGCCTCGTGGTAAAACTCCGCACGTGGATTTTGAGGGTGTGATAGATGGATCCTGATGATGTGGAAGAGATGGACTTGAATTGGCAGATGGTAATGATTGCTTACAGAACACAGAAACACTCATATGTTAACAGGAATTACAAGCCAAATGCAAATAAATATGTTGGCTTTGATAAATCAAGGTCAAGGTGTTTCAATTGCAATAGTTATGGTCATTTCTCAAGGGATGTAAAGCTCCTAGAAATCAAGGTGGAAATGGTCAAGTAGGTTCTAGCAGTCAAAGATACCAATAACAGTCTCAGAAGACTCTTTAGAAGCCTTATGGAATTCTTCAGATGCCAGAACTTAAAGATGAATCAAAATCATCTAAAGAGCCAAAGAAAGCTCTTGTTATTAGCATCAAAGATCGCTATGACTGGAGTGCTTATGCTGAACAATTCACAACTGATCTAAAATCCACTTTGCCTCTTGTTGCTAAAGTTCAAAATGAAGACTGGTCTGAAGAAAATGATCCTAAGGCAGATGGTGATTCAAAAAATGATGATGAAGATTATGATTGGAGTGATAAATCTGACCTAAAATAGGATTCAGAAGAAATTGCACTCATTGCTCTGTCTGAACAACCAAAGGTTGAGCATCCATCATCTGACTCTGAGACTTCTTCTTCAAGTTATCTTGAAATTCCTATTGAAGTTAGAGAGAAAACGTGCACAAAAGCATGTTTTGATCAAGCTGAGCATTACAGAACATCTTTATTCAAAATATGTGACAAACTTAAACAAAAAGAAGTAATGCACAACAAACTGAAAAGCGATCACAAAGTCTCTGATGAAAGATCTTATCTCTACAAACCTCATGGAATAAAACTCTAAAAGAACTTGAACTTGTTAAAAAACAACTTGAGGAGATGACTAAAAATTTAGAAGAAGGAAAAATAGCTCAAGCTGCAACACAGGTGGATCTAGCTAGAGTCAAAAGTTCTAAAACAATTGTAGAACAGTTGGTAAGTGAAAGGAAAGATAAAAACAAAATAGTTCTAGGTTTTACACATGAGCCCATGCCTGAATCTATCAAAAAGACATTACCAGAAAACTTTAACACACATGATCACTAACCTGAAACAAAGCTAAGCTAAAAGCTTTTCAAAGTAAGAAAATGAATTCTGAACGTGATGAAGAGAAAACTAATGTTGAGATATTTGAAGAACAAGATTCTTAAAAGATTAAAAAAGGTCATCCAGTGAATGTTAAATCTTATGAACCATAACCAAATAATAGGAAAATGTTTGTTCCCAAAGAGTATGTTGTTGAAGAAGTCATTATAAAGAATGACAAACAAAACCCAAAGAATAAAGAGAAAGCAAAACAAGACGAAGTAACATCTGAAGATTCATTTTCTTATGGATTAAACAATCCAGACTTCATCAAATGGCAAAAAGAACAAAAAGATAAAGAAAATGCAAAAGAGTCTTCTACTGAATATGTTCAATCATAAAGCAAGCAGAGATCATCAAGATCAAGAAACCAGAGAAGGAGAAGGAAAAATGCTAAAGCTAAGTCATCTCAGAATAACAATCAAAACAATCAAAATCAACGAACAAATCAATCTAATCAGTTTAAACCAGTGAAGTTTGTGTTTGCGGGTACTTTTGATATGAATACAATTCTAGAAATCAAATCAAATTCAAAGAACAAATCTAACTCTAATCTGAAAAAAGGTTTAGGTCCAAAGTCTTCCGCTGTTAACAAAAGATTTATATCTAAAGTGTCTATGAATGGTGTTAATGAACAAAAGTCAAAACCCAAATTTCAAAAGAACAAACTCTCAAATCAAAAAAACAATAGATTAACTTTGCTACTCCTAAATCAAAACAAGGATCAAATGTGGCTTTCACATCTAAGGTTAATCAACAGTTGTTTAAATTTTAACAAAGGTACTGTGAAATATGTGATATGTACAATCATAAGACTGATGAATGTTTCTTTAACAGGCACTGTCACATTTGTGATATGAAAAACCATTCAACTGCTGATTGTTGTTTCAAAAAGTATTGTAACATTTGTGATGAAAGAAATCACAAAACTGAGAATTGCTTCTTCCGAAGGAACTCGCCAAGGAATGGATATGTTAATCCACAATTTCAAAGAAATCAAAGTGTTGGTTTTCAAAGATTGACAAAACAAACTTCCTTAGGCTTGAGATCTTTTTGAAGGATTGATTCTGATTGTGATGATTCTTATGCTGTGAAAACAAAGAATTATAATCAAGGAAAATTCGTTCCACGGTCTGTGAGGATGAACAATGGAAAATTTGGTAATCAAAATTTTTCTAAAAATGTTTCTTCTGGTGGTTTGAATTATCTTGACGATGATCTTGAAAAACGTTACCATGCTTTACGGACTTTGCAATTCAAAGATAATCAAAAAATTTTCAGAAACGGAATTGGTAAATTTAAACAGCAAAAGAAGCCTGATTTGGATAATCTTCATTTTAAACAGTATACCATTGTTGATAAATTTGGCAAGCCCAAGTCCATATTGGCTTTAGGTGATAACTCAACTTAAATCTCTTTGAAATGCAGGTACGCCCAAGAAGACCTATTAACACGTGGTATGTTGATAGTGGGTGTAGCCGGCATATGACAGGCAACTATGCCTTACTTCAAGATTTTAAGTTAAAAGATGGTACTCATGTTGCATTCGGAGGTGATGCAAGTGGTAAAATAATAGGCGAAGGAACTGTGTCCAATGAGATTATTAGCTTTGATAAAGTCAACTATTTTTCACAGTTGAACTTTAATCTTTTAAGTGTTTCCTAAATTTGTGACAAATCTTACTCTATTCTATTTGATGATTCTTTTTGTTATATTTTGAAGCTAGGTTTTTAGATAAGCAAAGAATGGGTAGTTGTTAAAGTTGTATGTGATCAAGATGTATACAACTTAGATATGTCTCAAGTAGATCCATCTACAAAAACAACATGCCTAATTGCTCAAGTATCAAATGTCGAAAGCCAGTTATGGCATAGACGTCTTAGGCATTCCAATTTCAAGAACATGAACAAGCTTGTAGCAGGAAATCATGTAGTAGGTCTTCCAATAATGTTGTTTGCTACAACAGATCACTGCTCAGCATGTTTAAAAGGAAAGCAACACAGAGCGTCTTATAAGCCCAAGCTGATAAACTCAAATTCCAAGCCTCTCCAGATGTTGCACATGGACCTATTCGGACCAACAAATGTGCAGAGTATTGGAAAGAAATATTATTGTTTAGTTATCATTGATGACTTTACAAGATTTTCATGGGTTTTCTTTTTGCATGCTAAATCTGAAACTGCTGAATTGTTAAATAAATTCATCATTAAAGTAGAAAATCAATTAGAACAAAAGGTGAAAATTATCAAAAGTGATAATGGAACTGAATTTAAAAAATCTGATATTGACATGTTTTGTGCAGAAAAATGAATTGCTTGTTAGTTCAGTGCTCCTAGAACTCCACAAAAAAATGGAGTTGCTGAAAGGAAAAACAAAACTTTGATTGAGGCTGCAGGTTCCATGTTAGCAGATGCAAAGATTCCAATTACATTCTGGGATGAAGCCATATCAACTGCATGCTTTGTACAGAATTGTACATTGCTTGTGAAAGATAAACAAAAAACTCCTTATGAGTCAATGTTTGGCAGGAAACCTAATATAGATTTTCTTAAATATTTTGGTTGTCTAGTTTTGATTTTAAATTCAAGTGACCAGATAGGAAAATTTGATGCAAAACCTGATGATGGACTTTTATTAGATATTCGTCGGTTTCAAAAGCCTTTAGAGTTTATAACTCTAGGACGAATGTTATTTTTGAAACTTTTAATGTTAAATTTATTGAAAACTCTTTTCCATCAATTGCAAATGGTCCAGCTTGGTTGTTTGATTTAGATTATTTGTCAAAATCTGTTAATTCTAACTTGTTTAACTCTCCAGGTGAGAAAAAGAAACAAGGAGGAGATCTTGGATCTTTCAGTGATGATTCTGATTCTGATGATATGGATGGTTCTAGCCTAGATTACCCATTCTTCTCATTTGTTAAAGATCCTATATTTTGTTCTGAATCTCATGATCAATCTCACTCTTAACAAGCACAAGAACATCCCTTTTCTGAAAATTCCAATGTTTCACAACCTATTCCTAATGATGGTCCTGAAATTATACAACCTGAGTCCGGAACGTCATCTGTTTCTGATGATGTAGTTGTTACTGATAATCTTTACCGACTCAAGTTCCTAATTTCAATCCACATACTTTGAACTTATTGCATTAGCTTTCCCACTTGAACCAATCTAATCTGGATGTTAATGTTTAAGAAAATGAGATTCCAATGTCTCGTATTCACAAGAACCATCCTACGTCTCAGATTATCGGTCCATTGAATGAGAGAACGACGAGATGTCATTCAAAACAAGCAAACCTCTGCTTATACTCGTGTTTTCTATCTCAAATTGTTCCTAAAAACATCACCGAAGCGTTAAAGGACAATAGTTGGATTGAGGCAATGCAATAAGAGTTATTATAATTCCGCAAAAGGGAAGTGTGGAAGCTTATGGATTTACCTAAAGGAGAAAATGCCATAGGCACAAAATGGTTGTTTAGAAATAAGTCAGACGATAGGGGAATTGTTGTTTGCAACAAAGCGAGACTCGTTGCACAAGGTTACACCCAAGAAGAAGGAATAGATTATGCTGAAGTATTTGCTCTAGTTGCAAGACTTGAATCAATTCATGTCTTCCTGGCTTATGCATCATACATGCAATTCAAGGTGTATCAGATGGAGGTTAAAGGTGCTTTCTTGTATGGACCAATCACTGATGATGTGTATGTCAAGCAACCTCTAGGTTTTAAAGATTCAAAATATCCTCATCGCATGTACAAGCTTAGTAACGCATTGTATGGTCTCCATCAAGCCCCTAGAATTTGGTATGAAACGTTATCACAACATTTAATCTAGCATGGATACACGCGAGGGAAAATTGTTCCAACTTTGTTTATATAGAAGGATGCTGATGATCTCTTATGCGTTCAAGTGTATGTTGATGATATCATATTCAGTTCTACAAGTACAAAATTGTGTAATGAATTTGAAGAAATCAAGATGTCTCGTTTCCAAATGAGTTCTATGGGAGAAATTAACTTTTTCCTTGGTCTTAAAGTGAAGCAGTCTGCAAATGGATTTTTTATTTCAGGAGAAATTCGTTGAAAAACTCTTGAAGAAATTTAAACTGCAAGATTGTCAATCCATCAGAACTCCAGTTAACATAAATACCAAGATTTAACCTGATCCGAAAGGAAAATTAGTTGACCAAACTCTATATAGATCTATGATAGGATCTTTGATGTATCTTAGTGCATCTAAACCTGATATAATGTATGTTGTTTGTGTCTGTGCCAGGTACCAATATGACCCAAGGGAATCTCACCAAATCGATGTTAAACGAATATTCAGGTATCTTAAAAGAAAACTGGCGTTAGGGCTATGGTATCCTTATGAAAGAAACTTCAAGTTACATGGATATACAGATAGTGATTATGGAGGATGCTGCCAAGATCGTAAATCTACGACGGGTGGTTGTCAGTTTTTAGGTCCCAGATTAGTCTTGTGGCAATGTAAGAAACAAACAAATGTCTCCGTTTCAACCATAAAAGCTGAGTACATCGCTGCTTTAGCAGGATGTTCTTAAATCCTTTGGTTACAAAACCAACTACTGGATTACGGGTTCAATTTTCTTGAAACTCCTATTTACATTGATAACACTGCTGCTATATTTATTACAGCTAATCCTGTCTAGCACTCAAAAACAAAGCATATCAAAATTTGATATCATTTTCTCAGAGATAACTCTGAAAAAGGTTTAATCATTTTGATTCAAATTACAACTGAAAAACAGTTGGCTGACCTATTTACAAAAGCCTTTTTACCAGGTCGTTTAGAGTATTTGGTTGAGTCAATTGGACTTATTAACCATGTTTAAAACTGGTTTTGAGTAATTGAGTTGTCAGAATCATAAAAATGAAAAGAACCCTCCCTTTGCTGAATAATAAGATTTATAGTGAAAACTGTCAAAGTTAACTGCCTGATTGTATATATTGTGTGTGCTGCTCAATAGGAAATGAAAAAGCAAATACAAAAATAGAAAATTGCAAAATCAAAAGAAAATATTATAAAACAAAAACCCATAAAAATAGAGTTTATTTGTTAGTTAATTATTTAGGACTGAATCTATCTTTGCAATTATGAGAAATGATAGATACATTAGTTCTGATCAGTTGCACACTTCGCTCGCTACTAAAGTCTGACGTGATCAGATATGATGTGTAGGTAAGCTCATGCAATTATACTAAAAAAGTAAATTCTCGTGATTAAACTAAATCAATCATGCATTCGTGTTTGTCCATTTTAGTACCCATGATTAGTGTTGACTTCTCAAACTCACACATGGCGGTGATATGAGTAACCATGAGCTCTAATTATTTAAAGCATCTATTCACTTTTTTGTTATGAGTCATCATAGACCTGAAGTGATGAGATATCCTTTGTTGTAAGTCATTACAGACCTAGATATTCTCACTTGATGCAAAAAGATGCCAAATGCGCACAACCTAAACATGAGATCTGGTTATAAGTATATGTCAGGTTAATAAGTTGAGAAAAGTGCTTTCTTGCATATCTTGATGAGAGCTGAGCTCTCTATGTCTAAGTGTGACTTAATCAATCCATCATTTTATTTTATTTTAATGTGCTGATCTTAACTGATATGATCCCACTACAGGCATGTGATTCAATTACGTATAGTAGATTTTTCTTCCGTTTTAATTTTGATTTTTGCATGATTTTCTATGTGCAGAGATGTTGATAATGATTAGTTTGCTCTACTTGCAAAATAAAAGAAACTTTTAAGTTTGTCAACTTACAAGTTTAGGGGGAGTAAAAATGTAAAAGAGAAAATTAATGAAAAGTGTCAAAATGTGGAAAAGAAATAAAAAAGTTAAGTGCTTTGGATGGAAAAGATGAAGCTGAAATTCAAGCATGTGGTAAAAATGTAAAAGAGAAAATCAATGAAAAGTGTCAAAATGTGAAAAATAAATAAAAAAAACTAAGTGCTTTGGATGGAAAGGATGAAGTTGAAATTCAAGCATGTGTGTGTTTGATATGATGTAAAAATGAACCTAAAAAGAATTCAAAATAAGTAGAAAAACTTCTTGCAAACAAAACAAGACTATTTGTGTTGTAAAAGTTTTAATATAAAGACTAAAATGATGGAAAATTGTTTGAAAAATTAAAACTAATTCAAAGTTGTGTTTCAAAATGTGCTTGGTGGTGTTTGAATTGAAAATTCATGTTTAAAAATGAAAATATGAGTTTTAAATGATGTTTGATGATTTTAAACAAAAAACAATTTGATTGTTAAATTTGAGGGTAATTAATGTATATTTTGGGTGATAATCAAAATTTGACTATGTGTTGAGACAATGTGCATGAACAGTGCTAATGTGCATAAACAATGTTCAGATGGATGTTGTGAATGTTTCCAAGTTCAGACTCATGGAAGGTTTCTCATGCGCCTGAATAGTGCTCAGAAGTCTAAATCAGGAGTATGATGAATTTTAGAAAATTTGTACAAGTGTTAAGCATTTTGTTCAAGTACATGCGCCAAAACAGTTGTCATGTGGCTGAAAATGGTTAAGTGTTGGGCGTATCAACTTATGCTCATGCGGCTGAATAGTTTAGACTTTCCAATGTGGTTAGACGTTTGAAGGTGATGTTTACTCTAAGTGTTAAGTGTTTTAACAAGTGCACATGCGCCTGAACAGTGCCCAAACACCTCAGCAGTGCCAAAGCTTCTGCACAGTGCTCATGCGTCTGAAGATTTAGTGTGACACTTAGCCTCATGTGCCTTCACAGTGCTCATGCGTCTGAAGATTTAGTGTGAAATTGTCACACCCCGAAAAGCGCACCGGAAGGGCACGCGTGTGACGGAGATAACGGAAGTTGGATTATTTCAAATAATTATTAAGTAAACAAATCATGGATACCAAAGTTAACTATTATTATAGAATGTTATTACATTGATCCAAAAGTAGTCTTAACTTGAAACCTAAAATAGTAATAACATAATATTGTTTTTAAACATTAACAAGAGTTTTTGATTGGCAGCGTAAATTGGGTCCAAAAATAGTATCCAAACTTGATAAGTTTGCCGTTAAAACCCTTTTCATTCCCATGCATGCCTAATCACCTGAAAAACATGCCCAAAAATTTATCAGCAAAAAGCTGGTGAGTTCACAGGTTTATATAAAAAGGTTATCATAAGTTTCTATATAAAAAGATATGATTATCCCGGAATCAACCACTGGATCATCAAGGACTAGCTAGGTCCACTGACTATGATCGCAACCAAGAGCCCCATAATCAAACCATGACACAACGTCCCTCAAAATCCTTTCAACATATATTCCCTCAGTACCAGACCGGTAAAACCGATTCTGAGGGGCGGTTGTCAAACCCAATAGATCTACTAATATATCATGTGTCCCTCCAAGGGTTAATGATTATGTAAGAGGGCAATCATACGCAAATAATAAAACAACTCAAGGTCATCATTAAGATCATGCAGTTATTCCAAAATTAAATCATATCACAAATAAAACGTTATAGCATGTTTTTTCCCCAAAATAGTTAAATAAAACGTTATTTAAAAATAGAAGCTGTAAAAACTCACCTTCCTATGTGACAGAGTGATGATCTAGCAAAAATCGAGCCCTGAAAATAAACGACCAATTAATGCCCTAAACACAAGGGATCTATTAATTGTTGAGTAATAAGTCTATACGTAAGTTGTTTACCCAACTCACTAGACTTATCTTGAAATCTGTTTTTTTTTTAAAAAGACCCGTTGGTGACTTTTGGTTTAGTTTAATAATTTGCATTATATGTGACAAATATTTATTTATTAAATAAATCATTTAACCCTTAAACAACAAGCACATAACACACACAAGATAGACGGATGAAAGTATACAAAAATATAACGTAAAACTTACTACGTTATGTACTATACAAACAAACAAACAAACAAATAAATAAATAAATCAATAAATAAATAATTATTAATTCATAATAATATTTAATTGAGGATTAATATGTTAAGAAATCTATTTCTTATATTATTACTTTATAACTACTACTTTATTTAACACATGCCAACGTTTATTAATCTTTTAACAAATAATAATATTTTCAGTAGTAAAATATATATAAATCTATTTTATATAAATTTTTATTATAAAAATATGCTCTATTATGTTTGACTCATATTTCACCCATATATGGTAATTTTTGACCCGAAACCGCACGGTTTTACACGCATAAACCGTACATCAACCCATATATATCTTGTGACCATTTTAAATGTTTAAAAATGGCTCTTTTATACCAAAAAAATTCTAAAATAATTTGTTAAAACTCAATTTCAAAACAGTCCATTATTTTTAACCCGAAATTGTCGGTTTTCGGCTTTTTCGCGCGTATAAAGTCATCACCGAAGACCTTGCTTGTTATGAGTTTGTTATTTACTTAAAAACATAAGTTTTTAACTTAAAACAAAATATTATTTTCTGTCCAAAACCGGACTTGTACATAATTACTTGTTTTAAACCCGAAAACACCGTTTTTAACGCGTTTTTAAACGTAAAACGTTTACGAGATTAAACCCAATCATTAAGACTTTTATTTTCAGTAATATTACTAAATTTTAACTTATATTTAATATTTTTAAACTTATTATTCCAGATTTACAAAGATACTTGCCTTGTTAGCTATCAACTTTTATGACATAACCACTAGTGGTCATGTCCCATCTATACTTGAGTACCTTTAATTCTAATTTGCTTTTATTTTTTCTTAAAATCAAATGTGAATAAAAACACCAAAATCTCCAGATCATGATCACCATATACATGGATCACTTCAATCATCTCTAAACTTATGAATGAAGAACAAATCAAGAACAAAAGTGTAAACCATACATACATACATATACATGATTTTATACATACATATATAATCCATATCATATATTTTATCTTATGTTCTTAGTTTTCATTTCAACAAAACATACTTAAAAATTAAAAGATTTCAGATCATGATCACCATTATTCATGGATCATCTCAATCCTTTATGAAATCAAGAGCAAGATGGGTTCAAGAACATCATTCTTTACATACAATCATGTATTACCCATTTTCATCATTTGATAGACTCCTTTTGGAGATGGATTTCTTATGATGTTCATAACCCCAAAACAAAGTTTGATCATCTTGCATGCAAGTGAAAATCAACAAAATGTTAAAAGATCATCAAAACACAAAGTCATCACACACACACACACACACACTTACAGTACACACACACTCACACACACACATGGTTTACCAACACATTTTCTTGATTAAAACCTTCGTTGAAACCTTGGATTTCGAGAAAAGCGAGTTTTTGGTAAACAAAACTTGCAACAATCATGCAAAAGTCATGTTGCATGAAATAAAAGTTAAAGGTTCATACATAAGATGAACAAATTTTGAAGATTCAAGAATGATTTCCTTGAAGATTTCTTCTCCTTTGAGTTGGATTTATGTAATGTTTTGCACCAAGCACATAAGGAATCCTTGAAATCAAGAAATCAAAGCTTGAAACAAACTTTGGATGATCAAAATCAAAGAAATGAGGGCTGTTCTTGGTGGTTTGAGCTGTGACATTAGAGAGAAGGGAGACAAAAGTGTGTAGGTGATTTCTAGTGAGAGAAAGGTGAGGTTGAGTGTGTGTAAAAGATGGAATGTGAAGTTGTTTATATAGAAATGGTTAAGTATGGTTAAAGTAAGTTAATCATGTGATTATATTGATGATATGGCTGGTGGATCTCCAAGTGAGATGCCACCCGGTGTAAGGCAGGTGTCGGTCTCGTTAAATTTTTTTGTAAAAATCTTAAATGTTCGGGTTTTTACGCGAAAATTTTATATAAAATCAAAGTATTAATTTGAGACTTTCCAAAGGTTCAAAACATTTAATAATAGTGACAAAAAGTCAAGAATAGAAATATACACGGTATAACATAGTATGCAACGGACTATACGTTACAACAAGGTAATATTTTAAAAAGTCTTAATTTTACGCAATCAAGGTAAATAATAATAATTATTATTTTTCTTGACTAATAATATTTTCACTTAAGATATATTAAATTATAAAAATCAACATATATTGACCAAATTTATTTAACCAAATTGTCATCAACGCTCATTAAAAGTTTTGTCCCTACGCGACCCGGTAATTCTCAAAATTACCAATTATAAAATTTATGCACAAAGGGGCTTTGCTAGACCTTAAATGACCTTAATTATCATAGAATTAAGTCTTATGATGCATTTAATTATTTTATCACATTTCATTAACATACGAATATTAACGTACTCATGCGCCTAAGAATTCTTACACTTATATATATTTAACACTTGTAGTTTTCATTCACTCATTCACAAACTCAAACACTCTGATTCACACATTCTCATATCCGATACATTCATTCACTCAACATTCAATTGATATCTATTAATCTTTTCATTCACTCAACATTCAATTGTTATCTATTAATCTTTGTGATATATAGGTACCATAAGAGAATGTGATTGCCGAGGAGTCTTCACTCGAGGTTATCAAAGCTATTGCTGATTCACCTATTCACGTGTTAGATGAAGGTGGAAGCTAAACAAAATATGCTACAGTCCTATTTGAGAGCTTGAACGCTGAGCAGCTCATAGAATCTTTGAAAGAAGCTCAAGTCAACGATCAAGAAGGCTTTGCAAGAGTTGGAACTCTACAAAGAGAAGCCTCAAGATCAAAGATGAGCCAAAAGAGTTAACGTTGGACTAAAGACAATGTAAATCTTAGGGGGAGTATTGTCAAAGCTCTTAAAAGATTAACATTTTGTCTTTTGCGTTTTGTCATAGTATAGGGACTTATTTTGTAAATATATGTTCCTTAGTTTTCTTTGATAGTATAAATTGTATCTTTGATAGTATAAATTGTACAGTGTATGTATTGTGTAGGGTACACAGATCAACTAGAAATAACCATAGAACGAAACAGTTAGAACAGATTTGAACAACTGTAACTCACTCTTACACTTTGTATCCTAAGCATTTGCTATCAATGAAATCTATGAATTTTTGAAGTAATTGCTTGTGTTTGTTTACTTAGTGTTTGAATTGATCGTTGCATTATGATATCATCACAGATCGTTCCATTTTGAACATATCAATGGATGTTGTCAACAAGCTGAAGTCATTTGATTTGGATATGAAAAGAAGAGAGTACAATCAATCCATGTCTGGTGGTGGATCTTCAAGTGCTAAGATCAAAGAAACTGAAGAAGACGTCAACCATGCATTGATGGATGAGGTGGTGAATAGTGATAAGGATTCTGTAGAGAATTTTGATTCATTCAAAGAATTCAGGTGTGAAACTCAAGGTGAAAGTGTTTGTGATGTTGGTGCTTGTGCAAGTTGGTGTAAAGTTCAGATGCAACATGATAGTGAAACCGATGAAGTGCAGGATGAAGGAAAGCAAGAGGAAGGTGAAGCTAAGGAAACTAAGAAGAGAGCTGCTGAGGAGGAAGAGTACAAAAAGAACACTCCCGTCTGTCAATGTAAAAAGCCCTAGCTGCTGAAAAGATGGTTATGGGACTCCCCTATGAGGTAATTCAAGACATGTGTAAGGCCCCATTCCCGGGATACTTACAGTTGGTCAATCATCACATAAACATATAAAATACATCATTTTGCAGCAGAAATATAGGTTTTTATTAATAATTAAAAACATGTCAAATTTTCATATCATTTCATTTACATCCCAATAATTGTATTAATACAATAACATTCTCAAAATATGGATGCCAGACTCGAATCATCCCTAGTAGCTTATGCATCCATGCCTGCACCACCTCAGCATCATGGATTACCTGCCAACTGTTATGCATATAAAAAGTCAGTGACGTTGAGTGAGTTATAGTTTATATAATAAAATAGATTACTTTTGATAAAACATTTCCTTTACTTTCGTATGTGATCACAAATCATACGTACATCTTGATTGTTGGACCAAAAGAACCAATGAGCCTGATCAGAAAAACCTTTAAGTCCCACGGACATTACAACAACTGAAGTTGTCTGCAACAGCTGAAGACATCAACTGATAACAAGGTCTGAAGACAAAGTCTGAAGTGAAAGAGCTGAAGACAGTCTGAAGTGAAAGAGCTGAAGACAAAGTCTGAAGAATAAGAGCTGAAGACAAAGTCTGAAGTGAAAGAGCTGAAGACAGTCTGAAGTGAAAGAGCTGAAGACAAAGTCTGAAGAATAAGAGCTGAAGACAAAGTCTGAAGTGAAAAAGCTGAAGACAAAGTCTGAAGACAAAGTCTGAAGACAAAAGCTGAAGACAAAGACTGAAGACCAAGTTTCAGATGATTGTCACAACAGCTGAAGAAGACCTCTTCAGTAGTTGTGATGGTTTCCTTTCAGTAGTTGTAGTTTCCTTTCAGTACTTGTAGTTTCAGTAGTTTTATGTTTCTTTGTGTACTTGGAATAATCTGAGATGTTCTCAGTTGTTGTGAACATTCTCAGTAGTTTGCTTACTTTCAGTAGTTTGTAATAATTCTGTTAGATGTCACTATCAAGTGACATCAGCAGACGTCACATTCCTATATATAAGGAATGCTGACCTAATTGTAATCGGCGCAGCTTAGGAAAACCTAGCAGCCGCCACACCGAAGCATGTGTGCATGAATGTTATTATCCCTTTGCAGAAAACCCTATATCTATATAACCGTGTACTGTTCCATTGAATATTTATTGTGTTCTTGCTATATTTGCTTAATTCTTGCTCTAATTCCGCTGTGATTCAACTCTAATTGATCAAACTTAGATCACTGATCCTAACAAATGGTATCAGAGCGGGTTAATCATTGATCGGTTTTACAATTGATCATTGAAACTGCTATTTTGATATCTATAGTTTGATCGAATTAGCATATGTGCAAGAACTGGTTATAAAGATTGATTTTCTGCTGCTTCTGGTTATTTTATTTGAGTTTCTTCTTGGTTCTTATTGAGCTTGTTGTGTTTTTGTGCAAAATCTTTTGAAACTTGATTGATTTGGTTTGAATCTGAGAATGACTACTCCATCTAATGATCCTCACAATACTGGCTCCTCAACCAAGCCTCCGATGCTGGTTAGGAGTGAGTATAACATATGGCAACGAAGAATGCTCTATCACCTGTCTGTTAACAGTTCAGGTTGTTGGACATCTGTGGTTCATGGTCCACACAAGCCTATGGTGAACAATCCGGAGACCAATCAAATGGTTCCGAAGAAGAAGGAGCAATACTCAGATGAAGATCGTAAACTGTTTGAGATTGATGCTAAAGCCCATGGAATTCTGGCCATGGCACTGCCGAATGAAATCTATTCTGGGCTTATGCATCATGAAACTGCTCATGACCTCTGGAATGCTTTGAAGGAACAATTCGGAGGAACTGATGAGGTCTTAGCAAACAACAGAGAAATCCTCGCCCAACAATATGAGACATTCTCTCATAGGAAGGGTGAGACACTGACTCAACAGTTTGAGCGTTTCTCCTGCTTGATCTCTGAACTGAAAATGGTCAAGCAAGAGTATACTAACAGCCAGATGAACAACAGATTCCTCAGATCACTGCCTGAGAGATGGGACACATACACCATTGTCCTACGCTCCAGTGCAAATCTGGATAGCCTATCTCTCACCCAACTCCATGGGAAACTGCTTACATTTGAAAGAGAGATAGAGCAAAAAAGGAAACTGGCATCATCAGGAAAGCTCTCTGATGACTTTGTACCAGGTAACACTGCCTGGTCGGTCATGAGTCAGAATATGTGGATCAGAAAGTCATTATGATGAGCATATAGATTTCTCTTCAAACAGTTCTGATCATGCATTTGTTGGTGTTGACAGTCATTCTGGGTGTAATAGTGATAATTTATGTTTTATCATGGATGATTTGCAAGGTATTGCTGATGATGATTTAGAAGAGATGGATATTTTGAGCCAAATGGCCCTGATCAATATCAGATCTCAAAAGTTCTACAAGAGAACTGGTAGGAAATTTCTAGGACTCTCTGGCAAAACCAAAGTTGGTTTTGACAAGAGTAAGTTGAGGTGTCACAAATGCCACAGGCTTGGGCACTTTGCAAGAGAGTGTAGATCAACTGGATCTAACTCCTCTGCACCCTTTGTGACCTTTCCAAGCAATAGTTCACAAAACAAAGGGCAACATCCTGCTAGTTCTGGTCATCACTCACAACCTCAATCTCCTGCATACTTTGTCCCTCAGGGTTCAATGCCATATCCTTATCCCTGCTATTATATGCCACAGCCAAATCCAGTTCATGTCCCTATGGCACAACAACCTCAAGCCCTACCTGAGCCTCAACCATCTCCATCACAATCTCAACCTCATCACAGCTTCTTCACACCAGGAGTTGTTGACTGGAGCAGCTTACCAGATGATCTCTCTGGTTTTAATGAGCAACTATCTGCTGGTGCTGGTCAACATGGTGGTGAACATCCTTTTGGGAATCTTGCTCTCATGGCCCTGGAGTCTACTGAGGGTTCCTGCTCAGATGCTTCATCTTCACAGGTAACCCAGATATCTTCTGAGGCTAAAGCCAAGTTATGTTCTGAATCATGCATAGCTGCCTTTGTCTCTATTAGAGAGGCAAATGTAGCTTTAATCAGTCAAAATCTTGAGCTTGAGAAAACTATTTCCAAAAGAAAAGATGAGTATGTGTCTGCACTTAATGACAAAGATGATGAGATTTACAAGCTTAAATGCCAACTTAATGATGAAAAGGCTAAGGTAGAGGTCATACTCGAGAACCACAGAAGTCTCAAAGAGACACTTGCAGCTACCCAAGTTGAGTGTGACCGATGGGTAACATCCTGCAAGGGATTTGAAATGCTTCTCAGCAAGCAAACAGCTTCAAATGTGAAGTTTGGAATAGGTTACAATCATACTGCACCACCTACTGATTTTACTTCAAAATCAATAGTAAAATCTGAAGGTGAAAGTAATTTCCAAACCACATCATCATGTGATTCATCCTCAAATGATAATACAAAATTAGAGGATGAAGTCAGTGTTAAGATCTCAGCAAATCAATTGCCTGATGGTTTAAATGCTGATAAACACATGAAGCTGAGAAATTCAGATGTTGTTCCTCAAAGTACTCCAAGTACTGAAGGGCAAGTCACAACATCTGAAAAGCATTTCAAATCTGATGAAATAAAAGGATTAACAACTGCTGAGGAATCTATCATACGGTCTTTCAGGACGGATAGAGAACAGCTGAAGAACAAGTCTTCAGTTGTTATCGATCCTTCAGTACTTAACACAAGTACTGAAAGGAGGAAAGTACTGAAGATCACACCTTCAGTAGTTTCCACTTCAGCAGTTGATCAATCCAAGATGAAGAATAAGCCATGTGAAATATGTGGTAAATTCAATCATCTATCTGATGAATGCTGGTACCAAACTCAACAGAGATAAGCTCATTAAAGAAGAGATAAATAAAATGAAAAATGAGTTTGAAACCAAGTTTGTACCGTAGTCATCTCAAACTGATAAACCCAAGGCCTCACCAAAATCCAAAAAGAAGGATGGGGTTTATCAGAAAACAGCTGATAGTGTTCCTCATGATAAACATCAGACGAAGTCTGTGAATTTCAAGAAGGAGGAAATGGTGGGTCACAGGAACTCATCAAAAACAAGTACTGATGTGTCAAATGAGCTGAAGGCTTTAGCAACAAATCAGACACAACTTGTTATGATGGTTCAGCATTTGTTGGGGAGAGTTAACCAACTAGATGCACCTGTGATCAAACCACTGAAAAGGAAATCCAAGCCCAAATCTAAGAATTCCATTTCAGCACCATCTCCACCTTCATCAGCTGTTAATCATGAGAAACAAGTTATGGTTAAATCTGTTGATGAAAACATACCCAAAACCAAAAAGGTTTGGGTCTCTAAAGCTAACTAGTTTCTTATGATAAATGCAGGGTTCTTCAGCATGCCAAAGAAGCATCTGGTATGTAGACAGTGGAGGATCTATGCATATGACTGGGAGCAGTTCTCTTCTTAATGACTACTCTCAAGGAAAGAAGGGATTTGTCTCATTTGGAAATGATGCTAAGGGTTACATCATCGGGAAAGGATTTGTGTCAAATGGAGAAATCAGATTTGATGATGTTAACCATGTGGAGAATCTCAAGTATAATCTACTGAGTGTCAGTCAGATGTGTGATAAAGGGCATGTTGCACTTTTCACAAGCCAGAACTGCCGGATTCTGTCTTCCAAAGTTCTGAGGCTGATTGACAAGGTATTGGATGAATATACTCTCCTGAAGGCCAACAGGATAGGAAGAGTATATGTCTTGGATTTGTCAAAGAAGATTGATTTAAAAGGTCATCCTTGCCTGTTCTCCAAGGCCTCTCCTCAGGAATCTAAACTGTGGCATAGAAGGCTGGGTCATGTTAATCTCAAAAACATGAATCAGCTGATCCACAAAAGTTTAGTAAGAGGTCTACCAATAAAGGAGTTCCTCTGTGATGAAACCTGCACTGCTTGTTTAAAAGGAAAACAACACAAAGTCTCATTTCCTCCTATAGAAGAACCAAAGTCCACTGCCTGCTTGCAATTACTGCACATGGATCTCTTTGGTCCTGTGAGAGTAATGAGCATGGCAAAGAAGAAATACTGTCTGGTAATTGTGGATGATTACTCCAGATTTGTATGGACCTTCTTCTTGCATTCAAAGGATGAGGCTGCTCAGACAATTATTAACTTTGTGTTGTATGTTGAGAAGCAGTATTCCTATCAGTCAAGTGTATAAGAAGTGATAATGGAACTGAATTTAGAAACCATACACTTGATGATTTCTACCTTTCAAAAGGAATCAAGAGGCAGTATAGCATCCCAAGGACTCCAGAACAAAATGGAGTAGTGGAGAGAAAGAACAGGACCCTAATTGAAGCTGCAAGGTCCATGTTGGCTGACTCTGGTTTGCCACTGACCTTTTGGGCTGAAGCTGTCAACACAGCATGCTATGTGCAAAATAGAGTGTTAGTGAATCAGAGGTTGATGAAGACTCCTTATGAAGTTCTACATCATTTGGCTCCTCTAATTTCATTCTTCAGAGCATTTGGGTGTCCTTGTTACATTCTCAACACAAAGGATCAACTCCAAAAGTTTGATTCTAAGGTGGATGCAGGGTATTTTGTTGGGTACTCATCCACTTGCAAGGCTTACAGAGTGTTCAACTGTAAGACAAAGATGGTTGAAGAAACCTTGCATGTGAAGTTCAATGAATCTCCTAAGGACAAAATCCCACAAAACCATGTGGAGTTGTTTGATCTGGACATACTGCAATATGTTCCTTATCAGCCTCCAGCTGTTGCAGATCATGTGAATTCATCACCTTCTGCAGCTAGTCATCCATCTGGTGGTACTGATGTTCATGATGATCCCAGTACTCACCTATTCAAGTTTTGTGATCAACTGCCTGAGTCTACTCAACTTGATGTTCCTGTAGCTTCAGTAGCACCATCCACAACAAATGCTGATGAGATTTCTGAATCCTCTACTTCATTTGATCTGCCATCTAACACTTGGTTTCAAGAATCTGGATCAACATCTGTTGCTGCTGAGTGTGCTACAAACACTTGCACAGATCTCATAGTGCATCAAGAGCTGAAGAATCACCCAACGTCTCAAATCATTGGTGATATCAATGCTGGTGTCTCAACTAGAAGTCAATTGTCCAACTTCTGCTTCTATGCTCTTTTCATCAGTCAGCAAGAGCCAAAGAACTATCATATTGCATTAAGAGACAATGGATGGGTTGATGCCATGCAGCTTGAGCTTCTTCAGTTCAAAAAGCAGCAAGTGTGGGAACTGGTTCCTCTACCCCCAGGTAAGTGTGCAATAGGCACTAAATGGGTGTTTAGGAATAAAACAGATGAAAATGGGCAAATTGTCAAGAACAAGGCCAGACTGGTTGTTCAGGGGTTTTCACAAGAAGAAGGTATTGATTATGATGAAACCTTTGCCCCTGTAGCCAGACTGGAGGCAATTAGATTGTTCTTAGCCTATGCTGCATTCTACAATCTTAAAGTTTTTCAAATGGATGTCAAAAGTGCGTTTTTATATGGTAAAATAAAAGAAGAGGTTTATGTGTGTCAACCACCAGGTTTTGAGGATAATAAACATCCTGATTGGGTGTATAAACTTGATAAGGCTCTTTATGGGTTGAAACAAGCTCCTAGAGCCTGGTATGAAGCACTGTCAAATTTTCTTCTTCAGAATAATTTCACTAGAGGCTCCATAGATAAAACTTTGTTCATTAAGAAAGTGGGTCAGCAAAAGCTCCTTGTTCAAATTTATGTTGATGATATTATTTTTGCTTCCTCTGATCCACAGTTGTGTGATGCATTTACAAAGTTGATGCAACAAAAATTCGAAATGAGTGCCATGGGAGAATTACAGTTCTTTCTAGGTCTGCAAATCAAACAAAAGGCTGATGGAACTTTCATTCATCAGTCAAAATACACAAAAAGTCTTTTGGCAAAGTTTGATTTACAACACTGTAAGCCCTGTTCTACTCCCATGTGCAGCACCACACAACTGGATGCAGATCAGAAAGGTAAAGCTGTTGATGAAACACTTTACAGATGTATGATTGGGTCCTTGATGTACTTAACAGCTTCTAGACCAGATATTATGTTTGCAACGTGTGTTTGTGCTAGATTTCAGGCTGCTCCTAAAGAGTCTCATTTGATTGCAGTCAAGAGGATCTTTAGATATCTGCAAGGTACTCAATCTCTAGGTCTTTGGTATTCCACTGGGCACTCTTGCAAATTAGTTGCTTTTTCTGATAGTGACTATGCAGGGTGTAAATTAACTAGAAAATCAACTTCTGGTGGATGTCAATTCCTAGGCAACTGTTTGGTTTCTTGGCAGAGTAAGAAACAAACATCTGTTGCTACATCCACTGCTGAAGCCGAGTACATTGCTGCTGCAAGTTGTACATCTCAGGTACTCTGGCTTCAGAATCAATTACTGGATTATGGCATTACAGAGACTAAGACTCCATTACTAATGGATAGTGCTTCAGCTCTTTGTATCGTCAAGAATCCAGTCCAGCACTCTAGGACCAAACATATTGAGATCAGACACCATTTTATTAGGGATTGTTTTGAAAAAGGTCTGATTGATCCAAAGTTTGTTCCTAGTGCTGATGAGCTTGCAGACATATTTACTAAGCCTTTGGACAGTTCAACTTTCCAAAACCTAGTGTTAAGGCTTGGTATGCTGCAGCTAGAATAAGTGACAACTACTGATGATCTCAGTGAACAAGTACTGATGAGCATTCGTATACTACTGTCACAAATAAGTACTGCAGTTCTTTTATCCTCAGTAGTTTTCATAACTACTGAAGACTAAATTACTTAAAAGTACTGAAGTACTCATCTGTTGAAAAGAACTGATGTGGTTACAACTACTGCTGTAGTTACAACTGCTGATGTCAGAATAACAGATAAGTACTGATGACCTATGAAACATCTGAAACTCAGACAAAGTCTGATGAAGTGTTGAGGTCAGAATGAAACAGCTGATGAGCTAAGAATTGACGACAACAGCTGATGAGAAAATTTTCTCTTCAGTTGTTTCTACAACAGCTGCTTCACTTACACCTGAAGCCAAAACCATGTCTTCAGTAGTTTCACAACTACTGATGACTAACACCAAGTCTTCAGTTACAACTTCTGAAAGTTAAAACCAGGTCTTCAGTTGTTTTCAAACAACTGATTACAACACCCACACTTTCAGTCATTTTATATCAGCTTTTTTCTTACCCTATAAATACCTAAACCTACTTTCAGACGTTTCATTAGCCGTTTTCCGTCCTTTCACTCTCTCACCAATGGCGACCATGAAACTCAAACCCAGACACAACTGTGTTGCCTACCTCTCGAAATCGGCCTTCTGGAACAAATTTGATAACGCCATCGATCTTATGGTAGATTCCCAGTACCGAACCGCGTTTCTTCTGAATCCTACCATATACCCCGATTCCCTACGCCAGTTCTGGACCAACGTCTCCGTGCAAACTAGTGAGAATGATAGCCAAATCACTCTCCAGTCGTTGGTCAACCAGAAACAGGTGGTCATCACTCCGGACATCATTCGACAAACCCTAGATCTACATGATGCCCCCTGTGTCACAGAATACCCGAAAGGCACAACCGATATGTCTTTCATCAACAACGGGTATGAAGGAGACTTAAGTGCTACCACCATTATGAAGAAGCACTTCCATGATGCTGAACGTCTTATATTCCACATGGTGAATGTCTGCCTTGCACCAAAAACCTCCTCATGGGATCAAATGTCTTCCCGATGGCAACAGGTATTATACTCTATCTTTGAACGACAAACTTTAAATTTTTCTGAGATAGTGTTTATGGAACTAAAGGATCTGGCCTTGAAACCTGTGGCAAACAGATGGTTATTATATCCCAGGTTTCTCATGGCCATAATTTTAACACAGCTAAAATCAGACGGCCTTGTTGGCCTTGGAGTCCCTGCTCCGGATGTATTGCCTGAAGTATACTCCAGGCACAACTCTGACCCTACAATGAAAGGGGCTGCCCGGCTGCTCAAACCCAAGCAGCGGGAACCCACAGCCTCCACTTCCAGATCCAAAGTCCCCACCAAACCCAAAACCAAAAAGCCCAAAAAGGCTACTCAGGGAGATGAGTCCCCTGAGGATGCCCCTGTAACACCAATACAGGAAACACTTACTGGTTCTAACCCCCCAGTAGTGTCCAAGACTCCACCAGCCCTAGCCGCTCAGGTATCCTCTCAACAGGATCCTGATGCAACCATAATTGGGGATACCACAATGCTGGAACCTATCTCAATTGAGAAGGTTACCATTGAAGAGCACCAGTCACCCCGGGTGCAATTTGCTTCAAACCTTTCTCCAAATCAGAACAGGAAAAACAGCTGATCACATACAAGAGAAAGAAAAGTGCTGAAACTCAAAAGCCTGATGAAGAGAAATCATTGGAAGATCTGATTAAAGAAGCTGATGAAGCTCACAGCAGATCAATGGACAAAATAATAGATCAACTCTTCAGACAGGGCTTTGATACAGCCACATTAGACACTGAGATCAGAAGGCTGGAGATCAATGAGATACAAGAAAGATGGGCCAGTTATAGTGTGATGGAAAGGGAGAGGTTGGAGATAATGATCCGGTTTATTGCAAAATACTTGGGAAGATCATTAATTGAGATTAAATCATGGACCAGAGACAGTATTCTGGCAATAACCACCAGAATCTGTGCTTCTGAAGAATTCAACAAGGGGTTGATTATAGAAGCCTTAGACGAAGCAGGTGCTGGGAAGAGAACTGATATGGCCAAGCTTTCCAAAGCCAAACTCACCATAAAAATGCTAGATCAGCCTTCCCAAACTCCCTCTCAAAAACAACCAACCCCACAACTCTCCAAATCAACTCAACCCTCAAAACCAACTCCCTTACCCCAAAAACCACCTCAAACCACATCCAGTGATGCACCCAGAAGGAGGAGAAGGGTGTTGAGGATGGTAGAAGAAGAAGAAGAAGATGATGAAGAAGATAGTCTGCCAATCTCTGCTGTTCTAAAATTACCTGAGCCCAGAAGTCAACAAATGATAACACCAGACTTTCAGAGGCAAATGGTGAAAGTTAAGATTGAAGAAGAAGAACAGCAGAAACAGCACGATGAGCAACTTTTGAAGATGATTGACAAAGAGTTTCCTCAGTCATCATCTATACAAGCCATGAAGAAACACGCTCAAAGGCTGTATGCTCTCAGGTATACCTTTCAATATCAAAAGGAGAGAGTAAGGATTTGGCCAGACCCCAAGGTTAGTTCTAGAATTCATAAGAAATCCATACCAAGTAGATACAATGGCCAAGTGAGAAAGACCATAGATACTGCTATTATGTTGGCCATTGTAGTCTCACCCTGGGAAATACTTGAAGACTTCAAGAGAGCCTACAAGTCAAAGATGACCCCTCAAACTCTAATGGAGAACAAAATGGTCAAGAAGGGGTTGTTATACAAGAGGCTTGAAGAGATCAAGAAAAATGAACTCCAGTTGTTATTAGAAGGGACTCACCCAGATGAGTTTGCTTACAGAGAGATAACAACTGTTGAGTTGAAAAATGGAAAGACGATAAAGTACTTATCAGAGTACTATGGCCCAGAGTTCTTCTTCGAAGGAGAAGCAGAAGAACTCACTAAGGCGGAACAAGTTGTTCTCCTTGAGGCCTACGTCAGAGAGTCTTATAGACTCATCAATGGGAAGTAGGTTTCATGGTTGGGATAACGGCTCTGTGTCCAGTTCCCCAAGACAGAGTTCCCTTCCATCCTTTGACATTCACATCTACTGAAACCTGTTCCCTGGCCTGTGCTTATCTGATATCTCTAAAGCTGATCAAGAGAGTATTTCTGCCAAGAATAAGTGGGACCTCAATAAGCTTAAAGGTTTTGGCTGCATTGGTTCAGGGGGAGTTTGTTGGACCAAAAGAACCAATGAGCCTGATCAGAAAAACCTTTCAAGTCCCACGGACATTACAACAACTGAAGTTGTCTGCAACAGCTGAAGACATCAACTGATAACAAGGTCTGAAGACAAAGTCTGAAGTGAAAGAGCTGAAGACAGTCTGAAGTGAAAGAGCTGAAGACAAAGTCTGAAGAATAAGAGCTGAAGACAAAGTCTGAAGTGAAAAAGCTGAAGACAAAGTCTGAAGACAAAGTCTGAAGACAAAAGCTGAAGACAAAGACTGAAGACTAAGTTTCAGATGATTGTCACAACAGCTGAAGAAGACCTCTTCAGTACTTTTTGATCAATCATTTGTGTACGAATCGACTATAGTCTTGAGGTCAAGCGGCAAGGATCCCGTTTCGTACTTTTTGATCAATCACGAAGACTGACCCCTTTGTGTGCATACGGCACACTATCGAGTTGACAACCCATAATGAGTTGTGAACCCCTTTTAATATGCTTGCATGACTTTCATTCATTCATTACATTCCACTTTTCATTATCATTATCTTTCACTTTCATTACAATAATACTTCACGTACATAAGCACACATCACACCATGTAAAGTCACATCATAATACATATCATGGAACATCATCATCACAACAGTAACCCACAAACATACATAACATAAACAAGCATAGGCCATCATAAAATTTTAGTACTTAGCACTAAAATTCTATTCCCAAAATTTCAGAATAATTCTATGTTTTAATAGCGCATGAGTAAGTTATACAACGGATGGCTTAAATGCTAAGTGTCCACGCAGACAGCTAAGGTCCACAGCGGATGACCAAATCCACAGCGGATGGCTAACGGTCCACAGCAGACGGCTAACGGTCCACAGCGCATGCAAAAGACACTTAGTGTGTTCACAACAGACAGCTAAAGGTCCACAGCGGATGACCAAATCCACAGCGGATGGCTAACGGTCCAAAGCACATGAATAAGACACTAAGTGTGTTCATAGCGGACAGCTAAAGGTTCACAGCGAACATGTATGCATACTTAAAGGGTCTACAGTGGACATATATTGTCCACAATGGATGAGTTAAAACATTCTAAGTGTCCACAACGGACAGTCTAAAGTACTTAAGGGTCGACAGCGGACAACATAAAATCTCCAAGTGTCCACAGCGGACATGCAAAGTCCACAACAGACATGCAAAGTCCATAGCGGACAGTACAACTACCTAAGTGTCTACAGCGGATGTGCATGAATTCCTAAAGTGTCCACAGCGGACAAACAATGTATATAGCGGACAGTCTAGATCATAAGTGTCCACAGCGAACACTTAGTATCCACAGCGGACGGCATGCATAATTCTCTAAGTGTCCAAAGCGGACATACATAGCCCACAACGACATCATGTTCCACATGCAATCCAACATATGCAGTTTCTAATCCCATACATCATTTTAATCGTATTCTTAGCTTAGATCTATGAGTAATACACTTAGAACACCATAAACAACCATACAACTTCATATAAATCTTTAAACATATATTTTCATAAAAAGTCATTTTAATAGTGAAAAACATAGTTTATCCAGTAACATCATTTTCAGTATGCATATAAGCCCCAAACAAGTATAAAATTAGTAAAAGAGGGGATCTAGAACTCACCTTTACAGCTTTCTAGTAAAACACAGCAAACGCGAGAGCAATTCCTGAAGTTCTAACACCTAAATACATATAAAGAAGCAACTAAACACATAGAAACACACAAAGATCGGTCCAAAAGTTAAAACCCAACTGAAACCGATAAGAAACACCTTAAAAATCTTACCTTCTTAAAGAATTCTTCCACTTTCTCTCTCTAGAATCGGATGGAGCTTCTTCTCTCTTTTCAGCCGATAATTGTGCATGAGAGAGAGGGGCATGGGTGGCCATATCACTGTTTTTGAACCCATTATGGGCAGGTTTGCCCCTTGCACGCTTTTAACCCCTTTCTTTGAAATAATACCCTTTTTCTCCATTACTTGCTTTTCTTTTCTTTTTACTAAAATTTTCCGGACCTTAAGAGTCCACCCCCTTTATATAAGTTTCATCCTTGAAACCTATCACTCCTTAAAGAGGTCCGTGTAGTACCGTCTTATTTCTTCCTCGGTTTCCCAAGTGGACTCCGACCCCTTCCTGTGTCTCCACTGTACTCGCACAAGTGGAACCACTTTATTCCTCAGCCTTTTCTCCTTTCAATCAATGACGGCCACTAGTTGTTCCATGTAATTGATTCGTTCATCTACCTCGATATCCTCATGTGGCACGATCATATCTTCATTGGCTAAGTACTTCCTCAGATGAGATACATGGAACGTTGGATGAATTCGACTTAACTCATCGGGTAGCTCTAACTTGTAAGCCACCTCTCCTACTCGAGCAATGATTCGGAAAGGCCCTATGTACATCGGGCTCAACTTCCCTCGCTTTCTGAAATGGATGATCCCTTTCCAAGGTGAGACCTTCAACATAACTCTATCGCCCACCTTAAATTCAATCGGTCTACGTCTCTTGTCGGCATATGACCTCCATCTATCCTTCGCTGACTTCATAAAGGCCTTGATGTTATCTAACTTTTCAGTTGTAGCCTTCGATCACCTCAATGCTCCCCAACTCCTTTTGCCCGATGTCACCCCAACATACAGGCGTTTTACACTTCCTACCGTATAGCATCTCATATGGAGGCCTACCAATGTTGGCATGAGAACACGGCTAACGGTATGTGTTAGTCCCAACATCCACCAAAATAAATGACGCATGCTCGTAGCATATCCTCAAGCATCTGAATGGTTCTTTCCAACTGACCATCTGCTTGAGGTTGGTAAGCCATGCTGATATGTAACCTCATCCCCATCACATCATAAAATCTCTTCCAAAACATAGATGTAAACCGAGTGTCCCGGTCAAACACGATAGACATTGGTACACCATGACGAGTCACAATCTCTTTGATGAACAGATCCGCCAACCTCTCAGATGAATATGTCTCGTTGATAAATAGAAAGTGAGCACTCTTCATCAGACGATCAACTATCACCCATATGGCATCGCATCCCCTTGTCGTACGTGGCAACTTTGTAATGAGGTCCATAGTGATGTGTTCCCATTTCCACTCATGTATATCCAAGGGTTGGATCTTCCCGTATGGCTTCTGATGCTCCGCCTTCACTTGCAAACAATTAAGATATTTACTCACATACTCTGTTACGTCACGCTTCATTCCCGTCCACCAATAAACCTTTTTCATATCTTGATACATTTTGGTAGCACCGGAATGAATTGAGTATCGAGTCTTATGAGCCCTATCCATGATCTTTCCTCGTAGATCTCCATAACAAGGAATCCACATCCTCCCGGATTGGGTTAGAACACCGAGAGTGTTCTCACCCAACTCCGCGACTTGGCCTTTCATCCTTTAAGAGTTAATCTGATCTTATTTCAGCGCTTCATCCTGAAATTCCTTAACCTGCTTCATCACTTCGGAGGTCATAACCAACTGATAAGCCTTCACCCTAATTGGCTCCTGTCTCTCTTTTCTACTAAGGGCATCCGCCACCACGTTGCCCTTACCCTGATGGTAGTAGATCTCACTATCATAGTCCTTGATCAACTCTAACCACCTCCTTTGCCTCATATTGAGATCCTTCTTTCAAAGAAGTACTTCAAACTTTTATGGTCAGTGAAGATGGTGGACTTTGTCCCGTACAAGTAGTGCCTCCAAATCTTCAATGCAAAGACGACCGCCGCCAATTTCAAATCATGAGTAGGGTAGTTAGCCTCGTGGGTCTTCAACTGTTAGGACGCATAGGCTATAACCCTCCCCCATTGCATCAACACGCAATCTGTGGGTCTGATAAGGATAGTCTATATATCAACAAAGGTCAACGTCACTGTCAAAGTCATCGGAAAAGGCAAACAGACGCGTTCGAGATGAAGAACCGAGACGAGGCGTTGAAGATATAAATGTCTAGGAGTTTATTATTAATAAATATATTTTGTGTCAACAAAATATATTTATTTATGTTTAAGTCATTTTTATGTTTTATATGTAATTTCTCTAATTGTCTAAGTCTAGAGGCTTAATATGTCATTAGTAAATATTATCTCTATATTTAGATTAGTGACAATTAGGTTTAGGAGGTTGAATGAGCCATTGATTGAGGGCCTTTGACTTTGTAATATCTTTAGCAATCAATTCAAATCAAAAAATGATTTTATTTGGTGTTCTTGAGTGTTCTTCACATATTCATCCATTTTATATTTGTTTGATCTAGATTTCACACAAATATCATTGATATTTGTGTGATCAGTGGGATTTGTTTGTGTTTATCAATCAATTGCACTGTATCAACGATCAAGTGTACTAACACAACCTAATCCCGAATAAGAAGCATCCGAATAGACCACCAAGTCTTCATTCATTTCGGGTAACGTCAAGACAGGAGCTTGAGTCAATCTTATCTTTAACTCTTCAAAAGCATTCTTCTGCTCTTGACCCCACTCGAACTTCACCTCCTTACAGGTCAACTTAGTCAATGGTGAAGCTATCTTGAAGAAGTCTTGAATGAACCTTCTGTAGTAGCCCGCCAAACCCAAGAAACTACGAATCTCAAATGGCGTCTTTGGAGACTTCCATTGTATCACCGCCACAACTTTCACCAGGTCCACCATGATCCCTTTAGGATTAACTACATGACCCAAAAACTAAACTTCGCGTAACCAGTACGCACACTTGGAGAACTTGGCATATAGCTTCTCCCTTCTAAGCGTATCCAGCACTTCCCGAAGGTGACTGGCATGCTCTTCTTTGCTCTTTGAATAAATGAGGATATCATGGATAAACACATTCACTGATTTATCTAGCAAGGCCGACACACCTGATTCATCAGATCCAAAAAAGCAGCTGGCTCGTTGGCTAAACCAAAAAACATCACAAGAAACTCATAGTGACAATAACGTATGAAAAGCTGTCTTAGGAATATCCTGCTCCTTCACCTTCAGTTGGTGGTAACTAGATTGGAGGTTTATCCTCGACAACCAACTGGCACCTTGGAGCTGATCGAACAAGTCATGAATCCTCGGTAATGGATATGATTCTTCACTGTCAACTTGTTTAGCTCACGGTAGTTGATGCACATCCTCATACTACCATCCTTCTTCTTCACAAACAAGACCGGAGCACCCCATGAGGGGATCCTCGGTTGAATGAACCTTTTATCTAACAACTCTTGCAGCTGAGTCATCAATTCCTTCATCTCGGAGGGGGCGAGAAAATACGACGCCTTTGCAATAGGTTGGGTACCAGGTATCAGATCAATTTGAAACTCAATCTCGTGGTCAAGTGGCACACCTGACAAATCTTCCAGGAATACGTCTGGGAAGTCACACACAACTAGTAAATCCGACATTCGTGGTACTGTCGCATCCACATCCTTCACATAAGCCAAAGAGGCACCACATCCACGCCTCATACACTTCTCTGCCACAACCATTGAAATTACTTTCGAGATCGTACTAACTCTATCGCCATAAATTGTCACCAAACTCCCATCAGGCGTGGTCTATCGAGTCATCTTCTTACGACACATGATTTTTGCCTCATAGGCTGCTAGCCGATCCATCCCTAGGACTACATCGAATCCGCCTAAGGGCATCAACTCTATGTCATAATCTTCTACCATATCAGAAATCCTGGTAGACTTACTAATGGTAGTTTCTACATCAAAGGTCTCATCAGTCTTTTTGCACTTAACAGAAAACTTATCACAAAAGGTAGTAAAAATAAAACTCCTACTAGCACCAGAATCAAATAATACAGAGGCACTAGCGTCATTAACCAGAAATGTACCTGATACAACATCAGGGTCCATTATAGCTTCCTCGCGGGTCATGGTAAAAGCTCTCACCCAGGCCTTCTGCACTTCCTTCCCGTTCCCAGGATCTTTTCCCTCCTTCGAGCCCTCAGCTCTTGGCCTCTTGCACTCCCGACTCATATGTCCTATTTCTCCACAGTTATATCACTTCATCACCCCATAATCCTTGGCCATATGCCCTGCCTTCCCGCATTGGAAATAGATTTTCAACCCCCCACTTATATTCCCCCGCATGCTCCTTCCCACACTTATTATACCTCCTCGTCCCTGTATCTACTGTCACCACCTTCCGGCCATCCACCTTTGCCTTTTTCTTCTTGGGAGTAAAACCACCACTGCCAAATCGTTACCCATTCAAGTTTCTATCACCACCACCTTTCTTACTCACCCCCACCATAGTCATCTCCTCTCTCTCGTCGTGCAATCTCCCTACCAGATCGACCACCGACCTAAATGTACCTAGCCGGGTGGCAATCAGATGTCTATAGATATCCACGTGGCAGACCCTGGATGTATCTCTTGATCTTTTATGACACAGGCGTCACCAGATCTGGCACCAGCATCGCCATCTCATTGAACTTGGTCGTATACTACTGATGTGTCATGTTTCCCTCCTCCGACTGCAAGAACTCTCTGTCAATCTTGTCGAGTTCCGTGTGAGGATAAAACTCCTCGATCACTAACTTCTTTAGTTCACTCCACCTCATCCTTCCAATCGCCCTGCTACCCTCAGCTTGGACAATATTGTCCCACCAACATAGGGTCGAATCCATAAACGAGTAGGTAGCAAACTTCACTTTATGGTCCTCCCTGCACTCGATGATGTCCAACACAACTTCCATTTCCCTCACCCATCGGTGAGAAGCAGCAACATTCCCATTCCCATCAAAAGTCGGGGGCTTTCATCTCTGGAAAGCCCTATAATTGCACCCCTTTGCAGTTTCCTCCGCTGCCTCCTTTTTTCATCATCACTGGAGGCAACCATCTCAGTCCCTGGTTGCTCCCCTTCCCCTGAACCTCACTCCTCTTGTTAGACCTTGAAAGGATCATACTTGCTAACTCAAGAAGTGGTTGGAGGTTGTTCTGGTTGGAGAACATTAGTTACAGAAAACAACAAAAGCACACCGAAGACATCATCAATAGAAGACAACAGAAGACAATAAAAGATAAGTATAGATCACCCGCATTTGTTAATGCGGATGACTAGTGAACAAATGTTGACAAGTGTTTGTTCACCCGCATTAACAAATGCGGATCAAGACAACTAATGCTGAACAGAAGTGTTCATCCGCATTTGTCCATGCGGATGAACTGAGGAAATGCTGACAAAGATTGTTCACCCGCATTAGTCCATGCGGATGAACAACAGTAAATGCTGACAAGACTTTTTCATCCGCATGAACTAATGCAGGTGAGCAAACACAAATGCTGACTACAAACAACAAATGCTGATGAAGACTTGTTCATCCGCATGAACTAATGTGGATGAACAACTTACACTTTTATATTTATTTTTTACTTAGACTAGATTCACTTGTATAGATCAGGGTTAGTTTAGTCTTTTGTACAGGCAATGTATAAGCCTATAAATAGGGTCACATACCCTAACTTGTAAGCTTTTGGTCTTCAACAGTTATAACATCAATATTATACATCAGTGACTTCGGTGTTCATGTACTGCATTTACTAAAACATTTATTTCACGTTCATCTGTTCTGTAATATAGTGATTCTGCAACTATATTATTGACTTAGTCTGCATATTCGATCCTAGCTTGAGTCACATTAGCCGAGAATCTTATTCTCAAACCCAGACAATTGGTATCAGAGCCTTGGCTCTTGAATTCATCACAGAATCATCTTGGATTTTGGGTGAAAATCGATTGAACAGTAGACTGAGTTGTTCATCAGCAAGATCTACTCTTCTGATAAACAAACATCCTGTAATCGAATACCACAAAGTACAAAATCTTCAGATCTGCTGCTGTCGAACCCAACATCACAAAATCAAGAACGTCGAACTCCTTCAAATCTGTAGATCTAAACTTAACAGACCTGTTCTTGACCAAAAATAGAAGATTTGAAGAAAAACACACTGTTCAAACTTAGAATCAACTTAAAACAGTATTCAACAAGTTGAAATCAGTTTAACTAACATGGATTCCTATAATCATTCTGAAATTGGTCATGCATCTAAACCTCTAATGCTCAAACACAAATCTGAGTTTAAGCAATGGAAAATTCGGTTTAGAAATTATTACAGGTGTAGATCCTGACTACTGGATATCGATTTGCAAAGGTCCCCGCATTCCACTATCCCTGAATGCTGATCAGGCAGCTCAATACAAAACTACAAGAATTCCCATTGAGGATCCCAACTTAAATTTTGATGATGAAGAATACAAGAAAATCAAGATTGACATTAGAGCTTATTCCATTCTTACACAAGCTCTTAAAATGGATGTTCTCAAAAGATTAGAAAAATATGGTACTGCAAAGGGGGTCTGGGATGCTCTACAGATTATGTGTGAGGGAAGCAGTGAAGTTACACAAATTAACAAAGACAAGTTGATAAATCAGTATAAGACATTTCATCATACCAAAGGAGAGTCTATCTCCAGACAGCTTCACAGATTTGTGCAACTTGTAAATAACCTTGAAATTATGGGGGTCACTTACAAGGAGAAGGAACTGAACAAGAAAATGCTGCATAGCTTGCCTGAAAGCTGGAAACAGAATGTTACAATGTTGAAGAATACTCTTGATTTGGAGAGTACTAGCTTGGATATCATGATTGCAAAACTGAGGCTCTTGAACTTGATGAAAGGAGCAGAAATCTGAGTGGACCTCAAGTCATTGAGGCTTACAAGTTTCCATCTGAAACTCATTCTGTTGAAAATGCCTTTGTTACTGAAGAAGAAGACTTTCTGTCATCAAGAGATCAAACAAGAACAACAGGATTTTGTGCTGCTCCACAACCTCAAAAACAACCATCTTCTGCTCAACCCACTGTATCTCCTAACAACATGCATGATGAGCAAAACTCTGAAGAACAAAAGGCAACTTACAATGCCTTTGTTGCTAGCTTTGAAGCCTACGTTGGGGGGAGACTCACATCAGCTCATCTGATTCAAGAAGATCAAGAAGAAATGGATCCTGATGATGTGGAAGAAATGGATTTGCAATGGCAGATGGCCATGATTGCTATGAGAGCAAAGAAATTCTTTCGTAAAAGGAAGAAACTAAGCCTTAATGAGAACACCAAACTGAGATATGACAAATCTAAAGTTAAATGCTTTAACTATGGGATGGCTGGTCACTTCTCTCGAGAATTTGTGCTGCTCCACAACCTCAAAAACACCTGGCAAATCTTGTTTGATCTAGAAGAAATGGATCCTGATGATGTGGAAGAAATGGATTTGCAATGGCAGATGGCCATGATTGCTATGAGAGCAAAGAAATTCTTTCGTAAAGGGAAGAAACTGAGCCTTAATGAGAACACCAAACTGAGATATGACAAATCTAAAGTTAAATGCTTTAACTACGGGATGGCTGGTCACTTCTCTCGGGAATGTAACTCTCCCAGGAGAAACAATACTAGCTATAAAAGACCATCACATGACAAGCATTCTACTCAGCACAATACCAACTATCATCCAAGCAACAACAATCAACAGCAACAACAGAGTCAGCAACAGCAACCTCACCAAAGACAACCTCTGCTGACACATCAATCTGAAGGAAGCAGTTAGCAAACATCAAATGCTCTTGTCATCAGACAAGATGGAGTGTGTGATTGCAGCCTTTATGTAGAGGAAGTTCAACCTCAATTCCAGAACCATGCTGTCACGCCCTCAAAATCCACGTGCGGAGTTTTACCGCGAGGCATGTGAACAAACCAGGATCACAGTCAATAGTTACTCAGAACGACACTATATGCCACATTTAAAATAAAACCAACCAAAGTTCAAACTTTAAAACCATGAGGAAGCGTTTTGTAAATAAGACAAACCCAAAATATAAAAATGCATATTTGGCAAAACATGCACCAACCCAAACATTTAAACACTCGTAAATAGATACCAACAAACATGTCTTTAAAATAGAGTCTTAGAATGCATGTTGGACTCGTGTGGTGCTCCTAATGGCAAGCAGAGTTAACAACCTGAGAATAGCATACTAAAATGTCAACACAATGGTTGGTGAGTTCAAGAGTTTGCGTTTATCATAAACAATAACATTTGCATAACATAAGAAGTGCATTGAAATAGATAGCTAGTCTATATTCATAAGTAATAACCATAGTGATTTCGCGATCGAAGCTGACTGTGTTGCGTTTGTTGCCTCCCATCACGACTTACCAGGTCGTGACGATATTTGTGTCTAGGACAATATTGCACCTGTTTGACCTCGAGTCGCACAGGTGGGGCTCGTTAGACCCAGTAGTACTACCCAAGATTTCCCGCTAGTTACCATTATTAACGATCCGAAAGTGTGAGGACTTTCAAGGTATTAAGCACTATGTTAAAACATACATAACTTATAATAATAAAATAGCGTTTGAGTACAAGTATGCTACCTCCCCCAAGAAGAATGTTTATAAAAATAGAGGGGCATGAACTCACCTGGTGTATAAAGATAATGACTAAAGAGAACTGGTGATAGGTGCAAAGACAACCCTTTAAAGGTTACCTAGAACACGAGAGTACATAAGTACGTGTACATAGAATCATATTGAAACCCTAAGTGCTTTACAAACCAAAGAACTCAAAGTTTTAGAAGACAAGACACATTTGACCCAGTTGACCCGTTTGATCTGTTGGTGACATTATAGATTAAATTCCATTCAAACAAGCATAACAGCCTATCACACATGATTAACATACAAACTGATTACATATAACACTTCATTAACCACATGTACTAATTTGATCATCATACAGCCAGATATCATACCAGTTATGCGAATCTCAAACAATTATCATGCTCAACATAGTTACAACACAACCAATGCATCATACATAGAATCAAATCATGCACAACATGCCATGTGAAGCCACTCACGACTTCACACCCTAAACCCTACCAATCCTACTAAGTAGGGGCCTCAGATTCGCACGCGTGTATGATGATCATCAACATGCCATTCAATAGAATTCATATCATCCAAAATGTTCAACCATGATCAACCACAAACCAACAATAGTCCTAACATACCCATATGATCCATTACGATGAATTCCCACAACAGGCCAAATCAGATAACTAACCATTACGATGAATTCACACATGCTCTAATGGCTCATATCAATGATGGTCCTTTTCGAATACCATCAGAGGTAAAATCTAACTTATGTTCTGAGAGGTGTGTTCTTGAAGTACAAGGGTACAGAGAACACAATCATAAACTGGCTAATAAAATAAAAGAAGAAAAAGTAAAATCAGAAATGCTCAAACAAGAAATGAGAATTTTTGAAATTAATTTCAAGTCTTTGCTGTCTGACATGGAAACACTTCATGGAGAGAAGTATGCCCTTGCAGCTAAAAATGAAAGGTTAACTGAACTATTAACCGAGTCAAAAGCTGAGCAATCAGCTACTGAAGTGAAACTTTAAAACTTTCAGCTGTCTTCAGTCAAGCTGCAAGAGCTACTAATCTCCCAAAGAGAGGCTAAAGATATGACTGGGATAGGCTACAAAACTTGTTCTCCTCCATATAATGATAACTACACTGTTATGCCTGAGTCACTTACTCAATCAGATTCAAAAGAATCTAAAATTATTGAAACCAAATCAATGATTTCTCAAACAACAAATCCTCAAAACAAACCAGGTGTTTATATTGAAACTGATGAGGATAAAATCAGATTGGGTCATCCTATCAAAATCAAAGAGTACTCAGACAAACCTGTGATTATCAAGAAACCAAAGAGCCCAGTTAAATCAATTGTGCCTTTTGTAAAATTTGTTCCTCAAAATCTTAAATTGAATCACACTGCTGAATGCTTAGTGAAACCATCTGCTGAAAGCAGATCTGATTATGAGATCATATCTCCAAAAAAATTCAAGTGAATCAGATAAGGTTTCATTGAAATTCAAGGATAAAACCAAAGTTCCCTTAGTCACCAAAGGAAAAACCACTTTTGTACAAAAATTTAAAGTGAAATCTAATTCACCATCTTCATCAAATATCAGACAATGAATTTGGTTTGATATTTTCAACAAAGAACAGGTAGAACAATTCGATAGGGAAATAATGCAATACAGAAAGAAGCAGCATCAGTCCCACAAAGCAAAGCAATACAGAGTTGTGAAACAATCTGTTCCTACCCCAAAGACTGTTGTGTCTTCTTCATCTAAGCTAAAAACCAAGCAACCCTATTATGATTTTTGTGATATGTCAAATCACACCATAGATGAATGCTACTTCACCGAGTACTGTTCTGTCTGTAACATGAACAACCATTCTACAAGAAATTTTCATTTTAATAAATATTGTTCATTGTGTGATATGACAAATCACAACACAACTGATTGTTACTTCAATCAGAAAGGCTTGAAAACAACACTAAACAAGCCAATTTCATCAATCTCAACTGATAAAGTCAGACATAAAAGTCCGACAAAACAAAACAGACCTCTGAAATCTCTTTAAAAGAACAACATCAAAATGATTTCAGAAAACCAAAAACCTAATCATCATGTTCATAAGAATCAAAAGGAAAGGTTTGTTTACTCTTCTGACTCGTCAAAAGAAATTGATGAAATCAAACATCAAAAGAATAATAGAAAATCACTAAAATCCTCTTCTTCAAAAAATCTAACAAAAGGTAAGTATAAAGAGGTTACAGTGATCGATACAAAAGGTCAACCCAAGACCATCATGGCTTGGGTTCCTCCGTCTAACTAGTTCTTGGTGCATGTAGGGTCATTCATACAGGTCCAACAGTTTGTGGTATATGGACAGTGGATGCTCCCGACACATGACAGGAGATAGTTCCCTCCTTCATGATTTCAAGCACATTCAAGGAGCTACTGTGGCATTTGGCGGAGATTCACAGGGCGGTAGAATTACAGGAGAAGGCTCAGTGACGAATGGGATTCTGAGCTTTGACAAAGTCAATTACTGCGAGCAGCTGAACTTCAATCTGCTCAGTGTATCCCAGATTTGTGACAAGAAATATTCTACTCATTTCACTGACACTCATTGCTACATCTTGAAACTAGGATTTCATATTTATGAAAAATGGGTTGTCTTAAAGACTCAGAGGAAGAATAACACCTATGTTTTGAACCTTAATTCTACTCGTCCATCAAAGGAGACATGTCTATTGTCTAAAGCATCATTTGATTAATCACAACCTTGGCATAGATGCTTAGGACACATGAATTTTAAAAATATGAATAGATTGGTCAAAGGGAACCATGTAATTGGTCTTCCTCAAAAGGAATTTCATTTTGTTGACCACTGTACAGCGTGTCTCAAAGGAAAACAACATAAATCATCTCATAAGCCAAAACGTGTGAACACTAACAATTGTTCTTTGAAGTTACTTCATATGGATCTCTTCGGGTCGACTCACATCATGAGTATTGGCAAGAAGCATTATTGTTTAGTGATCATTCATGACTTTACTCGATTTACATGGGTCCTCTTCCTACTTCATAAGAATGAGGCGTCCCAAATCATAATAGATTTTATAACCAAAATTGAAAATCAACTTGATTTAAAAGTAAAATCTCTTAGAAGTGACAATGGGACGAAATTTAAAAATGAAAGCATGAGTTCATTTTGCACAACAAAAGACATTGTTCATCAGTTCAGTGCAGCATGTACTCCACAACAAAATAGAGTTGCTGAAAGAAGGAATAAAACACTGATTGGAGCAGCAAGAACAATGCTAGCTGATGCAAAACTGCCAATTACATTTTGGGCAGAAGCAGTTAACACTTTATGTTTTGTGCAAAATCAAACTCTAATAATCAAAGAACACAATAAAACACCCTATGAACTTCTTTTTCACAGAAAACCATTCATTGGATTTTTGAAGTCATTTGGTTGTCCTGTCTTAATATTCAACACCAGAGACAATTTAGGAAAGTTTGCTCCTAAGTCTGACGAGGGATTCTTTGTGGGATATTCCTCAGTGTCTAACGCCTTTAGGGTGTTTAATCCTAGATTAAACATCATTGATGATTCAACAAATATTCAATTAAATGAGCATTTGTTTCCCAAATCCTCAAATGGTCCTGACTGGTTGTTTGATATTGATTCATTTACAAAATCTTTTGATCAGTTCAATTTGTCAAATACAGGAACATCAGGGTCAGTTGAAAGAAGAACAGACTTCCCAATAATCCCTCCTTCTACTGATCAAGACAATGAAGAAATGCCATTACAAGCTGATCCTATTCGGCAAGTTACACAAAATGAAAGTATCTCAACAGATGATGGTCGTAGTTTAATGCCATCTCCTTCGGCTGAACCTTCAACAGAAGTGAGACATTCAGAACCAACTCATGCATCACATGGAAATGATGAGAGTATTCAGAGTGCTGCTGAAGCTAAAGATGCTGTTCCCTCTGATTCTGATCATCACTCTCCCACACTACAACAACAAGATGCCTCCCACCAAGATGACCTGAATGTCTCCAATCTTGATTTGTCCATTGCTGGTGATCTGATTCCCATTACCAAGACACACAAGAATCATCCAGTGTCCAACATTATTGGTGATTTAGACGAGTGGGTGACACGAAGCAAGTCAAGCATAGCAAACATCTCATTGTTTTCTTGTTTCCTGTGTCAAACAGTACCCAAAAACATTAAAAAGGCATTACAAGACAATAGCTGGATTGAGGCAATGCAAGAAGAGTTGCTGCAGTTCAAGAAACAGGAAGTATGGCAGCTGGTGGATCTTCCCGAAGGTCAATACCCTATCAGCACCAGATGGCTGTACCGAAACAAGACTGATGACAGAGGGATAGTCATCAGAAACAAAGCAAGATTGGTAGCATAGGGCTATACACAAGAAGAAGGAATAGACTATGATGAAGTGTTTGCCCCTGTTGCTAGATTAGAAGCAATACGTCTCTTTCTTGCATACTCAGCATCCATGAAATTCATTGTCTATCAAATGGATGTGAATTGTGCATTCTTGTATGGAAAGATCTCTGAAGAAGTTTATGTGAGTCAACCACCAGGCTTTGAGGATTCTGATTTCCCTCACAGGGTATACAAGCTTGACAAAGCCTTGTATGGTTTACATCAAGCCCCTCGAAAATGGTATGAGACTCTATCATCTTTTCTCCTTGACCATGGGTATGAAAAGGAAAGATTGATCAATCTTTGTTAAGAAAGAGAAAAGGAAATAAGATGCTGCTAGTCCAGATATATGTGGATGATATCATCTTTGGCTCCCCCAACAAACAGCTCTGTAAAGACTTTGAAGATCTTATGCATTCAAAATTCCAGATGAGTGCTATAGGAGAACTCACCTTCTTCTTGGGTCTTCAAGTACAACAAACATCTAGTGGAATCTTCATCAACCAGTCCAAATATGTTGAATCTATGTTGAAGAAGGTTCATTTTGCAGACTGTCAGTCCATTAGAATTCCTGTTGATACCAAAGTGAAGACTGATCCGGACCCAGATGGAAAATCTATTGATCAGACCCTCTATCGATCCATGATAGGTTCACTTATGTATTTAACAACCAGTAGACCTGATGTTATGTTTGGTGTTTGTGTATGTGCCAGGTATCAAGCAGATCCCAAGGAATCTCACGTGAATGCAGTCAAGAGGATATTCAAATATCTTAAGGGCAAACCTGCTCTTGGACTATGGTATCCAAAGGATGGAGACTTCAATCTCTATGCATACACCGACAGAGACTACGGGGGATGCAATTTCAACAGAAAATCCACTTCTGGCGGTTGTCAATTTCTTGGTCCCAAACTGGTGTCATGGCAGTGCAAGAAACAGACCAATGTTTCTGTATCGACAGCTGAAGCTGAGTACATAGCAGCATTAGCTTGTTGCTCTCAAGTTCTTTGGATTCAAAACCAGATGCTTGATTATGGTTTCAATTTCCTGCATACACCAATTCATATTGACTACACTGCTGCTGTCTTCATAACAAATAATCCAGTTCAGCACTCAAAAACAAAACTTTTTGAAATTAGATATCACTTTTTGAGAGACTGTGCTGAAAAAGGTTTAATCAAGCTGATTCAGGTTAACATAGATAATCAGCTAGCTAATTTGTTTACTAAGGCATTTGACCCTAGTCGGTTTGAATTCTTAGTCCAATCAATCGACATGATTAACCTTGAGTAAAAACTCAAAAATTTCCAAGAACATTAAAAAAAAATTCACAAAATTACGAAAAGAAACAATTTCTATTGAAGTCCTTGATTTGTACTTTATCTGGGAAATGATATAATTACAGTCGTTATATCATTCACTGTGCTTAATTCAATATCTTGAAAGACTAACATGACTTACCTGATATGAGGGTAGGCTCAACTTGGAACAGAAGATAAATGTTATGATAAACTAAAGATCACATTCAACTGTGAATGCATCATCTCATAGCATGTAAGTATCTAACTTATCCAAATGTGTGTATATGTAGCAACCTAAACACACCGGGTCATGATACTTTATGAATCTCATTCAACCATCAGTTTCTCCTTTATTTTGCTGAGCAAAGACCTGGGGAAACAAGCACGTAGTGCTGATGTCTAGATCCAAAAAGATTCCCAATGAGGAACACATCCAATACGGATGACAAATAAAACAGAATATAACAAAAAGAATCCCAAAGTGGATCACCTTCCAACGTGAAGTGCAAAAAGAATCCCAATGTGGATCACATTAAATAAGGATCAGGTAAAAGAATCCCAAAATGGATCCCCTTACCAAAATGAATGAGACTTCATAATTTAAATGACCAGGTATTGAAAGTTTTGAAAAAGTTCTACCATACAGTACATGAGGATAGTTGATCTTTCTATGCTTGTGAGTGTGAGGTTCATGTTAAATGTTTAATTCAATCAAAACATGATAATTATCACATGCATTACAATATTGATCAAGTTTGAGTTTAAAAGGACAAATATACCTTCAATCAATAAGCTCATGACAACTTGCACTTATGAAAGATAAGATTGATATGATCCCAAAATTTCAAACAAAAGTGCAAAACAATCAAATAGTTCAGAAATATTGTCCTAAAATTTTATAAATTTTATTTAAAGTTTTTATCCCGCATGGATATAAACTTTAGGGGGAGTAATAAAATTTTAAAAGGAAATATTTACAAAAACATGAAATTTGCAAACATTAAATTGACAACTTTGTCAAATTGATTGTGTCTGTATAGAAATTACTCCATAATCAGCTTCAGAAGATACATATGTTCCAAAATCAGTCAAGTTGGGAATCTGTGTCACATCAAGATCATGACAATCCAAGCAAGAATTGACAATCTCAGAATCTACAAAATCTTCATAAAACAACAAAAATGCAGACTCATCTTCATAAAATCAGAAGCAGCTGTACAAACCAGTCAGAATCATTCACTGCAACTACATTAATTTTTGACTAGTTCAAAATTTAATGCGGGTAAGTGCATTGGGTAATGCGGGTGAAGGTAACACTGTCATTTAACCAATGCGAGTAACTGTTTTTGTACAAGTAAACTAATGTGGACAACAAATTGTTCATCCGTATTAGCTACAGTAAATGCGGACAGCTTAACTCGTCAACATTTCCAAGGGTGGTTAAATTTGGTCACCCGCATTTGTCTCAATAAATGTGGACAAGTCATTTGTTCACCCGCATTTGCTACATGAAATGCTGATAAGTTAAATTTGGTCACCCGCATTTGTCTCAGTAAATGTGGACAAGTCATTTGTTCTTCCACATTTGCTACATTAAATGCTGATAAATTAACTTTGTCCATTTGCATTTGCTACAGTGAATGCGGATAGGTAAATTAACTCTTCCATATTTGTTACAATAAATGCTGACATTTGAATTTGATCACCAGCATTTGTTACAGTAAATGCGTTCGTAAAAATTCTATATGCTCATTTGCTACAGTAAAAATTTTCTGCACTTGTAAAATTTGTGAAAAATATGAAATGTTCTATAAATACTCATTTAATGTGGGTCATTTATTACTTTTCAAATTTTTGAGTGAACTTTTATAGTGAGTCGAGTGCCAGAAAACCGGTCTTCTTCTGAGTTCAAATCTACACTAATCAAGCTTCATTTTGTTCAAATCCAACATCAAAACAAACAACATTGTCTGTTAAATCGAAGTATTGTCAACTAAAAGGTGATTATCAGTTTCTTACATACTTTGACCGTCGAACAAAATTTCTTGAAATGGAACCCTAATCTTGTGAAATGCTTCAAATACACTCAAGAACACTGGATTTAGATGAATGACAGAGTTCATTAAAACCAATGATCGATGTAAACATCAAAGATTTCATGCGGTTCTAAGAACACATAAAACATCAATGAACAGGGGATACTGGTTTATAACAACGTTGACATCAAAACAACTTGTTAAAACACAATCAAAATCAGTGTATCCTAACACAAATAAACAAAACTTTGAACTAATTCTTCATATAACCTAATGTAACAGTAACAAGCAGAAGTCATTTTTGACCTAAAAAGTCAAAATTGAACAAATCACACACAATTCTCACTAATTCATCCTCTTTGTGTGCAGATTACATAATGGCTAACCTGACTTGGAGCAAGCTCCACAATGTCAGTGGTTTTCTAAATCCAGATGTCCATGAAGCAGAAGGTCTCAGAGACATGATCAGATTTATTGCCACTACTAGATTGGTCCATGACATTACAGTTAGACCAGTGATCTTTGAGAACTATATCAGATCATTTTGGAGTAATGCAGAAGTTGTAGACAATGAAGGAGAAAAAGTAATTTCAGGAAGAATAACTACTGATCATACACTGATAATCTCTGAGTAAACAATAAGACAATGCTTGAGATTTGAAGATGAACCTGATTCTCCGACTGAATTTGGTGAAGAAGATATCATGTCATTCTTTGCTGACATTAGATACGAGGGTGGATTTGAGGCAAAACAAATAGTTAAAGGATTGGTAGATTTGCAGTGGAGGTTTCTCATTCATTATATCCAACATTGCTTATCTAAAAGAAAAACCAGGTGGAATGATATACCATTAACTACATCTTCACTGGTCTGTGCCCTCTACTCTAACAGACCCTACAATTTTTCAGCCTATGTCTTTAATGGAATGATGGCAAACATTTAGAAGGGGAGAAGGAACATGTTCTTAATGTATCCCAGATTCATTCAGTGTCTTATTAATAAAGCCTTTCCTGATCTGGTTTTAGAAGGCCCCATTCTTGAAATTCCTTATTATAATGCAAAATCTTTGAAATACATCAAGAAGAGAGATCCAAGAAATTTCTATAGTGGTTCTTTATTTCCACTTTTACCTTGGATGCAACAAAAAATAGATCCCCAAAATGATGTGCAAATGGATGAGGAACAATTACAACAACAAGAACCTGTTTTACATGATGATGTTCCTATTGAGGAACCTACACAAGAAATGGCAGCTGATGTTCTTGATGAGGAACCAATTCATGAAGTGAATGTTCAAGAAGAAGCTCCAGAACAATCAGTGAAGCAGGCTGCTACTCATGATCAACACCATGTTGATGAGAATGCAGAATCTAAAGAACTCATTAGAATAGTGTCACCTTTGATTGGGGACCCTCACTCTGGTGAAAAAATACAAGAAGCTGCTGTTTTATCCCCTTTTAGGGTTGATCCCATTATCCCACAATCATGTTCTCCTATTCATACTCATCAAGAATCACAAGAAAGCCCTGCACATGAAGCTGCTGCTGTATTTGAAAGTTCTAGTGAATCTACCAGTTCCACAGATTCTTCTCAATCATCTAATGATGAGGAAGATAATCAATAGTTTGCACCTCTTCCATAGAGACAAATTGTCTCTGAAGATGTTCCTTCTGAGAGCTTTGCTGAATCAGAAATAAACAGACCAGATGATAAAGATAAGATGATATCTGAACTGATGGCAAAAGTATCTAGAATAGAGAATACATTAAACAAGAGGTCAGGGGTACTCAGTGATAGACTCCAAGAGTTAGATGAAAAAGAAAAAGGACTAAGGGAGTCAAAAGAAAAGTATGAAGCTGAGATGGGGATGAAGGATGATGAAATCAGTAAACTAAAATCCTCTTTGGAAATGGCAAGAGAAGAAGTGTATGGGCTTGTTGAAACTGTTGCCATACAAACAGAAGAAATGGAGGAAAAAGATAACTTGATTGAGTCTCAAAATGAGTTAATTGATGAGCTCACAAAAGGAAATGCTGACTTAACAAAAAGAGTTGATGAACTAGAACTCCTTGTGAAATTGAAAGATGAAATTATAAAAGAAAAGGATGAGAAATCTAGTGATGAAATTAAAAAACAAGTAGCAGAACAACAACAAGAACAAGAAAAGGAAGAAGAAGTCAGGGATGAATCCAGTTGGGAAATAGTGGTTCATTCTGAACCTTCATCTGCAGATACTACTATGATGAAAGAATTGAGTGATGACTTGGACAGGTATTCTTCCAGTGAATTAATCATAGATGAAGAGTTTTAGGACTACATCAAATACATGAGGTCCCCCTCTGATTCTATTGTAGTAATTCCTTCAAAACCTATGCCAATTGAAGAAGAGTTTAGAAATACTAGAGTCGATCGGTACATTTGCCGGTTAGTAGTTTAGTGTGTCTTAATGAGTGTAAAGTATTACGAGAGTCTAGAATTTAGGTTAATTCAGTAAATTTTATTAAACTACTTTTTAGAGCATTAGACAAATCTGGGACTTAAAAACTAGCAGCCACCCGTAGTAGATTTATGATCTTGACAACATCCCCCATAATCACTATCTATATATCCATGTAACTCGAAGTTTCCTTCATAAGGATACCATAGCCCCAAAGCCGGTTTTCTTTGTGATACCTGAATATTCGTTTAACAGCAATTAAGTGGGATTCCTTCGGGTCAGATTGTATTTGGCACAGACACAAACAACATACATTATATTAGGCCTAGATGCAGCAAGATACATCAAAGAACCAATCATGGATCTGTACAATGTTTGGTCGACAGATTTTCCTTTCGTATCAGGATCAATCCTGGAATTTACGTCAGTTGGAGTTCTTATGGATTGACAATCTTGTAGTTTAAATTTCTTCAAGAGTTTATCAACGAATTTCTCTTGATTGATAAAAATTCCAACTGCAGACTGCTTCACTTGAAGTCCAAGGAAAAAGTTTATTTCTCCCATAGAACTCATTTGAAAACGAGACTTCATGATTTCTTCAAATTCATTAAACAACTTTGGACTTGTAGAACCAAATATGATATCATTAACATACACTTGAACACATAAGAGATCATCAGCATCCTTCTTAATAAACAAAGTAGGATCAATTTTTCCTCGTGTGTATCCATGTTGGATCAAATGTTGTGATAACGTTTCATACCAGATTCTAGGAGCTTGATGTAGACCATACAATGCTTTGCTAAGCTTGTACACACGATGAGGAAATTCTGAATCTTCAAAACCTGGAGGTTGCTTGACTTACACATCATCGGTGATTGGTCCATATAAGAAAGCACCTTTCACGTCCATTGATACACCTTGAATTTCATGAATGATGCATAAGCCAGGAAGACACGAATTGATTCAAGTCTTTCAACTGGAGCAAATACTTCATCATAATCTATTCCTTCTTCTTAGGTGTAACCTTGTGCAACGAGTCTCGCTTTGTTGCGAACAAAAATTCCCCGATCGTCTGTTTTGTTTCTAAACAACCATTTTGTGCCTATGGCATTTTCTCCTTCAGGTAAATCCACAAGCTTCCACACTTCTTGTTTACGAAATTGCAATAATTCTTCTTGCATTGCTTCAATCCAACTATTATCATTTAACGCTTCGGTGACGTTTTTAGGAACAATTTGAGATAGAAAACACGAGTATAAGCTAAGGTTTGTTTCTTCTGAATGACTTCTCGTTGTTCTCTCATTCAATGGACCGATAATCTGAGATGTTAGATGGTTCTTATGAATACGAGATGTTGGAATCTCATTCACTTGAACATGAACATCTAGATTAGATTGGTTCAAGTCAGAAAGCTCATGTAATAAGTTCAAAGAATGTTGATTGAAATTAGGAACTTCAGTCGTTGAGTTGATAAAGTAATCAAGATTATCAGTAACAACTACATCATCAGAAGTCGATGACGTTCTGGACTCAAGCTGTATATTTTCAGGACCATCATTAGGAATAGGTTGTGAAACATTTGAATTTTCTGAAACGGGATGCTCTTGTGTTTGTTAAGGCCGAAATATAGGATCTCTAACAAATGAGAAAAATGGATAATATGGGCTTGAGTCATCCATATCATCTGTAAGGCCCCGTTCCCGGGACGCTTATAGCTGGACCGTCATCACATAAAATATTTAAAAATATACATCACTTTGCAGCGGAATTTAAAAACATTCATTTATCATTGAAAACATGTCATTACATTACATCATTCATGTAAATTGAAAAATACATCATATCAAAATGTGGATGCCAGCCTCAAAACGCTCCTAGTAGCTTATGCTTCCATGCCTGCACCTCCTCAGCATCAACAAAATACCTGCCAACTATTATGCATATAAAAAGTCAGTGACACTGAGCGAGTTCTAGTTTTAAAAATAAAGTACTTTACTTTCGTTAAAACATAACCTTTATGTTCATTCGTGATCACACATCATACGTACATGTTGATAATAATTATTATTATCTTCATCATCGTTCATCATCAAATAATACATACTTACTATCATACGAATCCTGCCTTATACAATACCCCCGACTCATGTCCAAAGACTGATAGTGTGTCGGGGCCTGTAAACAAACCCCCGTCTCATGTTCTAAGACTGACACAGTACCGGGGTGCGCGAAAAGGATCCCATCTCGTATGCAACACCCCCGACTCATGTTCAAAGAATGATACTGTGTCGGGGCCTTTAAACAAACCCCCGACTCATGTCCGAAGACTAACACAGTACCGGGGTACGCTACAAGGATCCCAGAAATTAATCAGAACCTATCTCAACCATCAACCACTTAAAATCCTCAGAAATACCTAGGTTCATAATGAAGAGCAGTTGAACATCTCAGGCGCATGAGCTTCAAAATTCTAAGGAAAACAGTCTAGGCGCATGAGCGCTATTTGGGCGCTTGACCATTATATAGGCGCATTAATACTGCTTGGGCGCATGAACACTATGCGGGCGCATGAAAACATAGGCGCAGGAGCAAATTTTTGGGTGCATGAGCATTGCTGGGGCGCATGGTGAACACTTAGGCGCATGACAACTCCTCAGCGCATGGGGTACTGTTTGGGCTCATGGCCTACACTTAGGTGCACGGGCACTCTTGGGTACATGACCACTAGTTGGGCATATGACCACTAGTGGGGCGCATGACCAACACTTAGGGAAAATGGTTGTGGGCACATGGGAACAATCTGGGCGCATGAGCAGGGTCTGAAATGTTATCTATACCATAACCAACACCCAAACACCAATCTAACACCTCCTATCATAGATCTAACATACCACAAGCACCTAAAACATTCTACATCTCAAATCTAACCCACAAACAGTCTTTAAACATACTACCACATAACAACAGTCGAACATCAAAACTGAAACACATGGTTACATAAAAAAAGGTTTTGCTTGGTATGCATAACAACCCTAATACTTTGAAAATCAGTAAAAAAAAGGGGTTCTAGAACTCACCTGGTCACAACAAGAAGCTTCACGCTAAGTATTCCCACGGTACATAGTCTGCATCTAAGTTGACATGCAAACAGGTCATTTCTACATAGTTTTGGCAGCAGTTTCGCTGACAGTTTCGTTGACAGTTTCTCTGCTAGTTTCTCTGACAGTTTCGCCCAACTTTCTTTGGAATTCTATGGCTGTGAAGTTACTAGCGAAACTACAGTTTCGCTAGAAGAATCCATAGTTTCGCTAGAAGAACTGACAATTTCTCTGGACGAACTGACAGTTTCTCTGGACGAACACAGTTTCTATGGACGAATATAAATAACGATCCAGCCCATTTTTAACCCAAAACTTCAACTTTTTACATCCAAATTCTGTAGTACTCTACTTGTTCAAAGCAAGCTTTAGTGCACATTTTTTCTCTTACTTCAACTGGAATTTCAGGATATTTTGAGAAAGAAGTCTCAGAGCCAGAAAATGAATTTTCAACCTTTGGTTGATCTGACTATGCCATTAGTGCAACTTCTTTTGAATCCTCTTTAGGATCAGATTTATCACTCCAGTCATACTCTTTTTCTTCATTTTCTGAGTTACCTTCAGCCTTAGGACCACTGTCTTCTGACCAATCTTCAATTTGAATTTCTACAACAAGAGATAAACTAGAGGTTAGATCAATTGTAAATTGTTCAGCATAAGCACTCCAATGATATCCATCTTTAATGCTAACAACTAGAGCTTTCTTTGGCTCTTCAGATGCTTTTGAATCATTCTTAAGTTCTGGCCTAGGAAGACTCTTATAAGGCTTTTGAAATGTCTTCTGAGACTGCTAATGATATCTTTGACTGCTAGAACCTGCTTGACCATTTCCTCCTTGGTTTTTAGGAACTTTACATTCCCTCAAGAAATGACCATAGCTGTTACAGTTGAAACACCTTGACTTTGATTTGTCGAAGCCAGTGGTTTTGTTAGCAATCATATGCAATCTATAAGCAATCATCACCATCTGCCAGTTCAAGTCCATCTCTTCCAAATGGTCTGGATTGATCTCAAACAAATCCTACAAAACAAGATCTAATTGTGTTAAATGACTACCTTGATAAGCTTGAAAACTTGCCATAAAAGCAGTAAAAACAGATTTAGGCTCATCATCCTGTAAGACGATGTTAACACATTTTTAACTTTGCTAGATTTAGAAGAGTTAGAAGATGGAGTCTCAGTTTGAGGTTTAGGAGTTTGAGTTTTAGGAGGAGACTGAGATTGAGGTTAAGTTGCATAAACATGAGCACTTGTGTAAGAAGAATCTGTAAAGAAACCAGCTCTGACGAACAAATCACCCTCTTCTTCTGGAGATTTATAATCTTTGGCCAGAAAAGTATTCTCCATTGTATTAGCTGGAGATGCAACATACTTATACTGAGACATTGAAGCAGATCTATCATTGTTTCTGGAGCTCTCATCAATCTCAACTGATTCAATCTTGGCAATCAAAAGATCTAGATCCATAGGAAACTTTTAGTATTCTTTAATAGTGTAACTGTTTGTTTCCATGAAGATGGAAGAGCATTGAGAAGTCTGAAATTTAGATCTTTAAGATCATTTTTGATACCAGTCGTTGACATCTCAGTAGTTAGTTGCATAAATCTATTCATCATTTGATTTATTGTTTCCCCAGAAATATGCTCAAACAACTCTAACTGCCTCTTAAGTTTCTGCTTTTTGAGATCTTGTATCTCTTTACCTCCTTCACATATGATTTTCAAAGCTTTGTACATTGTGTACCCAGTTTGATAACCATCAAGTCTAGTCAAGACTTCCAATGGTAATCCTTTACACATTAATGAATAAGCTTTGATATCCTTCTTCACTTTCCTTAAGTCATCACCTTGCAGACCATCCTCAGGATAAGGTTCTTGAGAGTCTTTTGTGTAAACAAATCCTCTATCACGACCATCAGATGTAATCGGGATACGAGGTCCTTTCTCGAATGACTTCCACAAGTCAGTGTCAATAGAATTTAGATGATGCTGTAGTCTTAAAGACCAGTTCTTGAAATCAACTTTGTTCTTTAGCTTTGGAACCTTGTTCTCAGAATCTTCAGACTTAACCATTTTGTATTTTTTTGACTTTAAGAAAAAGACTTGTTTTTGTTGTTTTTAAGTTTTGAATTAAAAACTGTGAAATGAATGTATTTTTGGATTTTAGTTTTTGAAAAAAATTTCTAAGTGTAAACTGAAGTCTGAAAGCTAAAGCGCCTGAATAGTTGACAAGCGCCTAGACAGTAGTGAAACGCCTACACAGTTCTCAAACACCTGACTTTGAAGTAGAAATGCCCAAGGGAATGCCTTAGTAGAATTCCGAAAAACACCCACGGGAAATGCGCTTGAATAGTTGAAATGCGCCCAAACAGTTGTTAAACGCCTGGGGTCCAAACAGTTCAAATGCACCTAAACAGTTTAAATGCACCTAGAATTACTTTGTTTCTGCAAAGTCACCAAGTGTCCAAACAGTTTCAAAAGGTCTCAACAATGGTCAAACACCTGAACTGAAAACATCTGAACAGTACTAAAACACCCAGATAATGGTGATACGCCTTGATACTTGGACAATTTTCAGCAGTTTTCAACCATAATGCGCCTAATCATCAGCTTCAACGAACTCAGATCTTATGAAATCTTCAAAACTTGATTAATTGATCTAAAAACATCCAATTTGGTAGTAATTAGGTCAATTAACAATCCTTAATCCTCAATTTGCTCAAACAACAACAACAAATCAGTATTCTGATTGAATTTCAGTCCGAATATGAAGAACAAAGTTCGACCACTAATTCGATCAATTTCTAAGATTTGAACGAATTGAACAAAAAATTGTGACTCAAATCATGTTTCTATTGGTGAAACACAACTGAAAACAACAATTAATTGATCAAATTGCAATCAATCACAGATTTCAAGTGATTCAAAGAGCTCAAAATGTCGATAAGCTCTAATCACTGAACCGAAGGCTCTGATACCAATTGATCGGTTTAAAAGGATCGAATCTGTGATGATATTATAATGCAATGATCAATTCAAACACAAAGTAATCAAACACATGCAATCACATCAAAAAAATTCATAGATTTCATCGATAGCAAAAGCACAGGATATAATGTGTAAGGGTTATAATTCGTCAAACTGATTCTAACTATTTCTTAGATCCATCTTGTCTAGATGTCTAGATTCTCTATTCTTCCTTGCACATACATAGAATCTCCTATTTATACTATCAAGAAATAAAGGAACATATATTTACAAATAAGTTCCTATACTATGACAAAAAACAACATAAAGACAAAATGTTAATCTTTCAAGAAGTCTAACATAGACTTCAATATTTACTTTGACATATATGCGGTGATATTTATCATGTTTTGATTACGTTATATGAATTCAATAGATCCCATAATCAAAAATCTTCAAGAACCCTTATCCAGCTTCATGACCCTTTTGAGATTTCAAGTCACCCTAATTTGACTTAAAACATTTACCTCTGATCAACATTTTCAGGATTATTTTTATTGTCACACCCCGGGCCCAGGTAGGTGCACTGCATAGCTTTTCCTTGAGCATCTCAAATGCCTTATCCTGTTCCTTTTCCCATATGAACGTTGTATTCTTTTTGGTTAGTGCGGTTAATGGCTGCATAATTCGCGAGAAATCCTTGATGAACCTCCGATAGTATCCCGCCAAACCAAGAAATTGCCTTATCTCGGTAGGAGTTTCAGGGATCTTCCAGTTTTTAATGGCTTCTATCTTTGTTGGATCTACTTGAATACCTTCTTTGTTCACCACATGTCCTAGAAACTGGATTTCGCGCATCCAAAACTCATATTTGGAGAACTTTGCATATAACTTCTCATTCTTGAGCAACTCAAGAATCAGTCTAAGGTGCTTCTCAAGCGCTTCCTTGCCACGGGAGTAGATCAAAATTTCGTCGATAAACACAATCACGAACTTGTCTAGATACGGGCGACATACTCGGTTCATGAGGTCCATAAATGCTGCAGGTGCATTCGTCAGTCTGAAGGGCATGACTAAGTACTCATAGTGTCCATACCTAGTCCTGAAGGCTATCTTGGGTATGTCTTCTTCCCTTATCTTTAGTTGATGGTATCTCGATCTTAAATCTATCTTGGAGAAATAGCTGGCTTCCTGTAATTGATCGAACAAGTCATCGATTCTTGGGAGAGGGCAGCGATTCTTGATTGTAAGCTTGTTCAAATCACGATAGTCAATACACATCCGTAGGGTTCCATCCTTCTTTTAAACAAATAGTACTGGTGCACCCCATGGAGAGACACTTGGTCGAATGAATCCTTTATCCAGCAATTCTTGGATTTGTACCATTAGTTCCTTCATCTCGGGTGGAGCGAGTCGGTAAGGTGCCTTGGCCACTGGTGCGGCACCAGGCACTAGGTCTATTTAAAATTCGACCTTTCTGGTCGGAGGGAGTCCTGGTAGGTCTTCGGGAAATACTTCCGGGTACTCAGCCACCATTGGTATATCTTCAATTTTCTTTTCTTCTCTCGCTTTCATCACGTAGACTATGAAAGCTAGGCATCCCTTGTGCAGACTCTTGGTAGCCTTTTGGTGGGATATCATGGGGCATAACGTGTTGCTTCTATCACCGTGGACCATTAGTGTACTTCCATCAATTAGACATATTCTAAGTAAACACTCACCACATACAATTTCAGCCTTATATTTAGCTAACCAATCCATTCCTACGACCACGTCAAATCCTCCTAACGTTATAGGCATCAAGTCTATTTTAAATGAATTAACCTCTAATTCTATCTTGCAGTCCTTGATGATTTCATTGGTTTCTATTATCTTGCCGTCAGCCAATTCTACCGTGTATGCATCAATTAGGGTATAAGCTTTCAAATCAATCATAGGCCTAAAGGTAGTAGAAACAAAACTACTTGTTGCTCTAGTATCAAATAAAACAGTAGCAGGGTGGTTATTTATGAGAAACGTACCGTTAACCACGTCAGGATCTTTACGAGCTCCATTGGGGTCCATTACGAATGCTCTTCCTTTGGGCTTATCAGGCCGGGAGTCCTTATCCCTTGCTAGCTTGGGACACTTGTTCCGCATATGTCCTGGATCCCCGCACTCGTAACATTACTTCCCGGGCTCATAGGTACATTCTTTAATCAGGTGACCGGTTCGCTTGCACCTGAAGCAAGGCATCGGGTTGCATTCCCATTGATGGTGCAATTTTTGGGCTCTTGCCCCCTGATCATCACGCCTTGTCCCTTCACTAGCCCTCCTGCTTGAGCTACCGCTATTGCCAATGGCCCTCTTTGCATCAAACCACTTTCTCTTCTTGCCTGTCACCTCCTTCTTATCCTTGACCTTCACTTGTTCCATCCAACCAGCCCAGATCAAATCGTCCGTCAAGCTACCGGTAAGATCGACTGCCGCTTGGAGGGTTGTGGGCCTTGCGGATCAGACCATGCCCCGAATTCTGGGATGCATTCCCCAGATAAAACGGGCTACACCTTTTGATTCAGGTGTCACCAAGTGGGGCACTAGCCGGGACAGAGCTGAGAACCGATTGATGTATTCAGAGTAATTTGAGCCTTTCATTTCCAAGCTCAGAAATTCAGCTTCCAACTTCTCTAGTTGATTTATTGGGCAGTACTTGCTGGTCATCAATTCTCTAAACTCTGACCATTTCATGTGGCCGGCAACATCTCTGCCTCGTGGCTGAATGACGGTCTTCCACCACTCCAAGCCTGGCCCTCTCAGAGATTGCGAGGCGAACCTGACCATGTGCTCAGTTTTGCACTCGCTGATATCGAGTACGGCCTCAATCTGGTCTAACCATCGGTAAGTAGCAATCGCACCCTCGGTGCCGTAGAAGTCTTTTGGTTTGCATGCCATAAAGGTCTTGTAAGAACACCCGGTTCTTATTTCCTCAGCACCCTCGGTGTTACCCTCGTTGTTTCCAGGTTCTTCATTTCCGGTTGTATTTTCTCGATCTGTGTTTATTTGAGCTATGATGGTGGGGATAGCATTGGTGATTTGCTGTGCCACCAGGTTGGCGATCCTTTCATCATTGGAATTTTCTTCATGGGCGGTCCTTGGTGGGGTAGGTGGTTGATTTCAACCTTGGTTTCCGATGCGTCCAGCACCCCTATTACTTCCACCACACATTCCACGTATAGGCGCCATTCTGTTGTCAACATAGATAAACTCATTTAGTGTCTTATAAGATTCATTTCAAGTACCTTGCTACAACGATTCAACTCCTAAAGGTTGTTTCACCAAACGCATGAGGGTTCCCAAAATACATTATAAGTCATACATAGTTTCTTTCCAATTTTATAAAGTTAATTAACATTTTAAGGGCAAACAAATTAATTCCCTAGATTATACCATTGCACGTTCCATAGACAACCTGCAACAAATAAGGTAATACCACAAAAGAAAACCATGGATAGATAATTGTAGCATCCAACAAACAAAATGTTAATAGTCTCATACAATTTGGAAGGTGTCATCACCCCCAGAATAAAAATTTAGTGTCTTAAATAGATAAATAGTCTCTCAAAGATAGTAGCATCACCAAAACAATCGGACATCAACCCATCATCACTGCCATTTCTTCTTCAACCACACGAACCAACCCGAACCCTTCTTCTTCTGCTCTTGCTCCAGGCATTGGACACCGTGAGTCGCCATCATGGCCTAAAACTGGGCGGACTACGAGGTCCGTTTGGCATGCTGCAGGGTCACCTCATGGCGCCGGATGGTCCTAAGGATATCGCTCAGGGTAGGGTCAGTAGGACCAAAATCGCTAGCTCGGCGGCTGGATTGGGAGTGGGGGTCTCCAGCTAGGACACTCGGGCCATCGTACAAGCTACGCCTGGGAGGCATCCAGTACTCATCCTGTGGGTGGCGTCTCGGCGGTCCCCTCATCGGAGGTGCCGGTGCGGGAGCTATCGTGGGGGGAGATGGAGGAGGTGGCATCCTGAATGAAATAGAAGCTCCAGGTCGGGTACTCTAGCGTGGCCTGGTGATGACTCGTGCGCCCCTGTTCCCGATAGGCGGGATAGGTGAATGTGTAGGTGCAGTGACATGAGGTGAGTGAGAGCGGCTCCGGGTCCTCTCCTAGGACGTCGGGGAAGATTCCTCCGATGGCTCCGTGTCGTCAGATGTCACCGATATCCATCCTGGATGGTTGCATCTCCTCATGTTGCCCTCGTGCTGCGATGGGGATGTTGCCCTCCTGAGTCTCGAGTTCCTGTAAAAATCATCATGAGTAATTTGGTTTCTCATAGCTCATGACAATTTTAATGATAGTATCTCATAATAGTAATTACAGCAGTAATGATGGTAGTAGCGTCTATAATTAGTAATAATACAGGCCACAACAGGTACGCAGACATGGTTTAGACTACACAAAAGAAATTTTCTATCCGGGGTGAAAGATTTTAACACCAATAAAGGGATCGTGCCGGAATTCACGCGTCCGATAAATTCATGATTACGTTGATAAAGTGTAATCATCAGTTTACCCGACCCACTCACTCCAACACATTCCAAACAAGGATAGTCCTAGGACATCCGGGTTGTAGCCTAGGGTCTACTAAGGTATTCCCGACTTCTTTACAACCTGTGGCTCTGATACCAATCTGTCACACCCCGAGCCTAGGTAGGGTGGGACGTGACAGACTAGTAACAATATATGGCAGCGAAAACGAACCATCATAAGAGCACACAAGAAAAGAAGTCACATGGCATTACATTAAAACATCATATCCGGGCTATGAAAGTCCTGCCCAAACATCAAATCCACACACATTGTAAATTATCCAAATTTGTTACACAAAAATTTCAAATGTCTAATAAAGTTTTTAAAAATCAAGTAATGCCATTGGTAGTCATGGTACTAAGCCATCCATAAGGTTTCTATTAAAATCCAAGCATCATCAAGAGTTACCTGAAACATGCTCAAAAAGAATTTGTGTCAACTAAAAAGTTGGTGAGTTCAAGTGCTTAAAGTTAAAAAACAAAAGGACTCTTCAGAGTCAATAAGTTAATTTTAAAAACATAGGTATCACTGTTATGGGGTCACAATCAACCCTGCACTTAGCCCCTGCTAGCCTCTTCTAAAGTTGCGTTGTACCGGTTATCCCATAAGGGAAACTGAGCCTCAAAGAGTGTACCATACCTGCTAAGTGGTACACCATAGTATCTTATAAGACCTGTCACATGACGCAAACGACCCCGTAGGATCTCAAGGGGGTACCCTTCCTGTTATGACGGAAGGCACTGTGCGTGGGGGATTCCCCAAGTAGATCTACCCATATAAAACAAGCGGTTCACACAAGAATTAATGATTGTGATACAAGTAGATACAGAATATAAATACATTTCAAAATAGCACACAATAATTTTTAGTTCAATCATAGCATGTCTCATCCCAAAATAGTGGTAAAAAGGGAACACTAGAAACTCACCTTAGAATCAAACAAAGGTCCTTCAAGTATCAACAAGTCCAAGTCCTAGCACCCTATGATCAAGATACAAGTGATAAGCTAATGTTATTAGACTATTGGAAGTGTATCTAAGTGTATTTTATGGTCACACGTTCACGTGTCTTCGTTCCTTAGAAGTTTATGTTAAAAAGTTTCCTTTTTAGGAAAGTTAGGGTTTTTATATATGGATGATAAGTTATTTGACTTTTATAAGTTTGTTTATATTATAAAAAGTTTAATAAGGGTTTTCTAGACATAAGATTACTGAAATTTAGTTATATTTACGGAATTTACACATTGGTCCCTCAAGTTTCAAAAATTACAATTTTGACCCCAAAAGTTGCTTTCTACAATACTTGACCCAAAGTGACCCTTATTAGTTCCTAGGGGTTTTTAAACTAATTTTAGGCTTGTTTTAACTGAACATTTCCAGATTTTAACTTGAGAGGTTTAAAACACAAAAATTTAAGTTACCGGTTACGGTAAAACAGTTAATTTAAGCATCTTGTTTTAGATTTCTTAGTTTCAACCTGTGATCTGAAGTATAATGTTTTAAGGGCTTCTAACCATGATTATAATTGTTTTAAAAGTATTCTTGGGGTTATTTGAGCAATAAAAAGACCACTTTTAGACTAACCCGTTTAGACTCGATTTTACCCGAAACCGAGCATTATAATCCATTTTCTCCAAACTTTTTACCAAATTACCACCTTTGGGTCACCTAGTTACTGAAATTACCTATATTATATGGTTTTAGACTTGTTACACAATTTTTAGAACTTTTTTTCCAAAATCTCCCGGTTTAGGCCTATTTTGCTAATTAAATTCATAAAAATTACAATTTAACTCAAAAAATCACCAAATTCGGTATTTTACACTAAGATATATTATTTACAGCCTGGAACTTATAAAATTTGATATTGGTTAAGTTTTACTAATATCTACCAATTTTACCACTTTTCGGGTCCTAGTTTTACCTCATTTAAATCATTTTACCACATTTTTCATAATGTATACCCCAAGTCACAAATTTTACATGTTTAATAACACCAAACCACTGGAACAAAACTTCAACTCACGGATTTATACATACAAGTCACCATTGATGCTTTTAGAGGGTGTTAATCACCATTGCACATGTGTAATCGATATGTTTCAAGCATAAACATCACCAAACCATTATTTAACTTTTAAAAAAGCTTCATAAAGAGTTCATAAACTATTTTAGAGCAGATGTTTAACATGGATTGAAAGGCTTTTCAAAACGGGTGGGTGTTTGGTCCTAAAATGCTAGAAAAAGAGGGTTTTTGGGTTGGAATCATGTGCACCAACCCTTGGTTCACGAACACACTTTAAATATACCTTCTTGAAGTCATGAATCTCACCAAAAATAGTGATATGGCCACATGTTGCTGCTGTGAACAAGGAAAGTGAGATTTCATGGTAGAAAGTAAAGAAAACTCAAGGAATAACCTTGTTTCGGGTATTAAGGTGCTTACCCTTGTGGTGTTTCATGATTTTTGGGATGATTAGAAGAGTAAAGGAGCTGTTGGTTCACGGGCTTGAGCTGTAACTCCTTTTTTTGAAAGTTCTTGTACGAATCTTGCACAAATGCTCACCAAATGCCACTTTCTTGCACGTTTTGCTCTTGGTCGACGTTGGAATGGAGCTTATCTTCGAGTTTATTGGCTGGAAGAAAGAAGAAATGTAGATGATTTTGGGTTCTTGGCTGGGAATTTTCGAGGGAGAGAGAAGGAGAGATGAGTTTGGGAGTTTGAATGCATGTATGGGGAAAGGGGGAGAGTGTGGAGGTGGTTTTGTGAGAATTGAGGGAGGATGGTGAGTGGAGGAGGGGGGGGGGCGGCCGAATATGGTGGTTGGGGGGTGTTTTTCTTTTATTTTTTATTTTTTGTAATTTATTATGTGGTGTAAATTTGTTGTGTAGTGTAGTTTTTAAATTGTATAAGTTTTTAAGTGTAGTATTGTTTAGGTATATGTGTGTGCCGTGAATATGTATGTATTTGTACATATTATTTATTTTAATTAAAGTTTTAATTTCTAACGTAAATTCAATATTTTCTGGAACCGCTTAATAATTCTAGACTAAGGCAAGGCATAAAGGTATCATCTAAGGCAATCAAGCATGTAATTAATCAAGTAATCATGCAAAAATGATAATCATAATAATACCATGAATGAAATAATGTCACACTAAATTTAGGGTTAGGGTTGGACCTAGGAGTCGGTTGTTACATTTATCTCTAATAATATCTATCTAGAGCATAACTAGCCTGGAAAACGTTTCTAAACACAGAATATTAACAAGTTTTATGACTTATTAACTGCTAGTTAGACTTATGTTTTGCCCTCACAAGATGTTTAGGACTTACATGCTAATTCAGAGTTACATTCCCCATATTTTGATTATGCCTTCTATGTCAGTACATATTCTCCAAAAAAAAAATTTACCATATAGTATGTATGTCTATGACCTATCTTTTATTATTGTGCGCATTGACATCTTTTATTCCCATATGGCCTTTTACAGCGTCTTTTTGCTCTTTTTGATTGTTTTTCTTTTTGAACAGCAAGTCTGGCCTTGTTGCGAACAATCACATCCTTTTCATTCGTTTTGTTCCTAAATATCCATTTAGTTCAGATCGATAGCTTACCCTTTGGAAGTTCATACAAATGCCTAACGTTTAGCTTCTTGAATTGCATCAGCTCATCTTGCATAGCCTCAACCTAACTGTTTTCCTTTAATTCCATCTTAATGTTCTTTGGCATAATTTGAGAAATAAAGCATGGATACAAGCAAGTATTTATAGAACCATATTGAATTTGAGTTTGGACACCTTGTGATAATGGACCAATGATTGCTTAAGTTGGATGATCTTTATGAATTCTCAACTGAGGAATGGTGTCTTCAGAAATAACATCGTCTAAATTAGTCTTTATGACCAACTCATTCTTCGACAATGTTTTTGCCATCAGATTGATACATAATATCTTCCTCTTGATGAATATCATTATCAACAGATAAATCTTCAAATGGAACTTGAATTGTATCAATCGGATCATTTTGGGTAGAAGAGTAACTCTGATCAGAAACCTGTGAAACTTGTTCAACAACTAGATTAGAATGAGGGAATTCAGATTCAGAATCAGGTTGTTGAACAACTAAGATGTTTGAAGAAGAAGGTATGTCTGAAGAGCTTCATGTAGCTGAAGATGTCATAGGTCAAACATCATTAGAAAGATGGTAATTAGCTGCTGACAACATTGTTTCTGGCTGCTTCAATTAAAGTTTTGTTACGTCTTTCAACAACTCCATTTTGTTATGGAATTCCTACAAAACTAAATTGTCACACCCTCAAAATCCGCGTGCGGGTTTTACCGCGAGGCGCGTGACATACCAGGATCTCAGTCATTAGTTACCAAGAACGACTCTATATGATAAGTAAATAGAACCAGAGTTAACGTTTAAAATACTGCGGAAGCGTTTTTAAAACCAGAAAACCCAAAACATGTAGTCTGTAAAGAGAATGCGCAAAACATACGCGCCCCAAACACAAATGTTTAATATGAAAATAAACCCAAATTTGTAAACAAACAAATGTAGACAACTCAACGATGCTGGTGTGCGTGCTCCTAGGCAACTGGCAACCTTAACCTGAGAATAGCATACTAAACAAGTCAACACATGGTTGGTGAGTTCAAGAGTTTGCATTAAAATATAAACCAATCAACAGTTTCCAGAGCATAAGTAGTGTATTGCAATAGATAGCTAGTCTATTAACATAAAAATATTAATCATAGTGATTTCGCGATCGAAGCTGACTGTGTTACGTTTGTTGCCTCCCGTCACGACTTACCAGGTCGTGACGAATATGTGTTAGGACAAAATTGCACCCGTATGACCTCGAGTCACAAAGATGGGGCTCGTCAGACCCAGTAGTACTACCCAAAATTTCCCCGCTATTCAATATTAACAATCCGAAAGTGTGAGGACTTTTCCATGGTAAACAGCACTATATCAATATTATACACACTCATATATAAATGCGTTTGTGATCAACAGTATGCTATCTCCCCCAAAAGAGATTAGGTAAAATGAGTGGGGCAAGAACTCACCTGGTACGCGCAAGAATTAACTTAGAGCTTAACTTGAAAGAAAGAGGGAAAGACAACCTTCAAAGGTCACCTAGAATACAAGAGTACATAAGCACGTGTACACAAAATCAACATGAAACCCTAAGTGCTCTACAAACCAAAGAACTCAAGGTTTAAGAAAGACAAGACACATTTGACCCAGTTGACCCGTTTGACCCTTGGTGACATTATAGGTGATAACTCGTTAATACTAACACAACAACATATCATACATGTTCACATACAACTTGATTACATATATCACTTCATTAACCACATGTACTACCTAGATCGTCATACAACTAGATATCACACAAGTCATGCGAATCACAACAGGCCAAAACAGGTAACAAACCAAATCAACATCCCTATAACCTAAACAACACATTTCATCACCTTAGAAACCATCCATGAACACACTAGCATGATCCTAATATCCCAAACATGCTCAAATCATCCAATTCAAGGATTTGCACAATTAAAGTTTCCCTTTTGGGAAAGTTCATCCCAAATTCATCAAACTCACACAACAATCATGAATTCATCAATTATATACCAATTCAAGTCCATGACAACATCTAAACATGATCAACAACACCTAATCATCATGATTCATCAACTTTCATACCCAAAAGTTACTATCTTTAGTAAGGTATGAACTACAACATGCATTCTTGAATTCCTAACATTCATATCAACCATCTAGCATCTAATCATCATCACAAACACATCCATAACATTCATACATCAACCAATCATCAATTCATGCAAAATAAAGTTACTATTATTAGTAACCTATGAACAATGTATCAAAATCATAGCTCTCTTGCATAATTGGCGTTAACTAGCATATATACAATCCAACTAACATAATAACACTAACTAACATCAACAAATCGATCCCCAATTGCAAGTTTCGAATTAGGGTTTCGGCCCTAATGTAATTTCCATAAAAACTTGTAAAAATCCAACCTTTATTGCATACTTGACGTTAATTAACATGCAATCTATCTAGTAAACACATTAACAACAACAAACAAGCATCAATCGACCATCAATTGTAGAATTCGCATGGAACTTTCGGCCAATCATGAACAATCATCAAATCATATAAAAATCTAACCTTTAAATGTGTAATAGTTTGCAATTGAAGGTTCTAACTTGTTGTATGCCTTGAAATCGATCCAAATTCGAATGTGAATGCTTGTTCTTTGTTGAATTCGCGATGGTGAGGGTGAGGGAGTGCAAGTCGCGGCCGAAAGGGTGATTAGGGTTAGGATTTTTTTGATTTTGTAACTTAATTAATCATATTTACCCTTTTAACCCTTATAATTTGTATTTTATAAAGATTAGGCTTTTTGAATAGTTTTTAAATAGTTTTTAACCACTAAACACAATTATTATTAATCACAAATAACAATCATGCATAATTCCCATTTATCACAAAACACACGAAATAAATATGCACGTTTTCACGTTACGCGATAAAATTACAGTTAACATTTAAATCACATAAGCATAACTTAATAATCACATTGTTAACTTAATTATCATCAATTTAACATTACTGATTATTGTTAAGTCACCAACGTTCAACGACAACTAGTGTGTGTGCACGACACGTGTATGCAAGACTTAACGGAACAAACGGAGTTTGGTAACGGAAAATTACCGGATGTCACATTATCCCCATGTTGAAAGAATTTTCGTCCCAAAAATTGCGTTACATGGTGAGTGTTCCATCACTGGTCTACTGCATTGGCACAAGGAAATTGAAATCGTGTGAGTTTTGGATGAGTTGTCACATCATCCCCATGTTGTAAGAAATTTCGTCCCGAAATTTAATCAATACCTTCGCCGGCTGGCATCGTCCTTTCGAATAGGTGAGGGTACTTAAGCTTCAATTGATCTTCACGTTCCCACGTGAATTCTGGTCGACGTCTCGAGTTCCAATGAACTTTGACAATGGGTATCTTGCTTTGCTTAAGCGTTTTCACCTCACGATCCATCACTTCGACAGGTTCCTCAATGAAACGTAATTGTTCATCTACTTGAACTTCTTCCAGTGGTACGACCATTGTTTCATCCGTTAAACATTTCTTTAGATTTGAAACATGGAATACATCATGGATTCCACTCAATGAATCAGGTAAGGCTAGTCGATAAGCCACTGGACCAATTCTTTCCACTATCTCAAATGGTCCAACGTATCTCGGATTTAGCTTTCCTCGCTTACCAAACCAAACTACGCCTTTCCATGGTGAGACTTTTAATAAAACCTTGTCACCAACTTGAAATTCCAAAGGTTTGCGTCGTTTGTCAGCATAGCTTTTCTGTCTGTCTCGCACTGCGGCCATGCGGTTTCTTATCTGGACAATCTTCTCAGTTGTCTCGTGTACTAACTCAGGACCCGTTAATTGACTATCACCAATTTCAGCCCAGCAAACTGGTCATCTACACTTTCTCCCATATAAAGCTTCAAAAGGTGCTGCCTTTATGCTAGTGTGATAACTGTTGTTGTAAGAAAATTCCACCAATGGTAGGTGAACTTCCCAGTTATTCCCGAAGTCAATCACATAAGCACGTAACATGTCCTCCAAAGTCTGTATAGTACGCTCGCTTTGACCATCAGTTTGTGGATGATAAGCAGTACTCATATCCAATCGCGTACCTAAAGCTTTCTGCAACGACTGCCAGAAGTGTGATGTGAAACGAGAATCGCGATCAGAAATGATTGAGATCGGTACTCCATGCCTCGAAACGATCTCCTTCAGATAAAGTCGGGTTAACTTCTCCATCTTATCTGTTTCCTTTATCGCTAGGAAATGAGCAGATTTTGTTAATCGATCCACGATAACCCATATTGTATCACTACCCATAGGAGTACGAGGTAACTTAGTAATAAAATCCATTAATATTTGATCCCACTTCCATATAGGGATCTCGGGTTGTTGTAGTAGACCAGATGGTTTCTGATACTCCACTTTCACCTTTGAGCAGGTCAGACACTTACTCACATAAGTAGCTACATCTGCTTTCATGTTAGGCCACCTATAGTGCGCCTTCAAATCGTGGTACATCTTGTCAGATCCAGGATGTATAGAATACTTGGACTTGTGAGCCTCAATCATGACCAAGTCTCTCACATTTCCGTGTAGAGGTACCCATAGTCTATCCATGAAGTAACGAATTCCATCCGCTTTTACTTCCAATTGTTTTTCCATACCCCTTAACGATTCAGACCCAATGTTTTCTGCTTTCAAAGCTTCTGTTTGAGCCTCTCGGATTTGTTCAGGTAATTGCGTACTAATCGTTAGTTGCAGAGCTCGCACACGTCGAGGTTTAGCAGTCTCTTTTCTACTCAACGCATCAGCAACTACATTTGCTTTCCCCGGGTGGTACTTAATAGCACAATCGTAGTCGTTTAACAAGTCCACCCGGCGTCTTTGCCTCATGTTCAACTCCTTTTGCTCAAAGATGTGCTGAAGACTCTTATGATTGGTGTTGATGGTGCATTTGGTACCGTACAAGTAATGTCTCCAGATCTTCAAGGCAAACACTACCGCACCCAGTTCCAAGTCATAGGTGGTATAGTTCTTTTCATGAATCTTCAATTGTCTAGAGGTGTAAGCTATCACTTTATCCCGCTGCATCAAGACGCATCCAAGTCCTTGAATAGACGCATCGCAGTAGACTACGAAGTCATCACTACCATCCGGTAACGCTAATATTGGTGCGCTACATAATTTATGTTTTAGCAACTGAAAAGCAGATTCCTGACTCTCACACCATTTGTACGTCGTTCCCTTGTGAGTCAAAGCTGTGAGAGGTTGTGCAATCTTAGAGAATCCTTCAATGAATCGTCGATAATATCCCGCTAATCCAAGGAATTGTCGTATCTCACTTGGTGTCTTAGGAACAGACCAATTCTTTATCGCTTCAATCTTAGCAGAATCAACATGTATTCCCTTCTCGTTGACAATATGACCCAAGAATTGTACCTCACGTATCCAGAAATCACACTTAGAAAACTTTGCATACAGTTGTTCCTCTCTAAGTAATTCCAAGATCAAACGTAAGTGCTTCTCATGTTCTTCCTCGGTCTTTGAGTATATCAGTATGTTATCAATGAAGACGATAACAAACTAATCAAGATAGGGTTTGCACACGCGATTCATGAGGTCCATGAATACGGCTGGTGCATTCGTCAACCCAAATGGCATTACCAAAAATTCATAGTGACCATATCGTGTACGGAAAGCAGTTTTCGAGATGTCCTCTTCTCGAACTCTCAGCTGATGATACCCAGACCTCAGATCAATCTTAGAGTAATAGCTTGATCCTTGTAGTTGATCAAACAAATCATCGATACGAGGTAACGGATATCTATTCTTGATAGTAACCTTGTTCAGTTCCCTATAGTCAATGCACATTCGAAATGTACCATCCTTCTTCTTTACAAATAGAACTGGCGCTCCCTAGGGCGACGAACTCGGTCGGATGAACCCTTTATCCAACAACTCTTGTAGTTGGGCAGATAATTCCTGCAGTTCGTTCGGAGCTAACCGGTACGGTGCTCTCGCAATTGGAGCGGCTCCTGGAGTCAACTCAATCTGGAATTCAACTTGACGATGAGGCGGTAATCCAGGCAGGTCTTCAGGAAACACCTCAGGAAACTCACGAACTACGGGGATATCCTCTATCATCTTTTCCTCGATCTGTTTATCTATGACGAGTGCTAATATGGCCAGTCGACCCTTTCGTAACAACTTCTGTGCTTTCATAAACGAGATGATGCCTATCACCGCACCACTCCTATCACCTCTGACCGTAAGGACTTCTTCACCAAGGGGAATCCGTATGATCTTCTTGTGGCATATGACTTCTGCTTGTTTATCGGAAAGCCAATCCATGCCTACTACCACATCAAAGCTTCCTAACGTAACAGGCATGAGATCTATGGTGAATGTATGACCAGCAAGCTCTATCTTGCAGTCTCTAAGAATATGCGTTACATGAATCTGTGCGCCGTTAGCTAACTCTACGGTGTATTTAGATTCTAAGGCTGAGGGCATATCACTTAAAAGACTACAGAACCTAGTGGACATGAAACTTCTATCGGCTCCGGTATCGAATAATACAGTAGCAAAACGACCATTAACCGAAAATTTACCAGTTACTGTTGTAGGATCGTTAGAGCCTCACCTGAGCCAATGACGAAGGCTCTTCCTTTGGCTCCATTGTTGTTATTGCCTCCATTGTTGTTGCCATTACCATTGTTGTTGTTATTGTTGTTGCCATTGTTATTATTGTTGTTGTTCCCATTGTTGTTGTTGCCATTACCATTCCTCTTAAGTTGGGGACAGTTGCGTTTGTAATGGCCTTCTTTTCCGCACTCAAAACAACCTTTCGGAGTTTCTTGTGATTGTTGAGGCTTCTTCATCAGTTCACCCCGACAGTCTTTGGCTGCATGACCAATCTTCCCACAACGTTGGCACTTGAAGTTATCACATCGACCCACATGTTGGTAGTTAAACCGGTTGCACTTCGGGAGTCTTCCACCATACCCACCGGGTCCTTGATTTGAGGGAGTCGCCTGGTTGAAGCTTCGGTTGTTATCGAACTTTCGTTGCTGTTGCTGACTTTGCTGCTGTTGTTGAGGTTGAGACTGGCTGTTTGACAAAGATCCCTTATTGCCAGAGTTGTCCCAGTTGCATTTATTGTCAGGCACGCTTGCCATAGCGCACTGTTTGGGTAGCTTTCCCTGCTTCTCTGCTTGTCAGTAAGCTTGTGAGCCAATCGAATAACCTGCTGGATAGTGGTGAGGTTCACAACAGTCACCAAGCTTTGTATCTCCGTAACCAAGCCACGCTGATAAAGCTCAATTCATTTGATCGGCGGATTGATCATGCCTGTGCAAAGCGTTGCCAACTCGTAAGACCTCGTGATGTAAACCTCGATCTCATATTCCTTCCATCTTTAGTTGCCAGAAAGCCTCCAACTTCTGGACTTCATCTAGTTCTTTCTCCGGATCTTCTTCTGGTTCTTCCTCATTAGGGTCTTCCCCAAAGGTGCAGGGGCTTCAACAACCTGAAGTGCTGCTAGTTGTGCCTCTAGATCAGCAAACCTATTATCGATCTCCATATTATGGTGATCCTGTGCGTCCATGCGCTCACTAAGTGCTACCACGTTGCCTGCCAGCGTATGATGTCCACCAATGGCCATCGAAAGTCGGTCCTGAAGCGTATCTACCTGGTAACGCAGCTGACGCATCTCAGATCGTAATGCAGAGTTCTCATCAGTGAGTCCTCTAATCTGCTATCGCTCTGTGTCCAGTGTGGCTACCAAAGCTGCAAATGCCTGCTCCAGAGGAATGCTCAAGGTAGGAAGTGTAGGCAAAGTAGAGGCGGTTGATGACCTAGTCCTAGGTCGTGTAGGTGCTACAGGTGGTACGCGTTCTCTATAAGCCATACGGTTTATGTAAGTGGGGTAGAAATCCCAGTTACGCGGAGGATCGAGCTCAGGAGTTATGAAAGGCTGATCCCAGTCTATCTCGCCAGGAGGATAAGGATGTCGAGACCAGTTAAATCCCCTATCCGGTACAGGAGAAGTAGGAGGTGACTCAGATCGTGCAGGTCTCTTGCCCAAATTTCTGGACGACGATGCCATGCTGCGAAGTATGTGTTGCGTATGCCAATGAGTATACAGTAAGGAGAGTAAGCGATAAGTAACTAACAACTGTGCGGTTATAGTCTAGTGTGTGTATGCAACCTAGTTCCCTATAACCAATGGCTCTGATACCAATCTGTCATACCCTCAAAATCCGCGTGCGGGGTTTTACCGCGAGGCGCATGAAATACCAGGATCTCAGTCATTAGTTACCAAGAATGACTCTATATGATAAATAAACAAAACCAGAGTTAACGTTTAAAATACTGCGGAAGCGTTTTTAAAACCAGAAAACCCAAAACATGTAGTCTGTAAAGAGAATGCGCAAAACATACGCGCCCAACACAAATGTTTAATATGAAAATAAACCCAAATTTGTAAACAAACAAATGTAGACAACTCAACGATGCTGGTGTGCGTGCTCCTAGGCAACTGGCAACCTTAACCTGAGAATAGCATACTAAACAAGTCAACACATGGTTGGTGAGTTCAAGATTTTGCGTTAAAATTTAAACCAATCAACAGTTTCCAGAGCATAAGTAGTGTATTGCAATAGATAGCTAGTCTATTAACATAAAAATATTAATCATAGTGATTTCGCGATCGAAGCTGACTGTGTTACGTTTGTTGCCTCCCGTCACGACTTAACAGGTCGTGACGAATATGTGTTAGGACAAAATTGCACCCGTATGACCTCGAGTCACACAGATGGGGCTCGTCAGACCCAGTAGTACTACCCAAAATTTCCCCGCTATTCAATATTAACAATCCGAAAGTGTGAGGACTTTTCCATGGTAAACAGCACTATATCAATATTATACACACTCATATATAAAAGCGTTTGTGATCAACAGTACGCTATCTCCCCCAAAAGAGATTAGGTAAAATGAGTGGGGCAAGAACTCACCTGGTACGCGCAAGAATTAACTTAGAGCTTAACTTGAAAGAAAGAGGGAAAGACAACCTTCAAAGGTCACCTAGAATACAAGAGTACATAAGCACGTGTACACAAAATCAACATGAAACCCTAAGTGCTCTACAAACCAAAGAACTCAAGGTTTAAGAAAAACAAGACACATTTGACCCAGTTGACCCGTTTGACCCGTTGGTGACATTATAGGTGATAACTCGTTAATACTAACACAACAGCATTTCATACATGTTCACATACAACATGATTACATATATCACTTCATTAACCACATGTACTACCTAAATCGTCAAACAACTAGATATCACACAAGTCATGCGAATCACAACAGGCCAAAACAGGTAACAAACCAAATCAACATCCCTATAACCTAAACAACACATTTCATCACCTTAGAAACCATCCATGAACACACTAGCATGATCCTAATATCCCAAACATGCTCAAATCATCCAATTCAAGGATTTGCACAATTAAAGTTTCCCTTTTGGGAAAGTTCATCCCAAATTCATCAAACTCACACAACAATCATGAATTCATCAATTATATACCAATTCAAGTCCATGAAAACATCTAAACATGATCAACAACACCTAATCATCATGATTCATCAACTTTCATACCCAAAAGTTACTATCTTTAGTAAGGTATGAACTACAACATGCATTCTTGAATTCCTAACATTCATATCAACCATCTAGCATCTAATCATCATTACAAACACATCCATAACATTCATACATCAACCAATCATCAATTCATCTAAAATAAAGTTACTATTATTAGTAACCTATGAACAATGTATCAAAATCATAGCTTTTTTGCATAATCGACATTAACTAGCATATATACAATCCAACTAACATAATAACACTAACCAACATCAACATATCGATCCCCAATTGCAAGTTTCGAATTAGGGTTTCGGCCCTAATGTAATTTCCATAAAAACTTGTAAAAATCCAACCTTTATTGCATACTTGACGTTAATTAACATGTAATCTATCTAGTAAACACATTAACAACAACAAACAAGCATCAATCGACCATCAATTGCAGAATTCGCATGGAACTTTCGGCCAATCATGAACAATCATCAAATCATATAAAAATCTAACCTTTAAATGTGTAATAGTTTGCAATTGAAGGTTCTAACTTGTTGTATGCCTTGAAATCGATCCAAATTCGAATGTGAATGCTTGTTCTTGGTTGAATTCGTGATGGTGAGGGTGAGGGAGTGCAAGTCGCGGCCGAAAGGGTGATTAGGGTTAGGATTTTTTTGATTTTGTAACTTAATTAATCATATTTACCCTTTTAACCCTTATAAATTGTATTTTATAAAGATTAGGCTTTTTGAATAGTTTTTAAATAGTTTTTAACCACTAAACACAATTATTATTAATCACAAATAACAATCATGCATAATTCCCATTTATCACAAAACACACGAAATAAATATGCACGTTTTCACGTTACGCGATAAAATTACAGTTAACATTTAAATCACATAAGCATAACTTAATAATCACATTGTTAACTTAATTATCATCAATTTAACATTACTGATTATTGTTAAGTCACCAACGTTCAATGACAACTAGTGTGTGTGCACGATACGTGTATGCAAGACTTAACGGAACAAACGGAGTTTGGTAACGGAAAATTACCGGATTTCACATAAATTTTCTAGCTATCCCATTAGAATCATAAAATTTATTTAGAGTATGATTGCCAAACTCTATTCCATTATCACTTCAAATGCATTTAATGGTTTTGTTAGTCTGATTCTCCACTAGGGTCATGAACGTTACTAGCAAGTCAGGTGTCTCATCCTTAGTTGCTAAAAAGAAAACCCAAACAAAACCTAAAAAATTATCAGTATTAACCAAACAATATGCACGATATCCCAAACTCAAAATGCTAGGTGGATCAAATAAATCCATGTGTAACAGCTAAAGAACTTACTCAATTTTGCTATGAGCAGCAGGTTTATGAGGAAGTTTATGTTGTTTGCCTTTTGAACATGACAGACAATGTTCACTAAGTTGAAATTCTTTCAATGGTAAACCCACAACATGATTTTCTCTAACCAACTTGTTCATATTTTTGATGTTTACATGGCCAAGACGACGATGCCATAACATTGAATCATTTTTCGAGGCATTAGACAAAAAACAAGACACAGTTACAAATGAATATGAACCATTCATGTCAAGTAAGTATGTGCCTTTGTCTGTCGGTGTTCTCAACAAAACCTATTCATTAGGAATTAACAATCCAGGTTTTAGAATAAGACATTCTTTATCAGTAAAGTTTGTTGAATACTTTTTTTCACAAAATTTAGAGACGCTTAGCAAATTATGTTTAAGTTCCCCAACAAAATTGACATCTTTAAAACTTAACACACCATTAGACACTATACCTTTCTTTGTAATTTTACCACCTCTATCTCCTACAAAATAACATATCCTCTATTGTAAGGTTGTATGTTGTTTATTAGAGATATATTACCAGTCATATGCCTAGAACAACTACTGTCAACATGCGTAACACTATTGATAATTTGCCTTGGTTGTTCCTGCACATATTAATGAATTTATTCAACTTTAGGAACCCAAGCCATGTTAAACTTGAGCATATTATTTTCATCCAAATATGATACAGACTTTAATATCATATATCTTTTATCATTTAAAATATAATCTTCAACAATATTAGGCTCAGACTGTTTTGTTTTAATTTTCCATTTTTGAATTGGTTTGATCAAATGTGTAACCATTTTCTTGTGGTCTGAATTGGAGTAAGATTGCTATCATCAACATGTAGAGATTCCTTTTTTGAATTTTCTTTATGCAAATCTGTTTTATTTTATCATTTCTTTTATCAATGAAAGGATTTGATTGAGTTATATTCCTTTTGAATTTGGCATTTAAAAAGAATTGTTTACTATAATTAGAAACTGAGTTGTGAAATCTTTGTTCGCTTGACAATTGATGTTGATGATTGCAATTTCTAGCCCTATGATTTGGCTTTCCACACACATAACAACACACTTTATGATACACATTTGGCTCTTGTGTATTTCTCACGAACTGTTTATGATAACCTCTAAAGTTATCATAGAATCTAGCTTTAGTATTTCCTTGGCCTTATGATTCTTTAACATTCTCTCTTTTCTTTCTTTCATTAAGACAATTTCTAGCTGAATCCGAAATAATTGAGGTGTCTTTCCTAATAGTTTGATTCAATTTTGAAGCCGATGAGGCATGAACCATAGCTTTAACCTTTTGAGTTGTATGTACTAGAATGGAACCAGTTTCTTTGATACATGATCTACAAACATCTTGTTTCATAGAGTTAGCAGTAATAGGAGATTTATTTTTAAAAAGTAACTAGCACTTGTTTCTTTAAAAATATAATCTTCCTTATCTATGTTGCCTTTTGAAATAAATTTGTTCTTGCAATCAGTTTTCAGGTCAGATACAGATGTTATGAAACATTTTCTTTCACTACAAATCTTTTGTTTGTTAGACAGTTTTGAACAATCATTTATAGAAACAAAAACATCTAAAATCTCATTGATAACTCATGATGATTTACATGATTAATTTAAATTTATGTTTTTATAACAGTGTCAACAGTCAGTAAAACATTAACTGGAGATATTAAGTCTGATGTTAGTTGAAAACATAATCCATAGGTCTCTTCATCTAATGTGGTAATTGATAAAGGTAAACATGTATAATCATGATTAATTGCTGGTGCTATGTTAGAATAACCAACACCACTTTTACCACCATTAATTTTCTATGTCATTTGAGACTTGATTATACCTTTAACCATGTTTGTGGAGAGCTCAAATTTTTCAGCAGTCAATTTTGTAGATAAGAGTTCACTGTTAAGTTTATTTATTTCTAAAGATAGATCATTGTTACGTGTTGTCAAATCCTTTATGTTACAATCTTTATCATGAAGATTCAATTTTGATTGATAAATAGATTTGTTTAATCATTCTATCTTTTTTTTAAAAAAATTTCTCATCATTTTTATATTTACGAGCTTGATATTGAAGTTTTTCAACTTCCAAGATCAAGCGTTCATTATGAACTCTATATCTTTGAACCTTTTCTAAACATGTGTTTGAGCAGAGATTAGTGTATACCTAATCATATTCTTTTTGCTTGTTCTTTTCCTTAGGTATGACTTTTACCATAAAAGCTTTCAGTTTAGTCTTTTCTTCTACTTTAGATGCTGGAGTGATCTCGGCAGCATTGACAGTGTCATCACAAGCAGATGCCGGAGTTTCCTCAACAACATTCACAGTATTTTCATCTTTAACTAGAGTCAACTCAATAGCCTTTTCTTGAACTTCTTCCTTTCTCTATTCAATCATCTTTGATCAAGCTAGAGTAATCTCAATAGCTTTTTCATTAAGTACCCCTTCAACATTCTCAAAAACATCTTCAGCAAAGATTCCATTTATCAAATCATCAGACACAAACTCAGCAAGTATATTCTCATCAACACTTTCTTTATTAGTTTGAATTTCAGCTAACAAAGCAGCAGATAATTTAATATCCAAAATCCCCATCTGGTCTGACCAATCATATTCTTCATTGGTCTGAGAAACCGGTGCATTGTTGTTTGATGAGCTTGCTTTATCTCACTTTGTTTCTACCTCCACAGTTACCATCTTCTTTCCATTGTTAGTTTGGTATGTCCTCCACTCAGTACATTCCCTAGCAAACTGATCAGGTTTGTCAAAGTTATAACATCTCAAACTTGTTTTATCAAACCTAATCATGCTCGAGTTGTTTAAACCTAACATCTTCCTCCCCGTTCTTCTTGCAAAATTACGCCATGATACTTGATATCATTTTCTTCAACATCTTCCTCAGTACATTCCCTATCATAGCCATCTGATACTTGATATCATTTTCTTCAACATCAACAGGATTAATTTATTGCAAGTCATTAACTAAGATGTTGGGTGCACTGAGTACTCCGACTGTGCAATCTTCATAGCTATTGATTAAGTATTCAATTATTGATTTAGGTTCAATTTTGATCCTAAGTGTCTCTAATTGATTCAATTAAGCTCGTTTAATCACATGAAAACCATCAAATCTTCAATCAACATTATAATAGCTCTCCACATCTTAAAAGTGATTAGAAACAACAAAAATCAAGTTGATCTTCAAAGGATTCCAATTCAAAGCTCAAGAACACTTCAAAAACACTGTTAAATCTTCAAATCAATTGATCTACAACACACCAAGCTCTAACACCAATCGTAAGGATCAACTCTTAACAATCAGGTCGATCTTGTAATAAGAATGCAGAATTAATCATCACGGTAAGAAGATAGAATAAGCAATGAGATGAAAAGGAATGTAAATAAACGTTGACGTATATTGCTCTCTGATTTGAATGATTACAATTACATGCGAAATCAGGAAAATGATAAAAGCTCTCTAAATTACATCAACTAACAATTATTTATAGTAACCTACAATGTTCTCACGTAGTTCTCGTGTGGCAACTTCAAGTTCTCGCGCGAGTTGATCTTTATCATCTTGATTTGATTTTCCAAGCCTTTAGGTTCAATCCCTACACGAAATTTTTTTGATATTTTTTCTATGTCTGAAATTTTGTACTTTGTTACTGATCAACTTGTTTATTGTGATTACAGATGGCTAGACCAATGGTTTTTGTTGTTGTTGCATATCTTGGAGTTGTATCTGAAGACAATGCATTATTTCATACATTGATTGACAGACTGAAGACATCTCGTATTCACCACACCATATCAGCTAATCCTACTATATGCACTGATATTCCGAATGAGTTTTGGTTATCTGCTATCAATGAAAGAGATTTTGAGGGAGAACCATGCATATATGCTATGGTGAAGGGAAAGAGGGTCATTTATTACTGCTTTGACCATCAAGAGTGTTTTACTGTTGGAAGACCAACCTAATGCATATGAAGATTGATGATGAGGTAGCATGATATTGCTTGAGGAGAATAAGATATGATTATAGATATCCATCTCTGGAGAAGAAGCATCTACCATCATTTTGGAAGTTTCTATTCCATGTGGTTGTACATTGCCTTAGCAAACTAAAGGCGGGATTAGATAGCCTAAGTGCTGTATTCGAATCACTGCTGGTTTCCCTATTTGATGTCTTACCATAGAACATATCCAAGGAAACTTTTCTGAGATGCAGAATAATGTTATTGCATCTTTGCGGAAGAAGTTTATCATGTATCCCTAGTTTATTCAGATGGTTGTTAATGCTGCTCATCCTGAGTTAGTTATTTCTAAGTCCACTACTTATACCGTCATGGTGATGAAGAAGTACATTTTAACTTATTTGAGGGGTCCTCGAGGAAACACATGGAAGGGTGATCATTTTACCAAACTTCGCAGGTTTGTTGATGGTTTCCAACTTGATGATCAACCCTCACATCAACAAGATACTGGTGAACCACATCATATCGACCCAACTATTTCATCTTCCCGAACTCTTGATGATGCTCTAGGAAGTTCTTCACGGTCTAGTCATATGTCTGTGGATAAGGAGATCGAGTCATGGTTTAATGATAGTTCGAGTGATACTGATAGTGATCGTATTAATGAAGTTCTTTACATTGTACAAGAGACATCCAGAGTGTAGGTTACTCTAACAAAACACACTGCTGAGAACACTGACACTGATTTTGTTCCTATGGATTCACCAGCCACTTAGAAGTGGAAGTAGAAGATAGAAAGAAAGAGAGTTGATACTAATACTAGTACACATGGTAAGGGTAGAAGACAAGGTGTGTTTAGAAGGCGTCAAACCTCGATGTCCACTATTCCACCTAGCAGGGATATACTAGTGTCTGAGCCTCTAGTCACTGTTAGTGAGGCTGTTCATCAGGAGATTCCAGTGATGGTTAAAGAATCTACTACTGTAACATCATCACCTATGCCCACTACAGATGATATCCTAAGTAGGCAATGATGACACATTTCGTATGGAGGATTTTCTTAACCTCCTCCTGAGCAAAAAAGGGACTGCTAGAACTTTTTCTAGTTCACCTACTCTTGTTACACTTGAGAAGAGAGTTCAAGCTCTAGAGAGGGAGATGTTGGAGAAAACTCAGCAGATATATAATTTACATACACTTAATCAAGAAAAGGATGAAAAGATTAAGAATCTTGAACATCAGCAGCAATTCTTATTTAGCTATGTTCAGATTCTAGAAAACAACATTAGAGACCTCACTTATAGATATTCATTCTCATCTGATCAGCATAGATCTAAAGAAGTTGGAGAGTTTAATAGACAACAATTTTCTAATCTTGACCTTCTGGTTACTTCATAAGCAATAGAGACTACTAGTATTGATCAAGAACCAACTACTATTATAAATGAAGAGGTTACTGAGGATTAACCAATGGTTAGGAATATTAGGGAAGTGTTTGTTGAGCAAGAACATGATGTACAACATATTGAGCCTGTTGATGATTATGATGGATTGGATCAAGTTGATTTTAGTTGTGATGAGGAGGATGACTTAGATGATGATGATGATGACGACGATGATGATGCTGATGGTGGTGGTGGTGGTGGTGTGTAAGGCCCTGTTCCCGGAGACCTCATAGTTGGACCATCACAACATTTTTCATATAAAATAAATACATTTCATTAAAATATTGCAGCGGATTAATTTACCAAAAACCATTCATTGCATTAATATTTAATGTTGCCAAATAATACATCAATGTATAATAGGAATTACAAAAGAAACGTTTAGTTGCATTACAAAACAACATAATTATCATGCACGAATGGTTGTCAGTCTTGCCCGCCATGTAGCCTTCCCTCGCTTGCCATCCCAGCAACAAATTACCTGCCAACTGAAAATACATAAAAGTCAGTGTTGTTGAGTGAGTTCTAGTTTTTGAATTAAAATCTTTTGTTTAAATATAAAAAAGTATCATTTTCTTAAAATACTTCCTTTTCATAAATCCGTTATTTCCGTACATGATCACACACCATACGTACAACAAGATAATATTCATTATTATCTTTCATTATTTTTTTAACTTTCATTTCGTACTTTTACCATTATCTTTCACTTTCTACCAGACCAATATGCAATACCCCGAACATTGTGCACGAAGCAGGTACTGGGCCGAGGTCTATAAATAGACACCTAACATTACGCACCAAGCCTGACCCAGTACCTAGGGCATCCTACAAGGGTCCCGTCAATCTCATAGATTGACCCAGTGTGCATCCTTCGGGTTAGCTAAACCGCACATAGTTGAGCTAACGACAACATGGTCGTGCACCTCCATTCAATTTGCTAGCAAGACTTTCATTCATTCGTTAAGTTCCACTTTTCATTATCATTCATCTTTCACTTCATTTATGATAATACTTTATGTATATGAGCATAAACACACCACGTAAAGTCAAGTAATAATACGTAATATGGAACATAAGAACAGGCCAAAATCATGCATAACATCAACACATATAACCATCAAAACATCCCAGAGTTAAACCTTAAAATTTCTATTTCCCAAAATTCTCATAAATTTTCTGAGGCATTTAGGTGCATGAGCACTATGCAGGCGCATGAGCATTATGCAGGCACACCAACACTTAGGCGTATGGAAACACTCAGGCGCACCAATTTTCTGGGCGCATGGATACTATTCGGGCGCATGAGGTACACTTAGGCATTTGGGCGGCGGGCGCATAGGCACTATTGGGGTGCATGGGGTGGAACTTAGTCTTTTTGGCTACGTATCAGGTGCATGAGCCTACCACTTAGGCGCATGGGAAAAAACCCAGGCGCATGAGCAACACTTAGACTACTTTGCAAAATTTCTAGGCGCATGAGGTACTGTTTGGGCGCATAAGAAATGACTTAGGCGTTTGACCTAAATTTCAGGCGCATGAGCCCTGTTTGGGAGCATGGGCAGCAGACATACGAGTTTCTAAATTATTTCCAGCCCCAAACATCAATCTAACATGCTCATAAATTAAATCTATCATTCTAAGCACCTAAAACAAGCATAAAACCAAGAAATACAACCAACCAAACATAACATACATACAGTTATCATACATACAAGTTATAAAATAATTTTACATGCATTTTTAGCCCTAAAGAAGTTTAAAAACACAAAACCAGGGATCTAGAACTCACCTAATGCAGCCTTCAAGTAAAACTTCACCGAACTTGAGGGCACAAAGAGTCCAAACACCTAAAAACACAACAAAACACACATTCAAGCACAAAGAACAAACAAAAATCAGTTTTAAGGTTGAAAACCAAACAAAACCGAACCGAAAATGCATGAAAAATACCTACCTTAGCAAAATCAGCTTCTTTCTCACTCTAGAACCGAGAGATCTTCTGTTCTTCTTCTTCTTTCTTGTTTCCAGCCGAAAAGTGGAAAGTAGAAGGTGCATGGGCGGCCATACCTTTTAAACATTAAAATAATAAGGTTTTGTACTTTTTACACTTTGGCCCCCTCCACTTGTGTTCAATTTCTTTTCTTTCAAGATACTTTTCTTTTTCCTTTCTTTTTATTAAAATTTTCGGGGTGTTACAAGTCCACCCCCCTTATAGAGGTTTCGTCCTCAAAACCTGTCATTCTTCAAACAGTTGTGGGTAATGCTGTCTCATCTCTTCCTTAGTCTCCCACATAGACTCAGATCCTTTCCTGTGCTTCCACTGCACTCGCACTAGTGGAACCACTTTATTTCATAACCTCTTCTATTTTCGGTCAATGATTGCCACTGGTTGATCTACATAGTTGAGCCGTTCATCCACTTCAATGTCTTCCAGTGGTACAATCACATCTTTGTTAGCTAGGCATTTTCTCAGATGAGATACATGGAATGTTGGATGAATTCCACTTAACTCATCAGGTAGCTCCAATCGATAGGCCACCTCTCCTACTCGTGCAACAATTCGGAAAGGTCCTATGTACCTCGAACTAAGCTTACCCCGCCTCCTAAAACGGATGATTCCTTTCCAAGGCGACACCTTCAACATGACCCTATCACCCACATTGAATTCAATCGGTCTACGTCTCTTGTCGGCATACGACTTTTGCCTATCTTTCGCCGCCTTCATGAAGGCCTTGATCTTCTCCAATTTCTCAGTCGTAGCCTCAATTAATTCAATACTGACCAACTCTTTCTGCCTGATGTCTCCCTAACACACGGGCGTTCTACACCTTCTACCATATAGCATCTCATATGGTGGCATGCCAATGCTGGCATGATAACTGTTGTTGTATGTGAAATTAGCTAACGGTAAGTGTTTATCCCAACTTCCTCCAAAGTCGATCATGCATGCACGGGGCATATCCTCAAGTGTCTTGATCGTCCTTTCGTACTGACCATCTATCTGCGGATGGTAAGCTGTACTGATATGCAACCTTGTGCCCATTGCATCGTGAAACCTCTTCCAAAAATTTGATGTAAACTGAGTGTCACGGTCCGACACAATAGACACCGGTACACCATGATGAGCTACAATCTCCTTAATGAATAGATCCGCCAACCTCTCGGATGAATGCGTCTAGCGGATCGGCAAAAAGTGAGCACTCTTCGTCAGACAGTCAACTATCACCCATATGGCATCGTATCCCCTTGCCGTACATGGTAGCTTCGTGATGAAGTCCATGGTGATGTGCCCCCACTTCCACTTGGGTATATCCAAAGGTTGGATCTTCCCGTATGGCTTCTGATGCTCTGCCTTCACTTGCAAGCAAGTAAGCCACTTACTCACGTACTCCCCCACATCACGCTTCATACCCGGCCACCAGTAATCTTTCTTCATATCATGATACATCTTGGTACCACCGGGATGAATGGAGTATCGAGTCTTATGAGCCTCATCCATAATAAGCTCCCGTAAGTCTCCATAACGAGGGATCCACATCCGCCCGAAGCGGGTTCTAACTCCATGAGTATTTTTCACCCAACATCGTGACTAGACCTCTCATCCTTTCAGAGTTAAGGCGATCTTATTTCAATGCCTCATCTTAGAACTCCTTGATCTGTGTCATCACATCGAAGGTCATAATTAACTGGTAAGCTTTCACCCGGATTGGCTCGGGTCTCTCTTTTCGGCTAAGGGCATCTGCTACTACATTGGCTTTGCCCTGATGGTAGTGGATCTCACAATCATAATCCTTGATAAATTCCAGCAACCTCCTTTGCCTCATATTGAGGTCCTTCTGCTCAAAGAAGTATTTCAAACTCTTATGGTCCGTGAAGATAGTGCACTTCGTCTCGTACAAGTAGTGCCTCCAAATCTTCAACTCAAAGACCATGGGCGCTAACTCCAAGTCATGAGTAGGGTAATTAGCCTCGTATGTTTTCAACTGGCAGGACGCATAGGCTATTACTCTTCCCCTCTGCATTAGCACGCAACCCAATCCCGAATGTGAAGCATCTGAATAGACCACTAAGTCTTCGTTCCCTTCGGGTAACGTCAAGACAAGAGCTTGAGTCAATCTCATCTTTAACTCCTCAAAAGCATTCTCCTATTCCAGAACCCATACAAACTTTACATCCTTGCGAGTTAACTTGGTCAATGGTGAGGCTATCTTAGAAATGTCTTGGATTAATCTTCTGTAGTAGCCCGCCGAACCCAAGAAACTGCGAATCTCGGATGGCGTCTTTGGAGACTTCCATTGTATCACTGCCTCAACCTTTGCCGGGTCCACCATGATTCCATCAGAATTTACCACGTGACCTAAAAATTGAACTTCACGCAACCAGAAAGCGAACTTAGAGAATTTAGCATACAGCTTCTCTCTCCTGAGGGTCTCCAACACTTCACGAATATGGCCGGCATGTTCTTCTTCGCTCTTCCAATAAATCAGGATATCGTAATCACAGATTTATCCAACATTGGCCAACACACTCAGTTCATCAAGTCAATAAAAGCAGCGGGCACGTTAGTTACACCAAAAGACATATCGAGAAGCTCGTAGTGTCCATAACGTGTGGGAAAAGCTATCTTAGGAATATCTTGCTCCTTCACCTTCAACTGATGGTAACCAGATCAGAGGTCTATTCTTGAGAACCAACTGGCACCTTGGAGCTGGTCAAACAAGTCATCAATTCTTGGTAGTGGATATCGGTTCTTTACCGTTAACTTGTTTAGCTCACGGTAGTCAATGCACATTCTCATACTACCGTCTTTCTTCTTTACAAACAAGACCGAAGCACCCCAGGGAGAGATTCTTGGTCCGATGAACCCTTTGTCCAATAATTCCTTTAGCTGCACCATCAGTTCCTTCATCTCGGATGGAGCCAATCGATATGGTGCTTTGGCAACGGGCTGAGCACCAGGTATCAAATCGATCTGAAACTCGATTTCGCGGTCCGGTGGCACACCTGGTAAATCTTCTGGGAACATGTCTGGAAAGTCATGCACAACTGGTACGTCGGACAATTGGGGTACTGACACATCCACGTCCTTCGCTTAAGCCAGGTAGGAACTACATCCCCATTTCATGCACTTTTTGGCCACCAGCATCGAGATCATCTTCGAGACCATAGTAACTCAGTCACCATAGACCGTTACTGAACTTCCATCGGACACAGTTAATCGAATCACCTTCTTGCAACACACAATATTGCCTCATAGGCTGCTAACCAATCCATCCCTAGAACTACATCAAATCCACCTAGGGGCATCACAAATAGTTTAGCAGAGAACCTATGGCCTTCTAGTTCTATTTCATAACCCTCTATCATATCAGAAATTCTAGTAGACTTACCAATAGCAGTTTCTACATCAAAGGGCTCATCAATACTTCTACTACTAATAGGCAACTTAGCACAGAAAGCAGCAGAAATAAAACTCCTACTAGCACTAGAATCAAATAATACAGAGGGACATGTTTGGTTTACTAGAAACATACCTGACATGATATCGGGGTCCACCCTGGCCTCCTCCCCGGTCATCGTGAATGCTCTAGTGCTTGCCCTCTGTCCTTCATTCTCAGTCCTCTTCTTCGCCCCAGAACTCTCCGCCCTTGGCTTCTTGCAATCCCTACTCATATGACCATCTTCACCATAGTTATAGCGCCTCAACACCCTACAATCACTTGCCAAATGACCAGACCACCCACACCTGAAGCATACATTCAATCCCCACCTGCACTCTCCAGTGTGCTCCTTTCCACATTTGCCACACTTCTTCATCCCCGAACTTGATGACACTACCCTTTGGTCATCCACCCTCATCCTCTTGTTGTTTGGAGTGAAACCACCACGTCCAACCGTTTTTCATTCCAGTTCCTGTCACCGCCACCCGCCTTACTCACCTATACCACAGCCATTTCCCTCTCATCATAGAGTCTCCCTGCAAGATCCATTATTGATCTAAAGGTACTCGGCCGGGCAATAATCAGGTGCCTATGGACATCCACTAGTAATCCTTGAATATACCTCTTTATCTTTCTAGACACCGGTATTACCTGATCTGGCACCAGCCTCGCCATCTCATTGAACTTGGTGGTGTATTGCTGATGGGTCATGATCCCTGCCTCTAGCTTCAGGAACGCCCTTTCTATCTTGTCGAGCTCTCGGTGAGGATAGAATTCCTCAATCACCATCTTTTTTAGTTCTTCCCACATCATCTTTCTGATGGCCCTGCAGCCCTAGGCATGGATAATATTGTTCCACCAACATAAAGCCGAGCCTACAAATGAGTGAGTGGTGAACTTCACCTTTTGGTCCTCCCTACACTCACTAATCTCTAGCACAGCCTCCATTTCTCTCACCCAGCGGTGAGCAGCAGTAGCATTACCATTGCCATCAAAAGTTTGGGTTTTGCATCGCTAGAATGCTCCGTAGCTGCACCCCTTCGCGGTCTCCCGCACTACCACCTCCTCCTCATCACTAGAGGCTGACACCTTAGTGTTTAGTTGCTCCCTCTCACAATTATCTCTATCATCCCTCTTCTTCTAGTAGTTTTCCTTCGCTCCTCCTCCCTCTCCTTCTTGTCATCCTCCCTCACCGCATGGATGACCTCAGTCAATCTGCATGATCATCTGCATGACCTGATGTACTTCCTCCACAACTGCCTCCTTTACTGAGGCTCTCACGTTAGCACTCTCATCACCGCCAACCGGGTGATGAAGCTCGGGCTCAGCAGGAGCCGTCTCAGTAGTCTTCGTCTTGTTCCTCATGACACGTGGTCCATCACCACGGCCACCCCATGCTCCACCTCGAGAAGCTTTCGACAATCTAGCACCAGCCATCCTCAAAACACTATAAGATTCAAACACCAACACGGGCATTCAATGTAACAGCTCAGTTTATGTCAAGTATAGTAAGTCCCTAATTATAGTGGCCAGTTGTGATTAGCCACTTACTTTACCCTTCATCCCCCAAGCATTTCCTATCCTGACTACATTAGTATCCAAATCTACTAAGAGCACATAAATCAGATAGCACACGCACATAATATCGGTTAATATTTAAGAAAAGAAATACCTGATGCAACGTAGCTTCTTGGGCTGGCATCCCTCCAGTCGGTTCCATTCTCAGTTTAAGTTTAGGTTTTGTAAATATTTTTACCCATTTCTCTTAAACTTTGGCTCTGATACCAACTTGTAAGGCCCCGTTCCCAGAGACCTCACAGTTGGGCCATTACAGCATTTTTCATATAAAATAAATACATTTCATGAAAATATAGAAGCGGATTAATTTACCAAAAACCATTCATTGAATTAATATTTAATGTTGCCAAATAATACATCAATGTATAATAGGAGTTACGAAAGAAACGTTTAGTTTCATTACAAAACAATGTAATTATTATGCATGAATGGATGCCAGTCTTGCCCGCCAAGTAGCCTTCCCCCGCGTACCATCCCAGCAACAAATTACCTACCAACTGAAAATGCATAAAAGTCAGCGTTGCTGAGTGAGTTCTAGTTTTTGAAATTAAATCTTTTGTTTAAATATAAAAAAGTATCATTTTCTTAAAATACTTCCTTTTCATAAATCCGTTACTTCCGTACATGATCACACGCCATACGTACAACAAGATAATATTCATTATTATCTTTCATCATTTTTTTTCACATTCATTTCATACTTTTATCATTGTCTTTCACTTTCAACCAGACCAATGCGCAATACCCCGAACATTGTGCACGAAGCGGGTACTGGGCCGAGGTCTATAAATAGACCCCTAACATTGCGCACGAAGCATGACCCAGTACCTAGGTGTTGGTCCTCATGATCGATTCAATAGTGCACTTGATGTATAACAATGATTTCCCACTGATTTAACATAATATACCCAATAACACAATGAACAATTTAGAATCTAAACAATGACAATCAAACAAAAGGCTCAATAATAATGATAACAAGCTTCCAGCCACACACACACAATTGCAACAATGATATTTCGTATTAGGGTTTTGCAATCCCTTGTTTGATATGAATTGATTGCTAAAGATATTACAAAGTGAAAGCCCCTCAATCAATGGCTCATTCAAGCTCCTAAAACCTAATTGTCACTAATCTATATATAGTGATAATATTCACTAATGACATATTAATCCCCTAGACTTAGACAATTAGAGAAATTACATATAAAACAAAAAAACGACTTAAACATAAATAAATATATTTTGTTGACACAAAACATATTTATTAACAATAAACTCCTAGTCATTTATATCTTCAACATCTTGTCTCGGTTCTTCGTTTCGAACGTGTCTGTTTGCCTTTTCCGATGACTTTGACAGTGACGTTGACCTTTGTTAACTTTGACTGTGTTGATAATATAGACTATCCTTATCAGACCCAACAATACTCCCCCTTAGTCTATCATTATCAACGTCTTGTATCTTGATCAGCACCGATAACTCAACCATATAATTATCTTCAATCTTCCCCTAGATTGATGATCTGGTATGGAAGCTTTTTCATCTTTCAGGCTCCCCCTTTTTTTATGCTCCCCCTCTTCGTGTGCATTCTTTATGAATAATCAGGAACAACTTTTTCAACTCTCTATTCTTGAGTGTTTCAGAAGATGTAGGAGGAGGAATCCTAGCTCGGTATCTTCTGCAAACTTAAGGAACAGGTTCTCTGGTCAGATACTTTGCTCAGCTGATGATCGACCATCATTTGAAGCAAAAATCTGTAACACAATCACAACCACAATCTCGCAACTTCCTGTCAGATCATTTCAATTAACACATAAACTCGTGTTTATCTGTGTGTGCAATTTCCCGTGAAATGCATGTGAAAATAATAACATTTTAATAGCATAATGTGGAAGACTTGAAATAATATGAAATGAAAAACCCCCTTTTATATATATATATATATATATATATATAAATATATATATATATATATATATATATATATATATATATATATATATATATTAATCACCTTACACCAAGACCTAATTCGATCATGAGATCACATCCTCAAGATATACTTAAGCCCAAGGATGTATTTAAACATCGACAAGTTAGTGAGATCACACAGAAGCAGAGTCTGATCATGATTTTAAAATTTTGATAGCCAAAAAAACAGTTCAAGAATGATTTTTGGTATATTTTTCCAATTTAAACCCATGCCTTATTCTTTTCAACGAGTGACTTGCAACTGATATTATCACGTTTTAGGTTCGATTAGAGAAGATCGAGTAACTTGGGTCCCACAAACATCTGGCAAAGAACTTATCCCGTCATCAGGGCTTATTGAGTAATATGATTAACTCTGCTTGGTTTTCTTTTGAAGTTCAACAATGATCTTAGTTAAAGAATCAATGTGCTTTTATTTTAGGGAACAGATGATGAGAGCTCCAGGTCTATACTTACGTATAACAGAGGAGATGATTATCTGAGCGTGCTGATGAGAGCTTTAGGTCTATACTCACGTATAACAGAGAAGATCATCGGCCCAGGTCAATGCTTCCGCATAGCAGAGGAGATAAGCACGAAATATACATCTGAAGAGCTAACGAGAAGCTACATTCAGAACTTGGGGAAAGGGAGATTTTTGGAATGGAAGGGATCAAGGCAGAAGTCAGATACTCTTAACCTGTTTTTGATGATACTTGTAACTTTATACAAGCCGAGATGTAATGGAAATGATCCTTATCACCGAGTTCAAAAGCTTTAGTTAGGCTACAGAATCACTGTTTACTTTGTTTTCGGGCTGAGCCTACCATGCATATCATATAATGAAACTGTCTTTTTAGATTTTAGAATTTTAAGTCATACAGACATCTATATCAGTTACTATCATTTCTCACAAGGGTAAAAGTCATGAAGCCAAGCATACAAAGAAAACATACTATCATTTCTCATTCATCCTAAATCAAGTTCATAGTTCCCATTTCAATTATACTAGCAAAAAAAGTCTTCCAAATTATATTAGAAAAAAGATGTGAAATGAAGTACCATGAAAAGTGCAGTGATTGTGAAATGTGAACTGTAATAGTGTAGATAAATATCCAAAATATGGATGAGATATCAAAACAATAACCTGTTTGTTCTGCTTCAAATTTGACTGAAGAACATTCTCTGTCGGTAAAATGGATTACTAACAGTCCTCCTGAACTGTTCCTGCATTCATAAACAGATTAGTTAGAGAGAGGGACCCAGACCATCTTGGTCCTAAGAGTTCCTTTTTCATCAGTGTATGTAGCCTGTTTAAGCACACACTCTTTTGAAAAATCATTTATTTCTCTATCCTTTACATTTTGTTTACTTTCCAAATTTGTTTCTGTTCAATTACTTTTGATTTGATAGAATTGAATTTGGAAATCATTTTCTCTTTAAGACCCAAAGGAAAAGATTTTAATTTTGAAACATTGGTCTTTTTCATCATTGAATCATGTGAAACCGGCTTCACATTAGAAGGTTTGGTTAGATTGTTCTTCATACAACCATTCAAAGATATGTGCTTTTTACTTTTTGAACTCGAGAAGCAACCCGTGCCCCAAGCCTGCCTTTGAACTTGAAGGCACTTCTTTAGCACATGACCTTCTTTTCCACATCTAAAGCAAGCCTTGAAAGGCTTTTGGTTCTTTGTAGTCCCGTGGAAAGCAGGAGAGGGTGGATCCTGCTTTGTGGTTGTTGCAGCTTGTCGACAACCTTGAAGCTTCTTCTTTCGTATATCAGAAGATTTTACTTTTTGAGGCTTTGTCGATATGGATATTAAACTGAACTGTGATTTGACATGTGATGTTCGAGGAGATGAGATCTGAACATTCTTTTGAGAACCCTTTTGTAAGACTGGTGATTTGGTAGACTTGGAGCCAGATTTGTGGCGAGCTTGATGGATAGCAGATGAAGATGGTGAGTGCTTCTGCCGAGATTTAGAGGAACTACTGATTTGTTTAGCATTTGAGACTTGACAACTTCAGGTGACTTAATGTTTTTTGATTCATCATCTGAGCTTGTCCAGTCTTGTATACACAAGTCTGCTTCAAACAGATCTTGATTGATACCACTTGTTGAGTTCTGATTTCCTGACGATTCCACAGTTGTTCCTTCTTTAACAAACCTGACAGGAACAAAAGAAGGGATATTACCTATTTTGAATTTGTTAAAGAAGTTACGGGAAACACCTGATACTAGATGTGAAGCATCAAGGGTAGAATTATCATTTTGCTTATCAGATCCTTGTTTGATGAGTCCCAAACCTGCAGGAGAATCATATTCATCTCGAACCTCTTTATGATTAACACTGATTAAACCTGCGTGTAGACTGTTAGTATCTGCAACTTCAATTAAATCATTAGATGGATGAGGTTGAGGCATTGGAGAGTAATAATGAGTGCTAGGAGAAGGATAAACATATGAAGTTTCACCGCATTCCACACCCGTTTTGATTCTAGCTCCCCTTTGCTTATAGAATAATTATTCCTATTTCATCCCTGATATCTATCAAGTTTAGTTTTAAGCTTACTAGTCTCAAATTCTGTTAATGTGACACGTTCACTCAAAACATTAACCTCGACATTCTTTTCTAAAAGATTTTTTTTTTAAGATTATTTTCTTTTAAAGCTTCTTTTAGTTTGATAAAATATTTGGACTCATTGATTTTAAGTTCTTTGTTTATTTGTTTCAATTCTTTTTCATTTTTTAGCAATAATCTATTAGCTTTATAAACTCCAAATAAACGAATTTTGCAAGGAGGAGAACACATGTCTTGAACAACCTCATAAGGAAGTCCCATAACTAGCTTTTCAGCAGCTAGGGCGTTTTCAGATTGACAGACAGGAGTGTTCTTTTTGTATTCATCCTCCTCAGCAGCTCTTTTCTTAGCTTCTTCAGCTTCACCTTCCTCTTGCTTTCCTTCATCCTGAACTTTACACCAGCTTTCACAATCACCAACATCACCAGCACTCTCACCTTGAGTATCACACCTGAATTCTTTGAAAGGGTCCAAATCCTCAACATAATCCTCATCGCTGTTTTCCACCTCAGCCATCAATGCATGGTTCACTTCTTCTTCAAACTCTATATTGATCTTAGTACTTGAAGATACTCCTCCATACATGCATTGATTGTACTCTCTTCTTTTCATATTCAATTCAAATGACTTCAGTTTGTTGATAACTTCAATGAGTTTGTAGTCAGCAAAATTTCATTATAGCTTTAACAACCTAACTTGTGGAGTCCACTGTGGAGGAAGAGAGTCCAAAAGTTTTGTGACTTGTTCATGGTTCCCCAGCTGGTCATCATACTTCTTAAGATTGCTTGCCACCATCATAAATCGATCAACAAAATCAGATATCTTTTCATCTTTCATGGCTACAAAAGAATCAAACCGACTTTATGTTGATATTAGATTATCAGATTTATGGAAATTAGCTACTTCTGAAAAAGACATTTTAGAAATTATCAGAGGCTAATTTCGTTAAAATTTCACTACATTCGCTGACAAATTCGCTGAATTTTCACTAATTTCGCTGGCAAGTTCGCTGGTAATTTCACTCGTAATTTCGGCAGCAGTTTCGCCCAGCAATGGCACACAAATGCTAGTTTCGTAGGATAATTTCACCCGAAACTAGTTGAACTTTCATTCAGAGAACAATTTGGCAGCAATTTCGCTAGGATTGGCGCACAAACAATTTGAACTTTCGTTCAACACATGTACTTTCGTTGGAACGAGGAAACCAGATCCAAAAAACCAAGAACATCTTAGTTTCGCTGAAGGAACTCTAGTTTCCCCAGGCAAAACTATGTAGTTTCGCTGAAAGATGCTGTAATTTCACTAGACGAGCTGTAAATTTGCCCGAGGTATCTGGACATCCTTTTTCAGCATGAAATCAGCTCAAAGTCATCCAAATCTCAATGAATTTGAGATCTGATGATTCCTATAGCTTCCCACACCAAAATAAAGCAATCCTCTATCAATTTCCATATCCAAAACACTCAGATCAGATCGAAAATGAATGAAACAGTGACTTAGAACTAGAAAACCAAACAAAACTCAAATAATCAAGAGCACAATGGCTTTGATACCATATTGTTGGTCCTCATGATCGATTCAATAGTGTACTTGATGTATAACAATGATTTCCCACTAATTTAACACAATATACCCAATAACACAATGAACAATTTAGAATCTAAACAATGACAATCAAACAAAAGGCTCAATAATAATGATAATAAGCTTCTAGCCACACACACACAATTGCAACAATGATATTTCGTATTAGGGTTTTGCAATCCCTTGTTTGATATGAATTGATTGCTAAAGATATTACAAAGTGAAAGCCCCTCAATCAATGGCTCATTCAAGCTCCTAAAACCTAATTGTCACTAATCTATATATAGTGATAATATTCACTAATGACATATTAAGTCACGTAATAATACGTAATATAAAAGATAAGAACAGGCCAAAATCATGCATAACATCAACACATATAACCATCAAAACTTCCCAGAGTTAAACCCTAAAATTTCTATTTCCCAAAATTCTCAAAAATTTTCGAAGGCATTTAGGCGCATGAGCACTATGCAAGCGCACCAACACTTAGGCGCATGGAAACACTTTGGTGTTTCTAAATTTCAGGCGATGAGCCCTGTTTGGGTGCGTGGGCAGCAGGCATACGTGTTTCTAAATTATTTCCAGTCCCAAACATCATTCTAACATGCTTATAACTTAAATCTATCATTCTAAGCACCTAAAACAAGCATAAAACAAAGAAATACAACCAACCAAACATAACATACATACGGTTATCATACATACAAGTTGTAAAATATTTTTACATGCATTTTCAGCCCCAAAGAAGTTTAAAAACACAAAACCAGGGATCTAGAACTCACCTAATGGAGTCTTCAAGTAAAACTCCATCGAACTTGAGGGCACAAAGAGCCCAAACACCTAAAAACACAACAAAAGACACAACCAAGCACAAAGAACACATAAAAATTAGTTTTAAGGTTGAAAACCAAACAAAACCGAACCAAAAATGGAAGAAAAATACCTACCTTAGCAAAATCAGCTTCTTTCTCTCTCTAGAACCGAGAGATCTTCTGTTCTTCTTCTTATTTCTTGTTTCCATCCGAAAAGCAGAAAGTAGAGGGGATGCATGGGCGGCGATACTTTTTCACTTTGGCCCCCTCCACTTGTGCTCCTTTTCTTTTCTTTCAAGACACTTTTCGTTTTTCTTTCTTTTTATTAAAATTTTCGGGTGTTACATGGTGGTGATGTTATGATAATAGGGGGAAAAGGAAAGGTGAGGATGATGATCAGGGAGAAGATATGGGCTCTACTACAGGTCCTTCTGGTTCATAAGCTTCTACTAATGTCTCTAGATCATGATCTGATGATCCAGATCACTATGTTCCATTAGATCCAGCCACTAAGGAAATGTATGAGAAGTAGTTTTACATGTTCTAGCAATAAATCTTGGTTGAGGATTCTGATGAAGAGATAGGTTCGTTTATCGATCTTGATAAGACTATTGATTATACAAATATTTTTAGCAATAGCCTTATATGCTTATTCTCTGATATATTGATAGAAGGTAAAGAGATTGTTACTAAGTTTAGAGTTGAGCAAATAATAACACTGGGGATATTACTAGAAAGATTGCATTACTTTATGTCAGAAATCTATCTGTTACTCCTCCTCAACCTTTGGCTTATTTGCATACACTTCGACACTCCAAACCATTTATACAGTGTGGAAATTCGGAGCCTATAATTAGTTAGGCATATGACGGTGAGAAGAAGATGTGTGTAGTGAAAAGACGAGTTGGTGCAATAGACTATTATCTGGACGAGCATGACTTTCATACTTTGAGAGTGTTTGATCTTTATGTAATGGGTTGTGTGTCATTCATCAATATGAGTAATTATGGAAACGCCAATTGGATTTAAAACATGATCTGACGTCATAGTAAATCCAACTTTAAAGACTTTTTGACAGCCAAATCAAAATTCATTTAAGATGAGACTCAGATAAATTCAAACACAAACAAGCTGATGATGATAAGAGTGTATAAGCATCCGGATATGCTCGAAAGGTTCCTATACACACCCTTATACTAGTTAACACTTTGTCTATACTAATGTGTTGGGGTTGTGAAAAGAACACTAGGCATGCGATTATCTGATATGTTGATAAAGACTACCGTATCATTGACCCTATTGATCTGCTCAAATTTAGACGAGAAGATTTGATAAGGCTTCAGGCATGTCCAATTGTAGCTGATGAATCTGTTCATCTTTTAGTAGCCTAATATGGTTGGTTGATTACAAAGGCCCTTGATAACAAGATGTATGCTTATGGTGGGAGTTAAAAGGTTGTAGATGTGGCTTTTGAAGGTTTGATTCACCGAGCCTAGGGGAGATTGTAAAGATTGAACCTAAAGGCTCAGGAAATCAAAACAAAGATTTTGAAGATCAAGTGCGCAAGAACTTTGATCCGTGTGAGAAAATAGTTCTGGCGCGAGACCTTTTGGTTTTAGTATATATATGTTGTTTAGTTCATTTTGTTTGTAGTCCTGATATTGTAGGAATAGTTCATTGTAATATTTATCAGAGTGCAATAATATTGAATGTTATTTATGTGTTGCTTGTTTCTACTTGATTTCTTACATTTTTTAGTTCTAATCATATTACAGTGAGTGATTTCATTCCGCGTCTTTCTCAAAAGATCGATCTACAACAGAATCATGATATTTATAAAGCTCTATCTCCTGATTAGGGGCTACTCTGGGAAGGTCCTCAGGGAACACATCGAGGAAGGCACACACCAAGGACGCATCTGCTAACTGTAACGTTTCAGCTTTAGCATCTCATACGTATGCTAGATAGGCTCCTCACCCTTTCCGTATAAACCTATCTTCCTTTATCATGGAAATCATCTTCGGAACTGTGCAGACTCTATTTCCGTAAAGCGTGACTGGATTGCCATCAGGAGGTATCAAGTGAATCATTTTCTTTTGACAGATAATCTTATCACTATAAGTTGCCAACCAATCCATACCCAAAACTATGTTGATTCCTCCTAAGGTCATAACATTTAACCTAGCAAGAAAACTATTACTTTTCAATTCTATGCTACTGATATCTATTACCTCTGTTACCTTGGCAATCTTTGTAAGGCCCATTCCTGGAGACCCGACAATCGGTCAATCAAAGCATTTATCATATAAAACTACAATACATTTCATAAAATCGTTGCAGTGGACTGATTTATCCAAAACCATTCATGCATTAATATATGATGTTGCCAAATAATACATCATTGTATTTTTTAGGGTTACAAAAGAATCGTTCAGTTGTATTACAAAACAACAATATTATTATGCACAAAATGGATGCCAGCCTTTGCCCGCCAAGTAGCTTTACCCTCATGCCATCCTCAACAACGAATTACCTGCCAACCGAAAATGCATAAAAGTCAGCGTTGCTAAGTGAGTTCTAGTTTTATAAATAAAATACTTTACTTTTAACGAAAAACACTTTCTTTACTTTTGTACGTGACCATACATCATACGTACAACTAGATAATATTCATTTATTATCTTCCACCATTGTTCATAATCGTTCATTTTTGCACTTTCTTTCATTATTATCTTTCACTTTTATCTAGATCTGTCATATGCTATGCCCCATCATCGTGCACGAAGTAACTACCTTTTGGGATCAAGCAACAAAGATCCCATTTTTGCACGTCTCAATTAGTAACAAAGACTGACCCTCCTGTGTGTGAACCCTCATTGGTTAGCCTAATCGCATGTTATAACACATAGTTGAGCTAACAACTCTCAATGAGTTGTGAACCTCTATAAAGATTTGCTTGCAAGACTTTCATTCATTCTTTAGGTTCCACTTTTCATTATCATTAATCTTATGCTTCATTAAGATAATACTTTACGTACGAGCGTAAACACACTACGTAATAATACGTAATAGGGAACATAAACAACAGGCCACAAACATGCATAACACCAACAAACATAACCACCAAAACATCCCAGGGCTCATAAATTTCTATTTCCCAAAGTTTCAGAAAATTTTCTAAGGCATTTGGGTGCATGAGCACTATGCAGGCGCATGAGTACTATGTAGGCGCACGGGCACATGGGAGCATGGGAAACTTAGGCACATGAGGAAATTCTAGGCGCATGAGTAATGCTTGGGCTCATGAACCATACTTAGGCATTTAGGCAGTAGGCACATGGGGTACTTGGGCGCATGGGAAAGGACTTAGGTGCATGGACAACTTTCCAGGTGCATGGGCACTATATGGGCGTATAAGCATGCACTTAGGCGTATGGACAAAATTCCAGGCACATGGCAACTATGTTAGGCGCACGGGCAGTTGTCAATTCGAACATACACTATTTTTAAGGCCCAATCATCATTTTAACATGTTCCTAACCAAAATATAACATACCAAGCACCTAAAACAAGCATATAAACAAAACACAAGAAATCATACACAAACATACATTCACCCATATAAACAGGGTATAAACATATGGTCAGAACATGCTGAAAGTTGTAAAATGAAAGGTACATGCATTTTCAGCTCCAAAACAAGTATAAATCATAAAGACCAGGGATCTAGAACTCACCTATTGCTGCCTTCAAGCAAAACTCCACCAAACTTAAGGGCACAAAGAGTTCAAACGCCTAAACATACCAAAACACACAACCAAACACAAAAGAACACATAAGAATCGGTCCCAAAGCTGAAAACTCAGCTGAAACCAAACAAAAATGCAAGTAAACACTCATCTTCACCAATTCTTCAGTTCCTCTCTCTAGAAACCGATGAACATAAAATTCTTCTTTCTTCTTTCTTGTTTCAGCCGAAAGTAGTCTAGAGGAGGTGGTGTAAGGATGGCCATACCCCTTTTAAACGTAAAGTAATAATGTTTTGTCCTGTTTTAACCTTTAGCCCCTTCACTTATGTAAATTCTCCTTTCTTTTTTTATTCTTTTCTTAATAAATTTTCAAGTGTTACAGTCTTACCAAAAGTACTCTCTACCTTAAAGGCATCATCAATCTCCTTAATAATATGATTAAGCAGTTTATAGAATAAAAAGGCTATAAAACTTCTACTAGCACTAGAATCAAACAGAATAGAAGCAAGCACATTACTAACCAAGAACATACCTGACACAACATCCAGCTAGCTCTTGGCCTCTTCTCTCACCATCGTGAAAACCCTAGCTTTCACTTTCCCCTTATCTACCATCTTTTTATCTTCCCTTTTGTCACTACCTGAGCCACTAGGGTTTGCCTTTTATGAATCATGGTTGAGATGCCTATTGCCTCCACAATTGAAACACTTTCCTATATCCGGGCACTCTCTAGCGAAATGCCTTGTCTTCCCACAGAGATAGCAAAGACTTGTGCCATCCTAGCACTCTCCCTTATGCTTCCTCCCACCTTCTATAATAGCAGAATTCCCTAAATTCACCTTCTTGACTTTTGGCCCGGACCTATTCCCACGACCCTTTTCATATGGTCAACCCATTTCTTCTATGGTTCATCCTCCTCAGACCCATTCATAACATCATAATACACAATCCTACTTAACTCCACCAGGGATTCAAAGGTCATTGGGTTACTTGCCTTAACATAGGTGTGAACCCGGGAAGGCAACCCTTGAGTGTAGCATCTCATCCTCCTCTCTAGAATACTAACCGAATCGAGAAGCACTCTGGCTATCTCATTAAACGAGGGGGTGTACCCCTGTGAGTCATTTTCCCAGCCTTCAAACTCATGAATTCTTTGTCAACTCTATCCACCTCCTTTAATGGGCAAAATCTCTTAACTAATATCTTTTTTAGTTCAGACCACTTCATCTTCTTGATTGCATTATCATCTTTAGTTTGTTTGATTGTTGCCCACCAGTGAAGGGCTTTAGACGCGAAGGAATTAGTAGCAAATTTCACTACTTGATCCTCTTGGTATTCACTGATGTAAATCACAGCTTCCATTTCATAGACCCATTGAAAAGTAGCAATGGCATCTTTCTTTACATTGAAGGTAGGAGGGATGCATCCCTTGAAGGCCAGGTAGTCACAACCTTTGGCAAACATTATCACAATATCACTTTCACTATCCTTCTCTTCCTTTTTCTTCTCATCATCATCCTTTCCTTCCACATGTGAAACTTTCTTTTTGGCCTTCTTGTCTTTCACGGGTTCCTTAAAGATCTCAGTCATGATAATCGGTATCACGGTTTGTAGAACCATATTAGAAGTAGCCTCTCTCATGGTCGCTTCAAGATGAATCGACTCTTTCATAGTACTCTGATGGCTATGAGCTTCAGACTCTACATGCTCGGTTCTGGTGGTTTTAGCTCTACTTTGGGTGATAGGTGTCTTGCTAGTGCAACCACCACGAGCACCACCCGATGCACCCCCACAGGTACCATTTCTTCCAGTCATTCTAACTTCTTAAAAGGTTCATAGGACCAACGTTGTCATTCAAGGTATAGTTTAAATCATGATAAGTAATTAAGTAATGTAAGTTCTCAATGATAGTGGACAGGAGTGTTTAACTACTTACTTAACTCGCTATTACCTAAACATCCCCAATCCTGAGTCACATTAGTTTCTAAACATACCATTGCATACAATACATAAATATAATAGGCATACATATACAATAATTTATTATTATACAACCTCATTCTCTGTTTAAGTTTAGGTATTGAAGTACCCACATCTCTCAAACTATGGTTCTCATACCAACTTGTAAGACCCTAGTTCCAGGCAACCTTATAGTTGGACCTTTGACAACGTAAGCACATAATTCTTAAGCGTCAAATATTCCATAACATAGCAGCGGAAATCAAAATATCAATACAAGGGTCATTGTCTAATATGTACTACATCCATCTACCAAATTTATAATATATCTGAATGCAGTCTTACATGCAACTAGTTAACAGCACATCCATGCCAAGCTTCCATTCATGATTCCATCTTTATTCATACATGTGAAGTCAATATGAATACAGAAGTCAGTGTTGCTAATTGAGTAATAGTTTAAAAAAAAAACAATTAGGAACTCTTTTAAATATTAATCATTTGAAAACCTTTCACTTTACTTCATCAAAACATATTACTTTAGCATTATGAACATCTTTCATTCTTTCATACTTTATTGACTAGTTATACTTTATACTTTGCCTTGTTATTAACTTTAGCTTTATTATTTCAGTTAATTTTTAATCTTAGCACAAGTGCTTAGCTCCTTTATCAGGTGAGCATACACAAGGTACAACAACTTTATCGGGTGAGAATGCACGAGGCAAGTCTCCTTTATCTGGTGAGAATGCACGAGGCAAATCTCCTTTATCTGGTGAGAATGCACAAGGCAAGTCTCCTTTATCATGTGAGAAGGCAACGATTGTAAAACTTTTTGTATATTTGTCCCATTTAGTTTCTTTAATTATTGTTTTCTTCCATCCTTATATATTTATCGTGATAGTCGTTAATCCTTCATACTTTACTATAACCAATGTTATACTTTTATACCACTACACATCTCACATTACTTTATCATACGTCATCATACTATAGCAAGTATAATTAATACATACAATCTATATCAACAAGAGTGCAATGGAACAAATACGAGTGGTAGGGATTGAATAATGCGAGTACAAGAGAAATACGGCTAATAGTAACTTACTGGTTAATAAGCGTTGGGTAAAAAACTGCGGGTGAACATTTGACTAATGCGGATGATCTAAGAGTTCATCCGCATTCGGTCACTTGGGCTATGTAGGCTGATTGTGGATATGAACAAATGTGAAAGTTGTCCAACAATTGCGGCTGACTGAAAAACTAATGTGAATGGACTATATATTCATCCACATCAGTTATCCTTAGGGTCATTCTGGGAAATACAGCCATTGTAGCAAATGTAAGTAACAATATGAACTAATGCTAGTGAACTAGTTGATCATCCACATTAGTATACTCAGAAACTTTCTAAGGAGATGCAACCATCATAACTAGTGCGAGATCAATAACATGCGCACATTTAAGGACAAATGCGGACAACACTACTCATATCATTTGCATAAAAAATGATGATCGACATTACACATCTGTATTTGTACATGTAGTAAATAATATACAAGTGCGGATGAGTAATAGTTGATGAGGGTGTTGATGATTCATCCGCATTAACCCCCATACTTAACAAATCATCATTCATGCCATCAGGTTTCGCGATAACCAATGCTCCTCTAACACCTGTCAGTTTTTCATTCAAAAATGATAACGTTAACACTTTAAAATCTTTATCCTTTACTAAAGCATTCATGGTATGCATACTAGCCCTAAAACACATGAAAACACATAAAAGTAAGGATCTAGAACTCACCTTAACTAGAAGAACGTGATGAAACCCTAACCCTGAAAGGAATCAACCAAGATCTACAAAAACAAAAATCAAGGTGTCCACTTTAAGAATCAAAACGATGTTAAAACACCCAAATGACATAGTTTTAGTTTAGATCTAGAATTTCATACGTTAAAGTCCATACCATTGCTTCAAATCCTCGACTTTCTTTCTCTTGAAAAACAACTCTCTCTCTCTCTCTCTCTAGCAGCCTTTTTTGGAAGAATGTTTGCATGGGGCTGTCATAACTCCTTTTAGGGGGGCGGGTGTGGGTTAGGGTGTCAACCTACATTTTCCCTCCTCGAGCCCCTATATCTCTCTATTCTTTAATCACTCTCAGTTATATATATAAGCGGGACATGACAAGTTTAGGATATGCTCCTTGTGTAAGGAGGAAATATGTTACACTAGTGGTAATGTATGGTGCTTTGCAATAAATTGGCATCATCATCTACATAAGCCTTAGTATCAAAACCATTAAAAGGTTACATGAATGAAAAAAGTGTATTCTAATACAATGAAAGCTGAAAAACCTAAGGCGATGATGAATACCCGTCTTAAAGTTAAACCTTCGAATAGAAATCGTAATGTAAGAAAAGCAACAAGGGTTTCAAAAGATAACAAAAGCAAAATTCTCGAGCTACAAGTTAAAACCTAAGGTTACTCCACCAAAGGTAACAAAACAGTTTGCTTTGTATAGAAAAGGCAGAATTGGTTGCATCACCAAAGCTTTAAGATGGGAAGGATATGCGATTATAGGAAGTGTCTTATATTGATGCTTTTAGGATACCCAAGACTATAATAGCTTGGGAAACAATAACTAACTAATCTTCTTATACATGCAAAGATATCCAAGGAGCACTCTCAACAACCTCACCACACAAAGAGAAAATCTACTAGTACATGAAGTTTAATGCTAATAATCATAACAATATAATCATAACAATATAATTTTGTTTATAAACCAACAAAATAAACAGGAGTATAATTCCTTGACACGTTATTGAATTTGAAAATAAAAAATAAAGAATATCAAATTGAATCTATAAGTTAGAGAACATCAATACAAAGTTAGTATTGCAAATATAGTAATATATATATATATATATATATATATATATATATATATATATGTTAGAAATTTAGTGAAAATATATGTTTTCACTCATTTTGGACATTAATAATTAATTTTATTTGTTACAATTTAATTACCAAACCATTTCGTATGTGTTCTAAGTGAGAGGAACACAACGAACCAAACCGTGTCCAAAATGAAGCTAAGATGAATGAGATATCGATGCTGGAAGTTGTGTAGTTGAAACACAAAAGTTGTAGAATTACTAAGAGAAATTTTGTCCCACATTGGAGGAAGTGTAAATTATAAAATAGTTTATAAGTATGACTTTCTAAGGGATTGTGTTTCCACATATGTTGAGGGACACCCAAGGTCAAGCACAAGGGAGCGAAACACCCAACGCGCCCGGGCACGGGCACAGGCACGGGATCGGGTCAAGGGCGATGGGCGCAATGTGGCGTTTTGATGGCTCACTTTGCACTTTGCATCGCCGCGAGCCGCTTAAGAGCTGCCTTAGTATTTTTGTAGTGCCGATTGACCTGACTGCTGAGCTTCCTCTGTTATAACAGACAGTCTGTTCACATTCCTCCTAATAATTCTGCCTTAACTTAGAGACTCTTGTCTTAGCTACTTGTAACTGCTCTGACCTCACTTGCATATATATACAAGACTTGGTGTCTTGTAGAGGTTGCACTTATATGTTTCACTACACACGGCAAGAAGAATTCCCGGCTTTTTCGCAACTTCGTACTCTAGTTTCAGGTACCTGTTTCAGTTGCTAGGCGGACTCCGGCAGTTCTTCTGCTGCCGCTGTTGTACCCTGGGAGACAGACGGGATTCACCTGGGTGGCCCGAAATCTGTTTTAAGGGACCTCTATTCAACAGAAATCCTTAGCCATTGTTCTGTTTCTTTTGTTTATTTGTTGTTTCTTAAACATCGTGTATTCTGTTTGTTTAGTTTCTTTTGCATTGTAATCAAAGTTCTTTATCTATAAAACATTTATATTATTTTGTGAATGATGTTCCAACAAGCTTAAAACAGATTTTAAAACATCGTTCTTTTATGTTTTAAAGTTTATACTTTGATTTTGGGAAAACAAATTAGATTTGGTATTGACTTGGTTTAATTATATTTTTCAGAAATGGCTTCTGCTTCTACTACGTCTACTACTTCTAACACCACTATGGGACCATTAGTTGGTTCTGATGCTGCCAGGGCAGTGGCTAGCCATGCTGAAAAACCAGAGAAGTTCGGTGGTTTGAATTTTAAAAGATGGCAGCAAAAGATGCTATTTTATTTGACTACCTTGAACCTTGCGAGGTTCTTGACTGAGTCTCCTCCTACACTTGCTGAAGGGGCCGATGCTCAAGCAGTGAGTGCACTTGATGCGTGGAAACATTCCGAGTATCTATGCCATAACTATGTGTTGAATGGCCTTGAGAATACTTTGTATAACGTGTATTGCAAATAACGACTGCCAAAGAATTATGGGAGTCGTTAGAACGCAAATATAAGACGGAGGATGCCGGCACGAAGAAATTTTTTGTCGCCCGTTTCTTGGACTATAAAATAGTTGATTTCAAGACTGTGATTAGTCAAGTCCCGGAGTTACAGGTTATACTAAGTGACATTACCTCCGAAGGAATGGTTCTTAGTGAAACATTTCAAGTGGCTGCCATGGTTGAAAAATTGCCTCCTAGTTGGTCGGATTTTAAAAATTATCCTAAACATAAACGAAAGGAGATGACAATTGAAGACCTAGTGGTTCGCCTTCAAATTGAGGAGGACAACCGTATGGCACACAAGGGGACTCAAGTTCAAACACTTGCTAAGGTAAACTTGGTTGAACATGGTCAATCCTCCCGGGGAGGAAAAAGGTTTAATAACAAGAACCGAGGCAAGGGTAAGGTTGTGGATCTTGGGCCTCGAAAGGGTGTTGTGAAGAAGAAGGTGGCTCCCTTCAAAGGGAAATGTTACAATTATGGTGAAGCCGGTCACCGGGCCGATCAATGTAAGGCACCAAAACATGACAATGCGATGATGATAGATGATGGGATGCCTCTTGTTGCCATGATCTCGAATCTTACAGCAATGAAAGAAGAGGTGAATATGGTATCTAACAACCCTAAAGGTTGGTGGGTGGATACCGGGGCTACTCGCCATGTTTGTCCCGATAAAACTCTCTTTAATACGTTTAAAGAGTTGAAGGGTGATGATAAGCTGTACATGGGAAATGAAGCAACAGGCGACATCAAGGGTGAAGGCGTGTGATCTTGAAGTGGACTTCGGGGAAGGAGCTCACTTTAAGCAATGTTCTTTATGTTCCGGATCTACACAAAAGTCTTGAATCCGGGTGGTTGCTAAACAAGTTTGGCTTTAGATTAGTTTTTGAAAGTGATAATTTTGTTTTATTAATACATGGAATGTTTATTGGAAAGGGCTATGCCCAAAATGGTATGTTCAAACTTAATGTAACTGCTATCAAGAAAGATATAAATAAAACTACTTCTTCTGCTTACATGATTGAATCTTGTGATTTATGGCATGGTCGTCTTGGTCATGTTAATTTTAATTCAGTACGTCAATTGGTTAAATTAGATCATATTCTAGCTTTTTCTTTTGAATCAAACTCAAAATGTAAAACGTGTGTTGAAGCCAAACAAACAAGATCATCGTTTAAATCGGTTGAAAGAATAACCGAGCCCTTGGGCTTGATTCACACTGATGTGTATGATTTTAAGTAAATTCCCACACGTGGTAGAAATAAATATTTCATCACCTTTATTGATGATTGTACAAGATATTGCCGTGTATACTTGCTAAAAAGTAAGGATGAAGCAATAGACAAATTTGTTTTGTACAAAACTAAAGTTGAGAATCAACTTAACAGGAAGATTAAAATTTTAAGGAGTGACTGAGGCGGTGAATATGTTTCACCATTTGTTGAATTCTGTGCTCAAAATGGAATAATCCATGAGTATACTGCTCCTTATTCTCCACAACAAAATGGCATTGCAGAACGAAAGAATCGTACCCTTAAAGAAATGATGAATGCCATGTTGTTAAGTTCTGGGTTGAGCAAGGATATGTGGGGGGAGGCTGTTTTGTCAGCTACTTATCTTTTGAACAAAATTCCTTTCAAGAATAAGGATGTTACACCTTACGACTTATGGATGGGTAGAAAACCATCTTACAAATTCTTGAAAGTGTGGGGTTGTTTAGCCAAAGTGGTAGTGCCACCACCGAAGGTTCAAAAGATAGGACCCAAAACTGTGGATTATGTATTCATAGGCTATGCCGAACATAGTAAGGCATACTGATTTCTTGTACATGAGTCGAAGAATCCTGAGATACACAAAGACACGATAATGGAGTCGATTAATGCATCTTTCTTTGAAGATGTGTTTCCTTGTTTATCTCAGGATCATGCAAGTTCATCAAAAACGATTGATGAGATTGTTTATGGAAAAGAACAATCAGAGGTTGAAGAGGTAGAGCTAAGAAGAAGCAAAAGGCAAAGGATTGAAAAGTTGTTTGGCCCTGACTTTCTTACCTATATGGTAGAAGGTGAGCCTAAAACCTACCAAGAAGCTGTAACCTCTTCAGAAGGACCTCAATGGAAAGATGCCATCAAAAATGAAATAGATTCTATCTGGCAGAATCATACTTGGGAGCTAGTAGATCTTCCAACTGGTTGTAAACGACTTGGATATCGGTGGATATTCAAGGGGAAGATGAAAGCTGATGGCTCAATTGATAAGTACAAGGCAAGGCTAGTGATCAAAGGGTATAGATAAAAGGAAGGTCTAGACTACTTTGACACTTACTCGCCTGTCACTAGAATAACCTCTATAAGGTTGGTGCTTGCAATTGCCGCTTTACGGAATTTAGAAGTACATCAGATGGATGTAAAAACTGCTTTTCTAAATGGGGATTTAGAAGAGGAAATCTATATGGAGCAACCTGAGGGTTTCTCTGCTCCTGGCCAGGAGGGAAAAGTATGCAAACTTGTCAAGTCTTTGTATGGCTTGAAGCAAGCTCCAAAACAATGGCACCAAAAGTTTGATCAAGCCATGCTTGATTCTGGTTTCATGATCATTGAGTTCGACAAGTGTGTATATGTGAAAGATTCACCAAGGGGTTATGTGATGTTATGCCTTTATGTAGATGACATGCTTATCATTGGAAGTGATGATAACATGATTAGGTCTACAAAAGATATGTTGAAAGCAAGATTCGACATGAAAGACATGGGCTTAGCTGATGTGATTCTTGGAGTAAAGATCATCAGAACCAAAACTGGTTTGGTGTTAAGTTAATCTCATTATGTGGACAAGATCCTTGGAAATTTTAATGCAGAGGACACTAGTGTTGCTCGGACTCCAGTTGATACCTCACATCATCTCTCTAAGAATAGAGGAGAGGGTGTTGCTTAACTAGAGTATTCAAGGATTATTGGCAGTCTCATGTATCTCATGACATGTACCCGACTAGACCTTGCATATGCTGTGAGTAGGCTAAGCAGATACACGAGCAATCCAAGCTCTGAGCATTAGAAGGCTATGACAAGGCTTTTAAGGTACTTAAGATACACAAGGAACTATGGACTGCACTATGGTCAAGATCCAGCTGTTGTGGAAGGATATACTGATGCAAACTAGATATCCGACATAAAAGATTCCAAATCCACTAGTGGTTATGTGTTTACCCTTGGGGGAGCGGCTATAGCTTGGAAGTCATCCAAACAAACTGTTATAGCCAGATCAACAATGGAATATGAATTTATCGCTTTAGATAAAGCTGGAGAAGAGGTGGAATGGCTACGTCAGTTCTTGGAATCTGTTCCAGGATGGCCAAAGCCTGTAACGGTTATTTGCATACATTGTGATTGCCAATCAGCAATTGGCAGAGCTCAAAGTACAATGTATAATGGCAAATCAAGGCATATACGACGTAGACACAATACGTTACGACAACTACTCTCAACTGGAGTTATCACTATTGACTATGTGAAGTCAAAGGATAACATTGCGGATCCATTTACAAAAGGCTTAAACGGAGAGTTAGTATACAAGTCGTCGAGAGGGATGGGACTAAAGCCCATAGAGTAAGTTTGCATGAAGGAAAACCTATCCTAGAAGATTGGAGATCCCAAGATCTAGGATCAATAGGACAACCTATTTATACGAACTGAGGTCACTGTGGGGGAGTACTCCAAACCATAAAATGGAAATTGAACATTTCCTAGTCCAATCCTAATTTTTAATCAGTGATATCAAAGAAGGTTAAGCCTATGGCTTTTAATGACTTGTGTAAAGTCACCTATGCGAGAGAGAAGTAGGTTCGCTTCGAATGGATTTGTTAGGGTGCTAATCCTAGAGCTCTTGCTGAACTAGGCTAGTGTTCCATGACCATAACGTACACAAAAATGAGGGGCGAGCCAGACCAAGGAGAATTTTGTGTGAAGTGTAATAACGTCTACATAAAAAGGGGTTAGTTCAAAGACATCGTGTCCACTAATCGCTAGGGGGCCAAGTATACATCACAAAGAAAGGTTCAAAGGGAATATCTACCTATCTTGCAATATTCGACTGCTGAAACTATATCTTGATACTTGAGTACAAATACCGATTTCCATTCATGTGGGGGATTGTTAGAAATTTAGTGAAAATATATGTTTTCACTCATTTTGGACATTAATAATTAATTGTATTTGTTACAATTTAATTACCAAACCATTTCGTATGTGTTCTCCTAAGTGAGAGGAACACAACGAACCAAACCGTGTCTAAAATGATGCTAAGATGAATGAGATATCGATGCTCGATGTTGTGTAGTTGAAACACAAAAGTTATAGAATTACTAAGAGAAATTTTGTCCCACATTGGAGGAAGTGTAAACTATAAAATAGTTTATAAGTATGACTTTCTAAGGGATTGTGTTCCCACATATGTTGAGGGACACCCAAGGTCAAGCACACGGGCATGGGCACGGGCTCGGGATCGGGTCAAGGGCGATGGGCGCAATGTGGCGTTTTGATGGTGCACTTTGCACTTCGCATCGCCGCGAGCCGCTTGTAACAGACAGTCTGTTCACATTCCTCCTAATAATTCTGCCTTAACTCAGAGACTCTTGACTTAGCTGCTTGTAACAGCTCTGAGCTCACTTGCATATATATACAGGACTTGGTGTCTTGTAGAGGTTGCACTTACATGTTTCACTACACACGGCAAGAAGAATTCCCTGCTTTCTCGTAACTTCGTACTCTAGTTTCAGGTACCTGTTTCAGGTGCTAGGCGGACTCCGGCAGTACTTCTGCTCCGGCTGTTGTACCCTGGGAGACAGACGAGATTCATCTGGGTGGCCCGAAATATGTTTTAAGAGACCTTTGTTCAACAGAAATCCTCAGCCATTGTTCTGTTTCTTTTGTTTATTTGCTGTTTCTTAAACATCGTGTATTCTGTTTGTTTAGTTTCTTTTGCATTGTAATCAAAGTTCTTTATCTATAAAACATTTATATTATTTTGTGAATGATGTTCCTACAATATATATATATATATATATATATATATAATATATATATATATATATATAATATTCATAGGCCTTTTATAAATATACTTTAATAATTATAGAAAGGTGCTTATGCTAAAAGAATTTAAAACCATACTGAAGGATTCTAAGAAGATATAAAATATAGTAAAATCTATATTTAACTACAAAATTAAAACATTGAAATGAGATTTAAATATAATAAGGGTATTTCCGACCATTCTCTACACCCGTTCTTATACTCAAATTACACGAAATATGCATAGATTTATCTATTTTCGTTTCTCCCTTCCAATCACTATCCCTATTCCCTATCCCCAAATATTTAGAGATTGATACATTGAATTCCTATATTTTTTAGATTCACAAGACAATTCCTATTTTAGATTTGATCAACCTTTGGGTTTATAAGTTATTAGAATAATGATTAGCAGATAATATATAGATGGTGAAAAGAGTAATAACTAATAATAAAAGTGTAGAAATATATAGGTGGTTAATGGAATGTATGAAATTTTAGAGAATAATAAATGAACTCAGAGAATGGTGATATTTTTATTAAATTATAGATATGATAATAAAAAATATGATGTGAATGTTGTAATTATTCCTAAATCCAAATTCTCTGTCAGACGGTTAGAATTCACATGTGGAGTTTTACCTAATTTTACTTGTATTTGGGAAGAATTTAGATACATATGATATCTTTCAAGGTAATCTTCTCTGTGCTTATAAAGATATAGGCAAATAAACAAAAATATTTTCACTTTGGTGATGTTGACATCTAACTATTTTTCTTTGATTTTGCATGTTATCAATGTGTTTAATGAAAACTTTCTAATTTTTATCTTTTTAAACTTATGTTTTTATGGGACATAAGTTTAGGAGGAATAATTAAATTTGAAATATAAATAATGAAAAATCATTCAAAATACAAAATATGTTGTTTTAAATTGTATATACTCTTAAAAATATAAAAAAACAACTATGTTGACATGTGAAAAAGAACAAAATTATCATATTATCTGTCTTGTAGATAAAACAAACATAAGATGCTTATGTGATTTGGTCAAATCGAAAGTTTGATTCACGCCGGTGAACAAACCAAAACCAAACAAGAATTGACAATGAAAGCAAAAGTCAAAGAAGTCGATGCAAAAGTCAAATCACATACGAATGTGTGATAATTAACAAGGAAAATTCACAAACTGATTGTGAATTACACAAAGCACAAGGGTTAAAGATTAGACAATGTCACATGAACTCTTCTCTGCATTTAATAATCTGAAATTGCATAAGGTAAATCAGATGCCCGTAACAGTGTCCATGCTAATGATGCATCACATCAGTATTGGACCTATGTGGTTAAATTGTTAAAAATTATTTTGAGTCAAGGGTGATGCGGGTAACCTTGTCAATGTGAATGACAAAAACATCGGGTTTTGTTTAACCATCCGCACTGATCTTGACATAGAATTAAAATTCTAAGTATATCAATGCGATGAACAATGTTTAGTCAATGTTATTGACCAAATTCTTATAAGGTTAATAATTGTTTAACGACATTGGTCAATGCGGCAAACAATGTCAATACTGTGAATACTGTTCCTACACACATCAAAATTAATTTTGTTTAAATTTGTCTAAGTTTGGGAATTTGGAAACTGGTTCAATGTGTCACACCCCCACACATAGCGAAAACACGAGGATGCGACAGACTGGATCATCATAACACATTGGGGGTCTAAGAGAATCAGGAAAAGAATTCTCCGTCAATGTATCATGACGTCGCCCGATATAAAAGAGCAAGTGTTAAGAACAATCAATTCCATAACATTTTTCCATAAATGCACAAACAGTACAAGAGTTCCAAACCAGAACAACCAATACACGTTCAATCCAAACCAATTACAAATCCAATAATATTACATTGTCCAATAGTAATATATTCCAAACGTCTAATGCTCTTGCACAAGCGGTCTCCACTAAAGTCCATTGTTCGAGTACTTAAGCATTATTACCTATAAAGACATGGTCTAAATAGTTAACATATGTTCGTGACTTCACAGGTTTAAAATTAAAATATATTTTTCCGTGGAAGTCATTTAAAAAATATATGTGTGTATTTGAGAACATAGAATTTATAGAAACCAACATAAGCTCATGACCAGTTCGAGTAAAAATAACCGTATTATGTTCACCCAAGGGCACTCACTTGCCATGTCAGTCTCAACTAGCATACCAACAACAAATATGGAGATGTCAACACGTTAGTACTAATAATATCTATCAACAACAATCCAATCCAAGTCCAAAACAAGCACAAATACTCATAAAGAGAATCTGGACTCGATCCTATGACCCAAACCACACATATCCGTCAAATCTATGTGCCAAACAAATTTAACATGACACAGTCTAAAAGCTTTGAGCATGTTTAACCCCCAATTAAAACATATTAAATACGACCATGAAACTCACCTCGATAATAGAAGAATCCAAAGGCCACAACAGGTATACCAAGTAAATATAAATAACAGGACAAAATAAAATTACTAAAGGTTGAGAAGACCTAATTGTTGTAATCCTTATAGTACGGTCCTTAATGCCCATCCAAGTTCTTTTTTTATTGTCTCATAATTCATTTATAATTCCGTGTCTAATGTCTAACATTAAATTCCCAATCCCATCTCTTTTTTAAATTCCCAATTATCAACGTAGTACGTCGTTAACGTTCTTTGATATACATTTATTTATCCAAGTTCAATGAGGTATTAATGTTAAATGTTCCTATCTTTAAACATCTTAGAATCCATATGTGAACCCAAAATTTAACTTATTTTAGTTAATTAGTCCTAATCTTAACATTTAAATTTGATGAAATTTTTTTTCAGCTTGTAGAGCTAATCACGCACCGGTCTTGCTTAACTTTTTGGAAACTGAAACAATATAAAAACGTCGCATAATAGGCACCATTTGAAAGATAAGGCCTTAAACTAACTTCCAGAAAATTAATCACATCATGTGAATAAAATATGAGGTAGATATTATCTTTACAAACACAGACCAATATTCTGCTTGAATTTAACATCTTTGACCTTTGATTTTGTTTACTACGTTTGGGGGAACAAAAAAATTGAAAAGATGTGAGACCATGTTGGATCATATGAGGCTGGTGCAACCAAAACAACACTTAGAACAATTTTGTGTACAAGTTGAAGAAGTCTTCCGAAGACAAAACTACTCTTCCGCAGCTATGTCAAAGAAATTCCGAAGCATTATGTCTGAAGAGCTTCGAGAGGAAAACTAAGTCTTCTGAGATTAAGTAGTTTTCCTTTCGAATTATATGAAGAACTTTCAAAGGATAGAACAAAGTCTTCCGAAGACCATGCAGTTCTCCTTCCGAAGTATTCATACTTAGAAGATCCAATACAAAGTCTTCCAAAGAATAAAGGCATAAAGACCTGTAGAAGACTCGGAAGAAGTTGTTTCTTCCAAAGTATAAATGGCCTCGGAAGAACTTATTCTTTCAAATCCATTTAGCTTCGGAAGAATCAACTATGAACCAGTGGACATAAGTATGGTCTGTCTGACAGACTCTGATACACTGCATTGTGCTTTTCCTAACTCATGTAGTTGACCATACTTTAATCCACTATTCAGCTTTTCAACTTAGTACAGATGCCATCCTTAGTTGGTGACAAAAGGTAAGTCATGGACCAGTCATGACTACCTTATCTAGGATATTATTTTATCTTAGATATTTTACTTCTAGCAATATAGTATTTGTCTAGTTGAAGATTCCAGCTGGTTTTCCAAGTATAACCGGCTGTAGATAGTAGTATATATAGTTTCTCATTGTAAGTTAACTAGCATAAGCTTAAGAGTCTTGCATAAGGATACACCCAAGAGGAAGGAATAGATTATGATGAAGTATTTGCTCTAGTTGCAAGACTTGAATCAATTCGTGTCTTCCAGGCTTATGCATCATTCTTGAAATTCAAGGTGTATCAAATGGACATGAAAGTTGCTTTCTTGTATGGACCGATCACCGATGATGTGTATGTAAGGCAACCTCCGGGTTTTGAAGATTTGGAATTTCTTCATCGTGTGCACAAGCTTAGCAAACCTTTGTATGGACTACATCAAGCCCTTAGAATCTGGTATGAAACATTATCACAACACTTAATCCAACATGGATACATGCGAGGGAAAATCGATCTGACTTTGTTCATAAAAAGGGATGCTGATGATCTCCTATGTGTACAACTGTATGTTGATGATATCATATTTGGTTCTACAAGTCCAAAATTGTGCAATGAATTCGAAGAAATTATGAAGTCTCAGTTTCAAATGAGTTCTATGGGAGAAATAAATTTCTTTCTTGGACATCAAGTCAAGAAATCTGCAGATGGAATCTTCATTAATCAAGAGAAGTTCGTTGACAAACTCTTGAAGAAATTTAATCTGCAAGATTGTCAATCAATTAGAACTCCAGCTAACGTAAACACCAAGATTGAGCCTGATCCAAGAGGAAAATCTGTAGACCAAACTTTATACAGATCTATGATTGGTTCATTGATGTATCTTACTGCATCTAGACCTGACATAATGTATGTTGTTTGTGTCAGTGCCAGGTATCAATCAGACCCGAAGGAATCTCACTTAATTGATGTTAAACGAATATTCAGGTATCTCAAAGGAAACCAGATTTAGGGCTATGGTATCCTTATGAAGGTAACTTCGAGTTACATGGATATACGGATAATGATTATGGAGGATGTTGTCAAGATCGTAAATCTACTACGGGTGGTTGTTAGTTTTTAGGAGCCAGCTTAGTCTCATGGCAATGTAAGAAACAAACAAATGTCTCTGCTTCAACTATAGAATCTGAGTACATTGCTGCTTCAGCAGGATGTTCTCAAATCCTTTGGTTTCAAAACCAACTGCTGGATTACGGGTTCAATTTTCTTAAAACTCCAATTTACATTGATAACACTACTGCTATGTTCATTACAGCTAATCCTGTCCAACAGTCAAAAACAAAACATACCGAGATTCGATATCATTTTCTCAGAGCTAACTCTGAAAAAGGTTTAATCATTTTAATCCAAATTGCAACTAAAAAACAGTTGGCGGACCTATTTACAAAAGCCTTTTTACCAGGAAGGTTTGAGTATTTAGTAGAGTCAGTTGGTCTTACTAACCATGTGTAAAAACTGGTTTTTGAGCATTTCAGTTACTTGAGTCTTAAAATAATTAGCCCACCCTTAACTGAATAGGAAACAACAAGAGAAACTGTCAGAGTTAATTACCTGATTGTATATTGTGTGTGCATGTTTCATAGAAAAACAAACCAAAATACAAAAATAGAAAATTAAAAAAATCAAAAGATAAAAATATAAAACAAAAACTACAAAAATAGAGTTTTTCTTTCTTAATTCATCTTTTTTAGGAATGAATCCATCTTTGCAATATGTGAGAAATGATAGATATATTAGTTTGATCAGTTGCATACTTCGCTTACGACTAAAGTCTGACGTGATCAGATATGATGTGCAGGTAAGCTCATGTAATTATACTAAAAAAGTAAACTCTTGTGATCAAACTAAATCAATCATGCATTCCTATTTATCCATTTTAGTACACATGAGTAGTGTTGACTTCTCAAATTAATTGCTTCTAAAGTCACAAACTCACACCAGGTGGCGATATGAATAACCATTGAGCTCTAATAATTTAAAGCATCTATTCACTTCTTTGTTATGAGTCATCATAGACCTGAGGTGATGAGATATCCTTTGTTGTAAGTAATTAGAGACCTGGATATTCTCACTTGATGCAAAAAGATGCCAATGTGCACAATCTATACATGAGATCTGGTTATAAGTATATGTCAGGTTTTCAAGTTAAGAAAAGTGATTTCTTGCATATCTTGACGAGGGTTGAGCTTTCTAAGTCTAAGTGTGACTTACATAATGTCATATCTAATCGTACCTTAAGCAATCCAAGAGTTGAAAAAGTAAGTGTGCTGAGTACCTTGCCAAAAGCACTCATTTTCTGTCCTTAGATCTCGTGTCTCCTTTGCTGCAGAAATGCTGACCTGGAACACACTTAATCAGAATTTATTCACTGACTATGACTATCCACCAATTTCTTTTATTTCAATGTGTTGATCTTAACTGATATAATCTCACCGCAGACATATGATTCAATTGTACATAATAGATTTTTATTCTTCTTTAATTTTGATTTTTGCATATTTTTCTGTGTGCAGGCATAACAATGATTAGTGTGCTCTTACTGTGTCTTTCAAGAAACTTCTAAGTTTTGTTAAACTTAAAAGTTTAGGGGGAGTAAAAAGTAAAAGTGTCAAAGAGAAAATTTTCAAATTTCAAGATATGAAAAATCAAAAATTAAATGTTTTGGATGGATAGGATGAAGCTAAAATGTTCAAGCATGTGTGTATTGATATAATGTAAAAATAAACCTGAAGAAAACATTTTAAAGTGGAAAAGCTTCTTGTAACATTTTAATATGAGACTTTTTGTTAAAATTAGAGATTAAAATGACGGGAAACTGTTTAAAAAAAAAACTTAAAACAAAAATAAATAGGTCAAAACATATATATATATATATATATATATATATATATATATATATATATATATATATATAATATATATAAAATTTTAAATTAAAAATAAAATTTAAATGTCAAAAGTACAAAATTGAGGGTCAATTATGTAAATTTTGGGTGAAAGTCAAAATTTGACAAATTGTTTTAAAAATTAGTCTATGAACAGTTTAATACGTTTAAACAGTGTTCAGATAGAAGATTTGAAAATTACAAGTGTTAGACTCATGGAAGTAATCTCATGTGCCTAAATAGTGTTCAAAAGTCCAAAATAGGACCATGATGATTTTTCAGAAATTTTTACAAGTGTTGGGCGTTTCAGACAACCTCAAGTGCCTAAACAGTTGTCATATGTCTGAAATTTGTGGTTAAGTGTTGGCGTTTCATCCATACTCATACGCCTACACAGTACCAGGCTTTCAAGAGTTGGGTGTTTCAAGTGAAAATTTACCAAGTGTTGGGCGTTTCAGTTAGTTCCATGCGCCTGAACAGTGCAAAACCACTGTGCTTATGCGTCTGAACAGTGCCCATGCGTCTAAACCTCATGCGCACAAACAGTGCTAATGCTCCTAATTACTTAGTGTAAAAATCAACTCCATGCGCACAAACAGTGCTCACACGACTAAATTCTTTCTGTAAAATTGAGTCTCATGCGCACAAACAGTACTCATGCGCCTAAACATTTACACTTAGTATAAATACAAAACTTGTGATTTCAGATCTCTCATTCACTCTCAAATCCCCTGATCTTGCACCCGACTATCGAACACCCTTGATTCACCAGTTCATCTCTCTGATTGTTATTTGTTCAATAATTGCGATTGATAGTTTGTTTTTCAGATTCTAAAACGTAAGTTTATGAACAAATTCATACAATTCAAGTTTATAGTTTGAATTTGATTGGGCGTTTCATAGCTATACGGGCATATGAACCCTAGTTCGACTAAAATTTTGAAATCTGTGACCTTAATGTAAATGTTTAACTAAAATTGAACATTGATTGATGATATACACTTGATTTCAAACATATTGTGATAATCAAATCTGATTTTCATCAAATTTGTTCTTGATGATGATGTTCATGTTCATCAGTTGAAGTTCTTGAATATGAACAGTCACATTCATGAATTTTCAATAAAAATGGAAAATTAATCACAAATTCATTCTTTAATCTATTTTTTTGAGAAAATTTAATGAATTGATATGTTTGAAATCATTTACACTCTAACTTGAATGTATTTTGTTTTTTGACAGAATACTTGAACACTTAGAAAATTTTCAAAGTGCAAGTTAGGTTAACAGAATTGAAACATAATATTTCATTTAAATTTCTAAAAATATCAATTTGATTCAATATTGCAAATTCTTAAGTGTCTAATTCTTTTTGTCTTATCCTTTCAGATGGCTGAATTTAAGTTTGAGCCTAAACACAATGTAGCAGCATTTCTAAACGATGATGTTTGTGATGCTACAGGCTATGAAGAGATGATTAGATTCCTGTTAAGGACTAAGTACATCTATGCTATGTGCTATCAGCCTATTATTTATTCCAGACTGATCAAGAAGTTTTGGACTACCGCAACTGTTGAAATCAATGAAGAAGGGAGAAAAGTTTTGAGAGGATTCATAACCAATGAAAGAATGATTGAAGTGTCAGAAGAATCCATTAGAGAAGCATTAAGGCTTGGAAATAATGACACTGAAGACTTAGCAGAACTCTCATTTAATGAATGTAGAGAAACTTTTATTGCTATGGGTCATCCAGCCACTTTCCAAAGACACAATTTTTCAGAGCTAGAGTGTTTAATCATTGGAAGCTTTTATGTTATATCTTCCAACATTGTATGTCAAAGAGAAATGCTTGATGGAATTCATTTCCAGTTGATATAGCATCTCCAATTGTTGCATTAGCCACAAACAGAAGATTCAACATGGCTCGTTGGATTATGAATGGATTTATTTTTAACTTGGAAAAGGGTATTAGAAACAAGTATCTGATGTACCCAAGATTCCTGATTATCATGCTTATGGAGTTGGTGGTGAAAGATTGATTCTTGAGCATATGACAGAAACTTCATACCAAAGACTATCAATGATTACTGGTGCTCCTGATGTACCAATGTTTGACTATATGAGGGTTGTGGCTCAAGATGAGGTGAACATAAATGAAGATCATTTTCATTTACTTGAGGATGAACCGGTTGATCCAAACAACCTAGTTGAAGTAGTTCCTCTAGAGTTAGTTGATGAAAATGAAGATGATAATGAAGATGATGATAATGATGAGAATATTGATGATGATAGTTCTAGTTCCACATTTGATGATGGTGATGATGGCAATGACATGGAACAATTAAATGAAGATGTACATGAAACTGAACAAGTTGAATATGTTCAGGAAGTTGATCAAGTTGAAGATAGAAATGAAGAAAGTCAAACTATAGAGGAGATAGTTAATATGATTGAAGAAGCAATTGAAACAGAAGAACAAACTGAAGTTAACGAAGATGTTTAAAACTTTGAAGTATTTGAAGATGTGATACATGATGATCCTGTAAGTTTGAATCAACAGGATACACATATGGTGGAAGAAACAAACTTTTAGTTGATTATTGATGAATTAAAAGAAGAAAATGCTATGCAAGTGAATCTTATTGAAAAGTGAAGAGAAGAAAATGAGAAATTGAAGGAGAAATTAGAAAAGAAAGATAAAGTGATGGTTGATTTGGAGAAAGATAAAGAAACAAATTTGCAAAATTTTGAAGTCATAATGAAAGATTATGACCTAATGGAAGAAAAGTTCAAAAAGTTGAAAGAAAACAATGAGGTTTTAAAAGAAGAATTCAAAAGAATGAAAGATAGTCTAAAATCTCCGTCTCCTGAAGTTTTGATAGTTTCTAAAGTTACCCCAATTGATGTTGAGAAGATATCTGAGTTAGATAAAGGAAAAAGAAAAAGTGATGATGTAGACATTTCAGTTTTAGCTGAATCATCAAAAGTTCAAAAGACTGCATCTGAGGTTGAAACTCAAGAAAGTCAAGAACCTATAGATCCAGAGAAGATTGAGGCACTTGATGATTTAGAATCTGAGTTTGAAGATGCATGGTACGATGAAGTATTGGAAGATGAAGACATGGTTGAAGTTACTCACTCACCAATCCAGGAAACAACTGAAGCCATACTTGTTGATATTGAAGATAAGTACAATTGATTGATTAGAATGAAATACAATAGAGTATTTTTGGATGGATTGACTGTATCTCAAATAAATGAAGAGTATGAAAAATGTATAACCGCTGAGTTTGTTGCACCTGTTGATCCGGATGAGATAGTAGTAGGGCATGGAGAATGGAATCCGCTTTAAGAAAGTATCAATGTTGAAGAACTTTCAACTTTTGAGTTACACCATCCAGATCCAAATGATATGAATGTAACTGCTTTAAGGATGTGGTTACAATCATATAACTATCCTAGGAAGAAATTAAACAAACTTCAAGCAGAATCGTTGAGGAACTTAGTGAGAAGTTTTCAAGAAACTCAGAAACAAACAAACAGAATGATAGTCCTCGACATGGACAACCCACAGTATCTCAAGATTACAAAGAGAACAAGAATTCTAAAGCCCCAATAGATAAAAAAAACATGGAGTTGATAAGAAGTAGTCATGAGAGAAGGAGATAGCTAATAAAGATGTTTCCTGAGACTGAAAAACAAGCTTATCAAGCCTCGATTGAACAAAATCAATTATGGAATAAAGCTAGAATAGTAGGGGACTTAGTGGGAAATGTTTTACAAAAAAGACAATCAATTTCAAAGCTGCTTAATGCAATGATTGTTCCTGATAAATCAAAAGAAGTTAAAATAGTAGCTTGGAAATATGATAAAGTATTTGATGCCTTTTTGATCAAGAGAGTAAATGCTATATGTGATGTTTATCACTTTTACTCAAGCATCATTTAACTACCTGTGCAAGACTTGAAAGAGCTGAACAAACTTCCTTTGCTTAACCCAACAAAAGCTGGTCGCGGTGAAAATTTTGTTCAATTGCTAAACCAGGGAATATCAAGGATGAGTTCATTTCTTAAAACATGATGTGATTAGGAAGATAAAGAATACTTTCAAACATTGAAAAGCAAAAGAAAACTTGGAGAAAAAGGTGTAGAAGAAGATGTATTTTTGGATGCTTTTAGTGATAAATACTTTGATAAAGTAACAAATCCTAGTCTGAAAGTGATTGATGGCTCTCAAACGACAAAACCAATTCTATGATGGTTTTATAATGTTGATACATTTGAGTTGAAGCTTGTTAGAAATCTGGATGATTGGGATAAAGATATGATTTCTTTATTTGGAGTATTTGAGCTAAAATTGCTTCATCCAAGTTACATTTCTTTCTTATCAATTCAAAAGTTTGAACGGGTGTCTTCTGAAGTTGCTAAAAATGACAAGAAGTACCTCATAACAATCATTAAAGTCATGAATGCTGCAGTGGAATGAATTGCATTACGCAAAGCGTTGGCGTATGCAAACATTGTTAAGAAAGATATTAAGTCAATTGAGTTTATGAGGATATCAAGTAAAGGAGTGCTAGAAGTTTATTCTCAAGATTATCCAAAACCTTTGGAATTCTATGCAAACATTGATATTGCAGGTTTGTCCAAGGAAACATTGGAAAGAATGGAAAAGATGGAGATAAAGACAAATGAATCAAAGCCGGAGCAAGCTATTTTAGCAAGAAAATTTAAGTCAGCAATTACAAAAGCATTGACAGAACAAGAGCTGTACAAGGAGAAGCCTATGTTAAAAGTAAAAGAAGAACCAGAAGATTTTTTTGATGATTGAAGAATGAAGATGAAGATTGAAGAATTTTGAAGACCGAAGACCAAAGATTGAAGATTTTGAAGACTAAAGACAATGTCAATCTTAGGGGGAGTATTGTAGAAGCCTCTCGAAGATTAACATTTAGTCTTTATTGTCTTTATTAATAGTTTTGTCATAGTATAGGGACTTATTTGTAAATATATGTTCCTTTTTGTTTTCTTTGATAGTATAAATAGCATAGATTATGTATTATGTAGGTAGGCATAAAGACTAGACGAGTGCACCTTAGAATCAGTTGAACAAATTGTAAATGTTCTCTACACTTGTATTTCTATGCTTTCAATCAATGAAAAACTATGATTTTTTCTGATATGTTTGCATTGATTTGATTACTTGTGTTTGTTTTGATTCAATTGCATCATAATAGCATCACATATCGATCCATTTTGATCCTATCAGTGATCAAGGGATTGAGTTTAAGAATCAAGTTCTTGACTCATTATGTCAAAAGGGATTGCCAAACAATATAGTGCTCCTAGAACTCCTCAACAGAATGGTGTTGCTGAGAGGAGGAACATGACACTTATTGAGGCTACAAGAACAATGGTAGCTGATTCAAAGCTGCCTCTAACTTTTTGGGCAGAGGCAGTCAGCACTGCATGTTATGTGTAAAATAGAGTTCTCATTCTTAAGCCTCATGGGAAGACCCCTTATGAGCTGTGGAATAAGAGGCCACCATTCATTGGCTTTCTTAGGTCCTTTGGCAGCAGGTGTACCATACTCAACACAAAGGATAATTTAGCAAAATTTGTTGAAAAGTTGGATGATGCTATCTTTGTTGGATATTCCTCCATCTCTATTGCTTATAGAGTGTATAATATCAAAACTCAACAGTTTGAGGAATCATCCAGCATTATTGTTAATTAGCACACTACTTGGGTTAAAGGGAATGGACCTGAATATATTTTTGATTTAGAATTGTTTCAAACTATTCTAAACCATCTTGTGAGAATGTTTCAACTGGAACAGGAACTCAAAATGACCCATTTGAAGATCAACTGTTTGAACTACCCAGACCTATTTCCGGTTCTCCAAGAAAAAATGAAGAACAAGCTCCTACTACTGAAAGTCCTGCAAGCATGAGTATCTCAGGAAACAAAGGAGCTTCAACAAATTGTTAGCTCACTGAGCCTCACAACCCAGAGGTTGACAATTCAAGCACTCAACACCAAGCTGATGAAGACAGTGACATGGAGGAACATGCAACTATTGATGTTGCTTCACAACATACTGCCATTGATGATATCACTCATTCATTCAAGCAGTCCTCATTGAATGAATGTGAGACATCAGCTGGAGAAGGTGTTCGAAGTTCTAAGCAAAATTCTCTAACCTAGACCTATCTATCCAATTAGATGTAATTCCTAGGCTCAGAATACACAACACTCATCGAGCTGAAAACATCATTGGGGATGTATCAAAAGGTGTGAGAACAAGAAGTCAGACCCATAATGGGAATGTATGCTTGTACTCATGTTTTCTCTCTCAATGAGAACCAAAGAAGATGGAAGAAACCCTCAAGGACAATAATTGGATTTAAGCTATGCAAGAGGAATTGCTTTAATTCAAGAGGCAAAAGGTATGGAACCAATGTCCTTTGCCACTTGGTCAAGTCCCTATTGGCACCAAGTGGGTGTTCAGAAACAAATAAGACGATATAGGTTTGATCTTCAAGAATAAAGCCAGACTTGTTGTTCAAGGATACACACAAGAAGAAGGCATAGATTACACTGATGTCTTTGCACATGTTGCAAGACTTGAAGCTGTGTGAATCTTCCTTGCTTTTACAGCAACCAAGAACTTCACAGTCTATCAACTTGATATCAAATGTGCATTTTTGTATGGGAATATAGATAGAGAAGTCCATGTGTGTCAGTCACCTGGATTTGAAGACCCACAGCATCCCAACTATGTGTGCAAACTGGATAAAGCTCTTTATGGGCTGCATCAACCACCTAGGCTGTGGTATGAGACTTTGTCTCAGTTTCTCCTCAAAAACAGCTACACCAGAGGCACCATAGACAAGACATTGTTCATAAAGAAATATGGGAAGGACATGTTGCTTGTTCAAGTCTATGTTGATGACATCATATTTGGTTCCTCAAATGACTAAATGTGCAAAGACTTTGAAAGCATCATGAGAAAGTATTTTGAGATGAGCTCTATGGGAAAGATGGATTTCTTTCTTAGGATTCAAGTAAAGAAGATGGAAGAAGGATTCTTTATCAACCCGTCTAGTATGTCAAGGATATCTTAGAATGATTTAAGATGAAGGATTGTAAGACAGCCAAGACACCTATACCCAGAAATTACAATCTTTGTCCTGATTCTGAGGGGGAGGATACTGATCAGCATCAGTACAGGGAAATTATTGGATTTCTGATGTTTCTCATAGCTAGTAGACCTGATATCATGTTTGCAAATTGTATCTGTGCAAGATATCAGGCTGCTCCCAAGGTGTCTCACCTAATTGCCATCAAAAGGGTTCTTAGATACCTCAAAGGAGCACCCAAACTGGGTCTCTGGTATCCTAAGAATAAGGATTTTAATCTCTATGGGTACTCTGAGAGTGATTATGGTGGCTGCAACATTAACAAGAAATCCACATCAGGAGGATGTCAAATTCTTGGTGGAAGGATTATTTCCTGGCAATGCAAGAAGCAACCATGTGTCTCTACATCAACTGCTGAAGCTGAATACATTGCTGCTACGACCTGCTGTGCTCAACTGCTATGGATTCAAAATCAGATGTTAGACTATGGATTCAACTTCATGAATACTCCTATCCACATAGACAACACGAGTGCTATTTCCATTACAGAAAATCCAGTCAAGATCTCCAAGGCAAAGCACATTGACATCAGGTATCATTTCATTCGAGATATTCATGAGACACACTTGATTAAACTAGTAAAAGTTAATTCAAATGAACAATATGCTGACTTGTTCACTAAAGCCTTTTATGAACAATGATTTAAATACTTAATCACAGCTATTAGGATGAATAACATTGACTAGTTTATTTCTTTTGAAAACCTTTTTAAAATGTGTCTTGTTTATGTTGTCTAATTACAATCTAAGCCCTGTTTCTAAAGTTTTTCTTCCAAGTGGAAATTCTTCCGAAAGAAAATTTTACCTCGGAAGAGATTTTTATATCTTCCGAAGGTAAACTCCTTCACTTTAGTACTCTCTTCCAAAGATTTTTTACCCTCGGAAGAAAATTTGATCATAGATCAAATTTATTTCCGAAGGCTATTAACTTCCTCTCGGAAGAAGTCTTTTCTCTCGGAAGCAACTCTTTCTTCGGAAGAAAACTTTTACTATGTAACAGAAACCTTTAGGCTCCACTGTGTAAAGATTAAGATCTTTTTGGAATATTTTAAATTATCTACCTTCCCGTCGTACTCAAGTACACACCCAAACTGTCTTTTCACCTTATCGGTATGGTCTTTTACCCCTATTTAAAACTTCCGACTCTCTTTCTTTACCCTTTTTACCACCACTGAAACCTAATACTCCCATTATCATCTTCATTCTCTCTCAAATTCCTTCAATCCAACAATACTTTCTTACAATGGCTCTCAATCCTTAAAATAACCAAGTCGCCATCCTTGATTCCTCTAAGGATGCTGACTTTGCCCCCGTCATCGATTTTCTATTCCACTCCACATACTTTACCGCCCTCACTGTAAACCCCACCATATACTCTAATCACATGACAAATTTTAGGCCAACGGTCATTGTGAAACTCTGAATGATAAGAGGGTCATCAGGTCGAGAATCAGCGAACAAGAAATCATCATTTCCGAATCTACCATCAGCGAGCATCTGGAGCTTCATGATGAAGGCGCCCTAACAGAATTCCTTAAATCTGAGTTAGCAAACACATACACTCAGATGGGATATGGTGGTGATGTGCACAAGTCCACTGTCCACATGTTTAATTTCTCTTACAACTAGAAATTCTTGTTGCATATCGTTCTACACTGCCTATCGAACAAATCAGGGGGTTAGGATAAAATCCCATATGATCTGGGCTGCCTAATCCATGGAATGGTAAAAGGCCTCCGCTTCAACTATTCAAGGTTTGTGCTAAACAATCTGTGAGGAAATCTTACCCAGGATTCATTTTTCATGTATCCCCGGTTTATTCAGCATATCATAAACTGTGAGCTGGACCAGAACAGACTACAACACGAGGACACTCTAATGGTCCAACACATGAGGTCGGGCATCTTCAAGACCTTGAAAAATGTGTCCACCAATTTCACGGGGAGATTCACTGATCTTTATCCAGGTATGCTTGAGCCAAGGCTCCTGGTGACATCCCTGCAAGCCAAGCAGGCGATGAACCCACCCCAGACCTCCCCACTCAAATGCCAACTACTTCTTCCCACCCAATAAAAGTTACATACACCAGACGCCCCAAGCGAACCCCAGATCAATCTACTCTGATTGATCAGGTCCCCACTGTTCACACTAAAAAGGCTCGAGTTAAACTCAGGGCTCCCACTCAGCCAGAGGTCACACCTTCCTCCACCATCAACCTCAATATCAGTGTTGAGTCTCCTCAGTCTCAACCTGTTGAGCCCAAAACCCAAGCCATTAGCCCTCAGGGTGAGTCCTAACACTCCCATGAGCAACCAAAAAGGGACAGCCACATCATTGGCACATCTGCTATTGCAGAAGAGCCATTAGGTGCTGACCAAGGTCCCGGGTCATTAGAATTAACCTCTCTATCCTACACTGACCTTTTAATCCAAACAGATAAGGATATCATGTTCCGTCAGGGCCATGATGTTAATCTACAATACATCTTTCAAGATCAACTGAGCCATAGGGAACCTCTGATATCTAGCCAACATCAGTTCAGCCAAACTAAGGTGAGTCCAACTGGTGTGGAGGTGACTCATGTAGACTCAACTGCCACTACTAAGAGTGTCTCACTGGCCTCTCAGGAATGTGGTGACATCAGTGAGACTGAGTCTATGGCAACCTTGCCAATTAATGTTTCTGAAAAGGACATCAGTAGGGAAGGGTGTCCAGGGCGCCGAGAAACCATAACCGGTGGTGATGATGAACATGACAGGCATGTTATCTCATCTCCCTATGATTCTTCAAAAGAAGATGAGGGTAGAATACAACTCATTATAAAAGGCCTGATTTCTAAAGTCACAAACCTTGAATCAAAGTTTAAGACTTTAGAGGACAGGTCTGCCACTCAGCAACATGAGATTGAATATCTCAAGGCTAAACTAGCTGGGACACAGATTGAGAAGTCTGTCAGGCACCTACCTATCTAGGTTTCTTTAAGTTCTTCCTCCAGCTCATCTACTTCTCAAGATAATGCTACCAAAAAGGGGGAGAATGTACAGAAACAACATCATGTGGAACCACCTTACCCCATATGCATCGAGTTGATTAGATTGTGTCTTCAGAAAACACAGTATCAAATGGTAGATCGGCAATAATCTGGACAATGAGTCCAATCAACATCTTCATATGCATGAATAAAATTATAGGTAGATCTAAGTACAGTGAGCTTATGGGTGATAGTCTCTTGAAGCTAGCATAGAATGCATTTGATCGCGACCCAATGACGATAAGTAGGTTGCTAAAGGAACTATGACTCACTTACCGCATATAAGATCTCTGGGCAAGTCAAAGCCAAGGTAAGATATTGAGTACCAACTATGCTTTGATACATCAAGAGGTAGTAGAAATTCATACGATAATCATAGACATGGTGCTATAATTGGAAACTTTAATCAGTTATGTTGTAGAACTCCGTTTGGCATTGGTACATGTGACTATTCTATCCATTTCAATGACTTATCACAAAAATTGCTCAGAGTGTGTCTTGGAGCAACTAGTAAGGTTGCTGCTTTGTGACCTTAAAGTCACACAGGTTCAAGCCGCGAAAAGATGTTGTCGCCTCTATTGAACAACCCTCCCCTGATGTAGTTGTCGCCTACTTTGGAGCTAAAGAGATTCAAAGGATGAATGCACCACCTACCTCTAAAGAGGAAGTTGGTCAACCTAAGGTCTCTACTGAACCTAAGATTAACTTTGAAAGGGATGTACAGACTGATGGCCCAGCAACTGATTGGATGGGACAGGTGATGCAGTTCCAGTTACTTCTGAGGCAGAAATCCAAGCTGTTGAAGGAATAATTGGATTGTCTTCATTGTCCAGTGATCTGTTCATCACAGAGGCAATCCTTGAACTAGCCTCTGAGATTAACAGTGAGGACTTCCTTACAACCCCTCTCTTACAAGAACCACTACTTCAAACACCCTCACTCTAACCTAAATCTTTTGAACCTGAGTTCCCAAAGGCTGAATCTTCCTCTGATCCTAAGGGGAAGAGAAAGCTTACTGTTGAGGAGCTACTAGAAGAGGAAAGATTGGAGAAGCTAAAGAAGAAGGGCAGACTTGATACTGGAAAGTTGTTGGCTGCAAGTAGCAAAGCAGCAGCAGCCGCCCAAGCAAGTCTCAACAATAAAAGGAGGGTGGAAATCATTGATAGGCTCATTAGCCTGGGGGTAGCCAACGAAGAAACTCTTCTTCTCCTAACTGATGAGCTTGTGAAACTAGAAAAAGGGAACCTTGCTGTACAAAGAAAAGGAAGAAGCAGCGAGGTTGGCCAAAGAGGAGGAAAGAAGGAAGAAGAAGGAAGAAGCCATAAAAAGGGAGAGGATAGAGAGATTAGCGTTTCTCTGCAACAGAGGCTATTCTCAAGAGGCGCTGGCACGTCACAAAAATGACATGATCTTTTTTCTTTTTCACAAAGAGAAAGATCAAATCAACAAGGAGAGGAAGAAGGCTACTAGGGCAAAGTCGAAAAAGAAGAGAAAGAAAGAGGGAGAGGGAGATCTTGCGGCTGCCAAAAAGGAGAGAGACAAGGACTGGATGAAATCCTATCTCCGAGCTCACGGCTTGTCCGGCAAGCAAGTGGGTCCCATGTCAATCAAGACCGTACAGCGACATGTCAGCGAAATCAAAGCTGACACTCGTTTAGGAAGAAGGCAGGAGGTTGCTCAAACTCCTAGTGTTCAGAGGATGGAACCCAAACCAATACCCTAACCACTACCCAAAACACAACCTACATCCTATCCCTTCCCCATCAAAACATAACCTTTCACCCCTGAACCTTCTTTATTAACCTAACCTATACCATCACCCACTGCTTCCCACCAACCACCACCACCACCTATCCTATGACCCAAAACATAACCAAGAACCCACTCAAAAACCAAACCATCCTCTGATCCATCAAACCCCCTGACCTTGGAAGAATTCAAGGAGATAAAGAAGAAGCACATAAATTGCAAAACACTGAGCGACATCTCTTGTGAGGAAGAGTCCATCCAGCTGACTATCATTGATGGCTCTTCTAGTTCCCTTACAAGAGAAGCATTCCTTGATCTTCCTAAAGGAACACTTGACCAAGCTCTTTAACTTCTTGCAACAAATTCAGATACTCTCAATGAAGTCAAGAAGAATTTGAGAAGAATGCTGGTGACTCTGCTAGACACTAGGAAAAGGGACAATCTGCCAACAAAACCCCTCAATCCTAGAAAGCAAATTGTCCAGTGGCGGTTCGATGAAGATTCCCAAAGCTTTGCTATAGAGAGGGAGAATGGTGAAGTTACCAGGGATGACACTTCATCTCTGCTACATTCCAGCAGATTTGACATTGCTGAGTTAGCAGAGAAGCCATTCTCCAATCCCTCCAACTCTGAGATAGCTGCTCACATCAGAAATCATTTAAGCAGCCTTCATCTAGCTGAGCTCACAAAGAGGGCCAAGATTGAAAAATAGTTGAAAAAGAGACCATAGGATGAAGAAGGCACAACCACAAACGGGAAGACCTTTCTACAAATGGTTGAGGGCTCCACTTTAGATCCTATAGTTAGATGTGAATATGTCTACCTTTCCCATCAACTAACTTCCTCAGAGGGATGCAGCAAAGAGTACATGTCATTGAGAGCAACCGACTGGATTTATTATCTACGAATGACTTGTACAAACTACTCACCACCACATCAGGGAAAAACAAAGAGACAGATAAATATATGCTCTCCCTATTGTTGAAGGCTTTAAAAAGCAGGAGGAAGTGAAGTTTTGGTAGCATCAGCCTTGGGGGAGTTTTTTGGATAATATGAGGCTGGTGCAACCAAAACAACACTTAGAACAATTGTGTGTACAAGTTGAAAAAGTCTTCCGAAGATAAAACTACTCTTCCGCAGCTATGTCAAAGATCTTCTGAAGCATTATGTCTGAAAAGATTCTGGACGAAAACTAAGTCTTCTTAGATTAAGTAGTTTTCCTTCCTAAGTATATGAAGAACTTTCGAAGGATAGAACAAAGTCTTCCAAAGACCAAGCAGTTCTCCTTCCAAAGTATTCACACTTAGAATATCCAAGACAAAGTCTTCCGAAGAATAATGTCATAAAGACCTGTAGAAGACTCGGAAGAAGTTGTTTCTTTTGAAGTATAAATGGATTCAGAAGAAATTAAGTGGACATAATTATGGTCTGTCTGACAAACTCTGATACACTACATGGTGCTTTCCTAACCCAAGTAGTTAACCATACTTTAATCCACTGTTCACCTTTTCTACTTAGTACATATGCCATCCTTAGTTGGTGACAAAAGGTAAGTCATGGACCTGTTATGACTACCTTGTCTAGGATATTATTTTATCTTAGATATTTTACTTTTAGCAATGTAGTATTTGTCTAGTTGTAGATTCCAGCTGGTTTTCCAAGTATAACCGACTGTAGATAGTAGTATATATAGTTTCTCATTGTAACTTAAGTAGCATGAGCTTAAGAGTCTTGTAATACTGAGTTGAGAAGTAATATATACAAGTATCTTGAAACCATTCTCTTATTCATTAACTTTGTATATTATTATCAACTTTAGTTTGAGATTATGTGTTTCATCGATCAAGTGTGGCTTAGTGAGTTCTATGTTTAGAGTCAAAATCGATCCTGCAGACCACTTAGATTAGTTAAAGGACTCTCTGAAAATGTTTTTCAAAAAAAAATTTGACCCATTTTTACTTCGTATGATCAAGATATGTCCTGTACAAAACGTCCAATTTTTCTGACTACAAGCTGTTCAAAATCCAAACTTTGTTGTTTGCATCTAAAAACCACAATTTTCAACCATTATTGACCCAAGACCTAAAAAAATGTTTATTTTATCAATCATTCATGCTATAAACTAAATTAGACCATAAGTTTATCATTGATAACAATTCCAATTTGAGCAGTTAAGATTTTAGTCTGCCGGTGTGCGTTTTTAGTCGATTGGTACTAATCGGTTCAAAAGGATCGAATCTGTGATAATATCATAATGCAATGATCAATTGATAGCAATTACATCAAAAAAATCATAAATTTCATTGATAGCAAATGCACGGATACAATGTGTAGGGTTATAGTTCGTTGAACTGACTCTAACTGTTTCTTAGATCTCTCTTGTCTAAAGTCTCTAATCTCTTGTCTAGTCTCTCATCTCTTGTCTACCCTGCACATACATAAAATATCGTATATATACTATCAAGAAACAAAGGAACATATATTTACAAATAAGTCCCTATACTATGACAAAAAAACACATAAAGACAAAATATTAATCTTCTAAGAGCTTCAACAATATTCCCCCTAAGATTTACATTGTCTTCAGTTCACAAAATCTTCAATCTTCAAAATAATCTTCAGGTTCTTCTTTGATCTTGAACATCGGCTTCTCTTTGTAAAGCTCGAGTTCCTTTAACGCCTTTGTGATTGCTGACTTGAACTTTCTTACAAGTATTCCTTGTTCAGGCTTTGATGTGTTTTTCTTGATCTTCATTTGGTTCATAATTTCTAGAGTCTCTTTAGATAATCCTGCAATGTCAACATTAGCATAAAATTCAAGAGGTTTGGGATAATCCTTTGAGTAAATTTCCAATACTACTTTGCTTGATATCTGCATAAAATCAATTGACTTGATGTCCTTCTTTACAATCTTTGTATAGGCTAATGCTTTCCTTAAAGATATTCTTTCCATGGATGCATCCATAACCTTGATAATCGACATAAAATATTTACGATCATTCTCAGCCACTTCAGGTGATATTCGATCAAACTTCTGAATTGACAAAAATGAGATGTAACTTGGATGTAGAAGTTTTAATTCAAACACTCCAAACAATGAAATCATATCAAGATCCTAATCATCCAAATTCCAAACCAACTTCAACTCAAACGTGTTGGAATTATAAAACCATCTCAAGATCGCTTTTGTCGTTTGCGTTCCATCGATTACCTTCAGGCCAGGATTAGTAACCTTCTCAAAGAATTGGTCACTATATGCATCTAAGAACTTTTCTTCTTCTTCACCTTTTTCACCACTTTTTCTCTTACTTTTCAATGACTTAAAGTATTCCTTATCTCCCTGATCACAGCGAGTTTTTAAAAACAAACTCATTCTTGATATGCCTCGATTTAACAACTGTAAAAAATTTTCACCACGACTTGCTTTTCTTGGGTTAATCAAAGGCAATTTGTTTAACTCTTTCAAGTCTTGAACTGGAAGTTCAATGATGCTCGAGTAAAAGTGATAGACATCATATATAGCATTTACTCATTTAATAAAAAATGCATCAAAGAGTTCATCATACTTCCAAGCTACTATCTTTACATTCTTTGTTGTGTCAGGAACAATCATTGCATTCAGGAATTCAGAGATAGATTTTCCTGTTTGCAAGACATTTCGTACTAAGTTACCAGCTGTTCTTGCTTTGTTCCAAAGCTGTTTCTGCTCAATGGACACTTGATAAGCTTGTTTTTCTGATTCAGGAAACATCTTCATTAGTTCTTTCCTTCTTTCATGGCTACTCCTCATCAATTCCATATTTTTGATCTCTTGAGGCTTCAATATCTTTGTTCTTTTTGTTATCTCAAGATACTGTGGGTTATCCATATCAAGCACAATCATTCTGTTGTTTTGTCTTTCTGTCATTTGGAAACTCTTTACCAAGTTCCTTAATGATTCAGCATGTAATCTGTTTAGCTTCTTTCTTGGATAGTTTCTAGACTGTAACCATAATCTTAGCTCAATAGTGTTCATATTATCTAGATCTGGGTGATGTAATTCTAAAGATAAAAGTTCTACAACATTGATACTTTCATTTATTGGATTCCATTCACCATGTTCAACAGCAATCTCATTAGGATCCATAGGTGCTATAGATTCAGCAGTTACGCACTTCTCATATTCTTCATTTATTTATGAAACAGTCAACTCATCCAGAAAAACTCTCTTATACTTCATTTTAACCAAGTAATTATATCTATCTTCAACATTCAAATGTATATCTTCTGTTGTTGCCTCAATTGGTGAGTAATTTGCTTCTACAATATCTTCATCTTCCAACACCTCATCATACCATGCATCTGCAAACTCAGTTTCAAAATCATCAAGAGCTTCGATCGTCTCTTGAGCTTCAGGTTCTTGACTTTCTTGAGTTTCAGTTTTAGATGCAATCTTTTGTATTTTCAATGAAGATTCAGCTAGAACTGATACATCAATGTCATCAATCTTTCTTTTTCCTTTGTCTACTTCAGATATCTTCTCAACATTAATTGGAATCACTTCAGATACAATCATCACCTTAGTAGATTGAGATTTTACACTTTCCTTCATTCTTTCAAATTCTTCTTTTAACTTCTCATGATCTTCTCTTAATTTCATAAACTTTTCTTCCATGAGATCATAATCTTTAAGCATTACTTCAAAGTTCTGTAAATTTTCTTCTATCTCCTTTTTTAAATCAGCAATCATTACATCTTTCTTCAACAATTCCTCTTTTAGTTTCTCATTCTCTTCCTTCAGCTTCTCAATTTGCTTAATCTGATTGGAGTTTTCTTATTTCAATGAATCAATTATCTTCTGAGTATTTACTTCCTTAGTCAAAACTATGTCATGTTGACTTAACCTTTCAATTTTATATGGGAGAATAGACTCAAAGGTTTAAAATTTTGAACATCATCATCAACTTCTTGTTGTACATTAGTTTCAACATTTTCTTCAATCATTTCTAAAATCTCATCAATATCTTTAATTTATTCATTCACACCTTCAACTTGTTCAATTTCAGGAACAACATCTTCATATACTTCTTCTATGACATTTCCTTCTTTTCCATCATCATTATCATCATCACTATCATCATCATTTGAACTAGAACTTTTATCATCAACATCTTCATCATCATTTTCATCATTATCTTCATCTTCATCATCAGATAGATCTTGAGGATCTTCTTCAATTAGATCATTTGGATCTACTAGTTCATCTTCAATCAAATGAAAATGCTCTTCATTTATGTTTACTTCATCTCGAGCAACTGCTCTCATATATTCAAACAAAGGAATATTTTGAGCACCAGTGAACATTTCCAGTCTTTTGTATGAGATTTCATTGATGTGCTCAAGAATTAGTCTTTCACCACCAACTCTATAAACATGGAAATCTGGATTAGCTTCATTAATAATCATTTGTAGAAATCTTGGGTACATCAAGTATTTGTTTCTGATCCCTTTTTTCAAGTTGAATACAAATCCATTAAGAATCCATCTAGTCATGTTAAATCTTCTATTTGTTGCAATGGCTACGATAAGAGAAGCTATATCGACTGGAAATGAGTTCCATCCAGCACTTCTTTTTGACATACTGTGTTGGAAGATATAACAAAGAAGTTTCCAGTTATTGTATACTCTAGCTAGGAAGAATTGTTTCTTTGGGAAATTATCCGGATGACCCATGGCAATAAAAATTTCTCTACACTCGTTAAAAGTAAATTCTGCCAAATCTTGTGGATCATTATCTCCCATCCTTAGAGTTTCTCTAATGGATTGTTCAGATACTTCGATCATTCTTTCGTTTATAATGAATCCTCTTACAACCTTTCTACCAGCTTCATCTCTTTCAATTTTAGCAGTGTGCCAAAATCTCTTGATTAATCTTGCATAGATCACAGGTCGGTAACACATGGCATACAAACACTTAGTCCTTAATAAGAATCTTATCATCTCTTCATATCCCGTAGCTTCACGAACATCTTCGTCAAGAAATGCAGCTACATTGTGTTTCTGTTCAAATTTGAGTTCAGCTATCTGAAAGTATAGAAAATAAAGAGAATTAGTCACTTGAATTTGCAAATTTAAAATCAAATTGTGAAATAACAAATATGACCAAAACACTCAAAAACATTTTAAGAGTTTATACAGCTTATTACTTGAATAAGTGTATATTGGTTACAATTTTGATTTAACCCAATTTGTTAAATAACAAGAAATTTTGCATCAAGTAACTTGTAAATTTATTGAATGTTAAATGAATTATCATGTTTTAAATATTTTAACCTAACTTTCACTTTGAAAATTTTTCTAAGTGTTCATGTATACTGTCAATGACAAAATACATTCAACTTGAAGTTTAAATGATTTCAAACATATCAAATTCACTAAAATTTTATTACAATCAGATTAATGAATAATTTTAATGATTAATTTGACAATTTTTGATGAAAAATTAAACAACTGCCTATTAATATTCTGTTCTTATGAATATCCGTATGAACACTCAATCATCAAGAATTATTTTTGATGAAATTCGAATTTGATTATCACAAAATGTTCAAAATCAGACTTTAACAGTCATTCAATGTTCAACTTTTATCATCAATTCATGTTTTAGACACAAATTTCAAATCTTCAATTCATCTAGGGTTCAAAACGCCTGAACAGAGGTGAAACCACTGTTCAAATTTGAACTTTAAACTTAAAATTAGATGTTTTTAAACATGAACTTACGTTTAGAATCAGTGAAACTCTCAGTCAATTACAAGATTTAAACTGTAACAATCGGTGATGATGAAATGGTGAATTGAAGGTTTGAGTGTATTGGGTGCTATGTTCAGAGTGTTTGTAAGTGAATGAAGAACTGAAATCACAAGTGTTGTATTTATACAAGTGAAAAATTTAGGCGCATGAGCACTGTTTATGCGCATGAAAATGTAGATGACACTATCTTTGAGTGAAGGCTTAATGCTGGTGTTGGTCTAGTGAGCTCATCAGGCTGGGCATGCGTAACCTTAGCATGGATCATAAAGAGAATGGGACTTGTTTTCTCCTAAGGAGAAGTGGGAGCTCTAGTGTCCACTTCTTCCTGCATGGTTGGTGCTTTGGGGGCCTGTACACCCTGAGTAACTTGTGCAGGGGTTCATTTGGATTTTCTTTGGTAGGTGATGGTGATTTGTGGCTGTGTGGGTGGTGCAGATGTGGAAGGTATGGGTTCAACATCAGCTTGTGTTGCTAACTTGTCACCTTGAGCAATGAGCTCAAACATTTTTGGGACTAGGGTTGTTTCTACCCCAGAGAAGCCAACAGTTGGCTTTCTTATTATTTTAAAGATATCGGGCTTCATTTGTCCTAATTTTTGAACATTACATGTTCCCCTTAACTGTGAGCCCAGTTCACAGTTAAGAATGTACTAGACATATCTAGGGAACATGTAATATTTTAAGGAGTCCAAGTTTGTAAGTAAATTAGTATAAACAAATTATGGGTACCTGAACTTGACCTCTTGTACCAATCCATGGACTATATAGGAAAGGTCTTCAGGAATTTGATCCCAACCTCCATGTTTGTTTGATAGATAGTGAATGACAACATGGAGGAGGTAATTCCATTGGGAGGAGACCTTCCCTTTCTTGAAGGTTCTTACAGAGTAATCACACTCATAGCCCATCTGCCTGAAAGACCAGTTCACATTAGATTTTAGGAAGGGCAATTCTCCTTCTTCATCATCCAGCCTTAGATGAGTACGAATGATGGCTGGAGTGATAAAAAGTGTCCTGCCCTACACTGTGGCAGACAGTGCATTCTCCCCATCCATAATGACCTCTTAGCAGGTCCTCCAAAACTTTAAAAGTTGATCTTCATATAGTGGAGGATTTTTGGTGAGGGAGGTAAAGTAGTTGGATAAAGCTAAGAAGCGACAAACGTCTGAGAAGCAAGGATCTTTCTCAGACACTAACAGAGCAACCTGATTATGTTGTCTGTGTAGTTTCATGGAGATATCGGGTTGGTTTCGTGGGTCAGGGTTGGCCATTTTGAGTAGCTTTGAGATGAAGGAAGGTACGAACAAGGTCGGTTTATGGGTGAATTTAGAGTTTATATCTTTGTGGATGAAGGAGAATAGTGAAAGAGGGGGAACCGTTGTACGAATATATATGGTATGGATTTTGAAACAAAGTTAATGCAAAAGGTTAAACTTTGAAATCCGAATGTTGGTTTCACCCTTGAAAAAGTGCCCAAAAAGTTATTTTTCATGGAAGTCTAAATCTTTCAAATGTAATTTGTCTTCAGAAACTTCCAAAGCCAAATTTGACTTCGGAAGATATTCCTTAGTTTTCTAAGAATTTGCTTCGGAAGAAAATTACATAGAGTAATTTTACTTTCTAGTTAAATTCTGCTTTGAAAGATATCAAATACCAGAAATCTTATTAATAAGAGAGAATAAAAGATCTGAGGCTTAACTGCTTTTGAAAGAAAATGGTCCTTCAATACACATAGTACTTGGTGAGAAAAATAAGCTTCGGAAGATATATCAGGATTTCTTCCAAAGGTTAATTTCTCAGAAGTAGTTATTTGTTTTGAAGGCATAATTTTCTTCCGAAGACAACTTGATGTCTTCCGAAAGAAATTTTATAAAAATTCTTAGAATCCTAAGGGATATCATTTTGAAAAGTTTCTTCCAAAGTAAATTGGGCTTATATGGTCATGATATAGACAACTTAAGACACACATATTATTAAAAATAATCTTGAGTTTAGTTTAAAGAAAATCTACTTAAAGTTAATCATCCATATAGCTGATACAAGATATTTAAATCTCTGCTCATCAAAAGCTTTTGTGAATAGATCAGCATATTTTTCATTTGTGTTAACTTTGACTAGTTTTATTAATCCCTTTTTCAAAATTATCTCTAATCAAATGATACCTGATACTGATGTGCTTTGTCTTTGAATGCTGCATAGGATTCTCTAAAATAGAGATAGCACTGTTGTAATCTATGTGGATGGGAGTCTCCTTAAAGTTGAATCCATAGTCTAGCATCTGATTCTAAATCCAAAGCACTTGAGCATAACAGCTTATAGCAGTAATGTATTCAGCTTCAGCAGTTGATGCAGATACACAGGGTTGTTTCTTGCATTGCCATGAGACTATCCTTCCACCAAGAAATTGGCATCATCCAATTGTAGACTTAGTAATCATATTGCAGCCACCATAGTCACTATCTATATAGGCATACAAATTAAAGTCAAAATTCTTTGGATACCAAAGGTCCAATTTGGGAGCACCTTTGTGATACCTGAGAATTTTTTTGACAACAACCAGGTGTGACATTTTGGGGTTGGCTTGATATCTTACACAAATACATGTAGCAAACATGATATCAGGCCTGCTAGCAGTGAGGTACATAAGAGACCCAATCATTGCCCTATATAGATGTTCATCAACACACTCCCCCTCAAGATCTGGTCCTAGGTAGTGGTTTCTGGCTATGGGTGTCTTAACAACCTTGCACTCAATCATGTGAAACCTAACAAGAATGTCTTACACATACTTTGACTTGTTTATGAAGATTTCATTGTCAACCTGCTTCACTTGAATTCCTAGAAAGAAATTAAGTTCCCCCATGGCATTCATTTTAAATCTATTCTTCATCAGCTTCTCAAAGTCTTTGCAAAGATTCGGATTACTTGACCCAAAGATAGTGTTATCTACTTAAACTTAAACAAATTTTAGGCACATGAGCACTGTTTATGCGCATGAAAATGAATTTTACAATAAGTATTTAGGCGCATGAGCACTGTTTGTGCGCATGAGGTTTATACGCATGGGCTCTGTACACGAGCATAAGCACTGTTTAGGAGCTTGGGCACTGTTCAGGCGCCTGAGACTAGATGAAACGCCTAACACTTGGTAATTTTTTACTTCAAACGTCTAACCCTTGGAAGTCTGGAACTGTTTAGGCGCATGTGCATAGATAATACGCCCAACATATGACCAAAATTTCAGACACATGACAACTGTTTAAGCGCATGAGCTTGTCTGAAATGCCCAACACTTGTGCATATTTCTGAAAAATCACCATACTCCTGAATTGGACTTAAGAGAACTGTTCAGGCGCATGAGGATACTTAAATAAGTCTTAACACTTATAATTTTCACATCATCCATCTGAACACTAATTAAACATATTAGATTTGTTCACACTCAATTTTCTACACTTAGTCAAAATTGTGTGACTATTATTTAAAATTTTCATTAATGACCCTCAATTTTATCATTTTTGACATTTCAATTTAAATTTTCAAAATCAATTTCCCGTCATTTTAGTCTACATTTAATTTTTACAGAAATAAATAATCTCATTTTGTTTGCAACAAGCTTTTCCACTGAATTTGAATTCTTTTTCAGATTCATTTTTACATTATATCAAACACACATATGCTTGAAATTGCAGCTTCATCCTTTCATCCAAAACACTTTATTTTTTATTTCTTTTTCACATTTTGAAAATCAATTATTTTCTCTTTTTCATTTTTACTCCCTCTAAACTTTTAAGTTTTACAAATTTAGAAGTTTCTTTGATTTTGCATGAAGAGAAAACTAATCATTATCAACAAGCCTGCACATAGAAAATCATGCAAAAAATTAAAAATAAAGCAAAATAAAAATTTACTATATACAATTGAATCATACGCCTACAGTGAGATCATATCAGGTTAAATCAGCACATTAAAAGAAAAAAAATGATGGATAGTCGTAAGACAGTAACTAAATCCTGATCAAATGTGTTCCAGGTCAGCATTTCTACAGCAAAGGAGACACAAGATCTAAGGATAGAAAATGAGTGCTCTTGGCAAGATACTCAGCACACTTACTTTTTCAATTCTTGGATTTATTAAGGTATGATTAGATATGACATTATGTAAGTCACACTTAGACTTAGAGAGTTCAACACTCATAAAGATCTGCAAGAAATCACCTTTCTCAACTTGTTAACCTAACATATACTTATAACCTCTCATGTTGAGATTGTACACATTGGCATCTTTTTGCATCAAGTGAGAATATCCAGGTTTGTAATTACTTACAACAAAGGATATCTCGTCACTTCAGGTCTATGATGACTCATAACAAATAAGTGATTAGATGCTTTGAACTAATTAGCGCTCAATGGTTATTCATATCATCACTAGGTGTGAGATTATGACTTAACAAGCAATCAATTTGAGAAGTCAACACTACTCATTGGTACTAAAATGGACAAACATGAATGCATGATTGATTTAATTTAATCATAAGAATTTACTTTCTTAGTATAATTGCATGAGCTTACCTGCATATCATATCTGATCACGTCAGACATTAGTACGAGTGAAGTATGTAACTGATCGAAACTAATGTATCTATCATTTCTCACAAATTGCAAAGACAGATTCAGTCCTAAACAATTAGCTAACAAGAAAAACTCTATTTTTGATTTTTTTTATATTTTTCTCTTATGATTTTGCAATTTTCTATTTTTGTATTTGCTTTTTCATTTTCTATTTAACATGCACACACAATATATACAATCAGGTAGTTAACTTTGACAGTTTCTCTATATTCAAGATTAAGCTAAGGGAGGGTTCTTATCATCTTTAATGAATCAAACAACTTAATTAAACTCAAAACCAGTTTTTAGACATGATTAATAAGTCCAATTGACTCGACCAAATATTCAAATCAACCTGGTAAAAAGGCTTTTGTAAATAGGTCAGCCAACTGTTTTTCAGTTGCAATTTGAATCAAAATGATTAAACCTTTTTCAGAGTTATCTCTGAGAAAATGATATCGAATCTCGATATGTTTTGTTTTAGAGTGTTGGACAGGATTAGTTGTAATAAACATAGTAGTAGTGTTATTAATGTAAATAGGAGTTTTAAGAAATTTGAACATGTAATCCAGCAGTTGGTTTTATAACCAAAGGATTTGAGAACGTCCTACTGAAGCAGCTATGTACTCAGCTTCTGCGGTTGAAACAGAGATATTTGTTTGTTTCTTACATTTCCATGAGACTAATCTGGGACCTAAAAACTGACAACCACCCGTCATAGATTTACGATCTTGACAACATCCCTCATAATCACTATCTGTATATCCATGTATCTCGAAGTTTCCTTCATAAGGATACCATAACCTTAAAGCCGGTTTTCCTTTGAGATACCTGAATATTCATTTAACAGCTATTAGATGAGATTCCTTCAGGTCAGATTGATACCTGGCACAGACAAAAACAACATACATTATATCAGGTCTAGATGCAGTAAGATACATCAAAGAACCAATCATGGATATGTATAGAGTTGGTCAACTGATTTTCCTTTAGAATTAGGTTCAATATTGGTATTTACGTCGGCTGGAGTTCTGATGGATTGACAATCTTGCAGTTTAAATTTCTTCAAGAGTTTATCAATGAATTTCTCTTGATTGATAAAAATTCCATCTGCAGATTGCTTCACTTGAAGACCAAGAAAAAAATTTATTTCTCCCATAGAACTCATTTGGAAATGAGACTTCATGATTTCTTCAAATTCATTGGATAACTTTGTACTTGTAGAACCAAATATGATATCATCAACATACACCTGAACACATAAGAGATCATCAGCATCCTTCTTAATAAACAAAGTAAGATCAATTTTCCCTCGCGTGTGTCCATGTTGGATCAAATGTTATGATAACATTTCATACCAGATTCTAGGAGCTTGATGTAGACCATACAAAGCTTTGCTAAGCTTGTACACACGATGAGGATATTCTAAATCTTCAAAACCTGGAGGTTGCTTGATATACACATCATCGGTGATTGGTCCATATAAGAAAGCACCTTTAACGTCCATTTGATACACCTTGAATTTCATGAATGATGCATAAGCCAGGAAGACACAAAATGATTCAAGTCTTGCAACTGGAGCAAATACTTCATCATAATCTATTCCTTCTCTTGGGTGTAACCTTATGCAATGAGTCTCGCTTTGTTGCAAACAACAATTCCCCAATCGTCTGTTTTGTTTCTAAACAACCATTTTGTGCTTATGGCGTTTTCTCCTTCAGGTAAATCGACAAGCTTCCACACTTCTTGTTCACGAAATTGCAATAAATCTTCTTGCATTGCTTCAATCTAACTATTGTCCTTTAGCACTCCAGTGATGTTTTTAGGAACAATTTGAGATAGAAAACATAAGTATAAGCAGAGATTTGCTTGTTCTGAATGACTTCTTGTTGTTCTCTCATTCAATGGACCGATAATCTGAGATGTAGGATGGTTCTTGTGAACACGAGATGTTGGAATCTCATTCACTTGAATATGAACATTCAGATTAGATTGGTTCAAGTCGGAAAGCTGATGCAATAAGTTCGAAGAATGTGGATTGAAATTAGGAACTTGAGTCAGTGAGTTGATAAAGTAATCAAGATTATCTGTAATAACTACATCATCAGAAATCGATGACGTTCCGGACTCAGGCTGTATAATTTCAGGACCATCATTAGGAATAGGTTGTGAAACATTTGAATTTTCTGAAACGGGGCACTCTTGAGCTTGTTAAGGCCGAAATATAGGATCTCTAACAAATGAGAAAAATGGATAATCTGGGCTTGACTCATCCATACCATCAGAATCAGAATCATCGCTGAAAGAACCGAGATCTCCTTCTTGTTTTTTCTTCTAACTTGTAGATTCAAACAAGTTAGAGTGAAAAGAGTTTGACAAAAATCTAAATCAAATAACCAAGCTGGACCATTTGCAACTGATGGAAAAGAGTTTTCAAGAAATTTAACATTGAAAGTTTCAAGTATAACATTTGTCCTAGAGTTATAAACTCTATAGGCTTTTGAAACCGATGAATATCTAATGAAAAATCCTTCATCAGATTTTGAATCAAAATTTCCTAGCTGATTACTTGAATTTAAAATCAAAACTGGACAACCAAAAGATTTAAGAAAATTTATATTAGGTTTCCTGCCAAACATCAACTCATAAGGAGTTTTTTGTTTATCTTTCACAATCAATGAACGATTCAGCATGAAACATGCAGTGGATATAGCTTCATCCCAGAAAGTGATTGGAATTTTGGCATCTGCTAAAATAGACCGTGCTGCTTCAATCAAAGTTCTGTTTTTCCTTTCAGCAACTCCATTTTGTTGTGGAGTTCTAGGAGCACTGAACTGACGAGCAATACCTTTTTGTGCATAAAACATGTCAATATTAGCATTTTTAAATTCTGTTCCGTTATTACTTCTAATCATTTTGACCTTTTGTTCTAATTGATTTTCTACTTTAATAATGAATTCTTTTAATAATTCAACCATTTCAGATTTAGCATGCAAAAAGAAAGCCCAAGAAAGTCTTGTAAAGTCATCGATGATAACTAAACAATAACATTTCTTTCCGATACTCTGAACATTTGTTGGTCCGAATAGGTCAATATGCAACATCTGGAGAGGTTTGGAATTTGAGTTTATCTGCTTGGGCTTATAAGATGCTTTATGTTGCTTTCCTTTAAAACATGCTGAGCAGAGATCAGTTGTGGCAAACTTCTTTATTGGAAGACCTACAACATGATTTCCTGCTACAAGCTTGTTCATGTTCTTGAATTTGGAATGCGCGAGACGTCTATGCCATAGCTGACTTTCATTATTTGGTGCTTGAGCAATTAGGCATGTTGTTTCTGTAGAAGGATCAACTTGAGACATATCGAATTTGTATACATCTTGATCTCGAACAGCTTTAACAACTACCCATTCTTTGCTAATCTGAAAACCTGGCTTCAAAATATTACAAAAAGAATCATCGAATAGAACTGAGTAAGATTTTTCACAAATTTAGGAAATACTTAAAAGATTAAAGTTCAACTGTGAGCAATAGGTGACTTTATCAAAGTTGATAATCCCATTGGATACAGTTCCTTCGCCTGTTATTTTTCCTCCTACATCACCTCCAAAAGCAACATGTATACATCCTTTAACTTAAATTCTTGAAGCAAGGCATGGTTGCCTGTCATATGCTGGCTACACCCACTGTCCATAGACCATGTGTTAATAGGTCTTCTCGGGCATACCTGCATTTCAAAAAGATCTAAGTTGAGTTATCAATCCAAGCCGAGATGGTCTTGGGCTTGCCAAACTTATCAACAATGGTAAACTGTTTAAAGTGAAGCTTATTTGGATCAAGCTTATTTTTGACATATTTAACAATTCCGTTCTTGACAAATTTTTGATTATCATTGATTTGTTTATTCCTTAAAGCATGATAACATTTTTCAAGATCATCATTAAGATAATTCAAACCATTAGAGGAAACAATTTTTGAAAATTTTTGATTACCAAACTTCCCACCATTCATTCTCACAGATCGTGGAATGAATTTTTCTTGATTATACTGCTTTGGTTTTGCAGCATAAGAATCATCATAAACAGAATCATTTCTTCGAAAAGATCTCAAGCCTAAGGAAGGTTGTTTTGTCAATCTTTGAAAACCAACACTTTGATATCTTTGAAATTGTGGATTGACATATCCATTTCATAACTGTGGATTAACATATCCAGTCCTTGGCGAGTTCTTTCTGAAGTAGCAATTCTCAGTTTTATAAGTTCTTTCATCATAAAAGGTACAGTACTTGTTAAAATAACAATCAGCTGTTGAATGATTATTCATATCACATATGTGACAGTACCTATTAAAGAAACATTCACCAGTCTTATGATTGTACATATCACAGATTTCACAGTACCTTTAAAATTTAAATAATTGTTGATTAGCTTTAGATATGGATGCCATATTTGATCCTTCCTTGGATTTGGGAGTTGAAAAGTTCATCTGTTGTTTTTGATTTGTGAATTTGTTCTTTTGAAATTTGAGTTTAGATTTTTTAACATTGACATCATTCCTCAACTCCTTAGATACAAATCGTTTATTGACAGTGGAAGACTTAGAATCTGAACCTGTTTTCAGATCAGAGTTGGATTTATTCTTTGGATTAGATTTGATTTCTGGAATTTTGTTCATCTTAAAAATACCTGCTGATACAAATTTCACAGGTTTAAGCTGAATTGATTGATTTGTTCTTTTGATTTGACTGTTTTGAATAGCATTCTGTGTTAATTTAGCTTTAGTATTTTTCTTTCTTCGTCTTTGGTTTCTAGATCACGATGATCTTTGTTTTCTTTTAGATTGAACATCTTCAGGTGAGGATTCTTTTTCATTTTCTTTATCTTTTTGTTCTTTTTGCCATTTAATGAAATCTGGATTGTTTAACCTATAGGAAAATGAATCTTCAGATGTTACTTCATCAAGTTTTGCTTTCTCTGTATTCTTTGAGTTTTGTTTGTCATTCTTTACATTTATTTCTTCGACAAAAGACTCTTTTGGAACAAAAATTTCCTTAGCCTTTGGTTGTGGTTCATAAGATTTAATTTTCACTGGGTGACCATTTTTGATCTTTTCAGAATCAAGTTCCTCAAATATCTCAACATTCATTTTCTCTTCATCACTCTTAAAATTCTTTTTCTTATTTTGGAATGTTCTTAGCTTAGCTTTGTTTTCAGGTGAGTGATCATGCGTGTTGAAGTTTTCTGGTAACGTGTTTGTGATGGATTCAGGCATTGGTTCATGTGTAAAACCTAAACGTGAATTTTGTTTATCTTTTCTCTCACTTACTAGTTGTTATACAATTGTTTTTGAACTTTTAACTTTTGCAAGATCAACCTGTTGTAGCATGTGCTATTTTCTCTTCTTCTAAATTCTTTGTCATTTCTTCAAGTTGTTTTGTAACAACTTCCAGTTCTTTCAAAGTTTTATTCCATGATGTTAGTAGAGAGGGGATCTTTTCATCAGATATTTTATGATCATTTTTAAGTTTGTTATGCATTACTTCCTCTTGTTTAAGCTTGTCACATATTTTGTATGAATAAGTTCTGTAGTACTCTACTTGTTCAAAGCAAGCTTTAGTGACATTTTTTCTCTTACTTCAACTGGAATTTCAGGATATTTTGAGAAGGAAGTCTCAGAGTCAGAAGATGAATTTTCAACCTTTGGTTGATCTGATTGTGCCATTAGTGCAACTTCTTCTGAATCCTCTTTAGGATTAGTTTTATCTCTCCAGTCACACTCTTCTTCTTCATTTTCTGAGCTACCTTCGGCCTTAGGATAACTATCTTCTGACCAATCTTCAGTTTGAATTTCTACAATAAGAGATAAACTAGAGGTTAGATCTGCTGTAAATTGTTCAGCATAAGCACTCCAGTCATATCCATCTTTAATGCTAACAACTAGAGCTTTCTTTGGCTTTTCACATGCTTTTGAATCATCCTTAAGTTCTGGCATAAGAAGACTCTAATAAGGCTTTTGAAATGTCTTCTGAGACTACTGAAAATATCGTTGACTGCTAGAACCTGCTTGACCATTTCTTCCTTGGTTTTTGGGAGCTTTACATTCCCTAGAGAAATGATCAAAGCTGTTACAGTTGAAACACCTTGACTTCGATTTGTTGAAGCCAACTATTTTGTTAGCACTTGGCTTGTAGTTCCTATTAACGTATGATTGTTTATGGGTTCTATAAGCAATCATCACCATCTACCAGTTCAAGTCCATCTCTTCCACATCGTCAGGATCCATCTCGAACAAATCCTGCGAAACAAGATCTAATTGTGTTAGATGACTACCTTGATAAGCTTGAAAACTTGCCATAAAAGCAGTAAAAGCAGATTTAGACTTATCATCCTGTAAAAGGATATTAATAACATCTTTAACTTGCTAGTTTTAGCAGAGTTAGAAGATGAAGTCTTAGTTTGAGTATTAGGAGGAGACTAAGATTGAGGTTGAGTTGTGTAGACAGGAGCACTTTTGTAAGAAGAATCTGTAAAGAAACTAGCTCCAACGAACAAATCACCCTCTTTTTCTGGAGATATATCGTCTTTGGCCAGAAAAGCATTCTTCGCTGTATTAGCTGGAGATGCAACATACTTATACTGAGACATTAAAGCAGGTCTATCATTGTTTCTGGAGCTCTCATCAATCTCAATTGATTCAATCTTGGCAATCAAAAGATCTAGATCCATAGGAAAGTTTTCAGTATGCTTTAACAGTGTAACTGTCTGTTTCCATGAAGATAGAAGAGCATTAAGAAGTCTGAAATTTAGATCTTTTAGATCATTTTTGATACCCGCCGTTGACATCTCAGTGGTTAGTTGCACAAATCCGTTCATCATTTGATTTATTGTTTCCCGAGTAAGATGCTCAAACAACTCTAACTACCTCTTAAGTTTCTGCTTTTTGAGATCTTGTATCATTTTACCTCCTTCACATATGATTTTCAAAGCTTTGTACATAGTGTACCTATTTTGATAACCATCAAGTCTAGTCAAGACTTCCAATGGTAATCCTTACACATCAATGAATAAGCTTTGATATCATTCTTCACTTTCCTTAAGTCATCACCTTACAGACCATCCTCAGGATAAGGTTCTTGAGAGACTTTTGTGTAAACAAATCCTCTATCAGGACCATCAGATGTAATCAGGATATGAGGTCCTTTCTCTATTGACTTCTACAAGTCAGTGTTAATAGAATTTAGATGATCCTTCAGTCTTAAAAACCAGTTCTTGAAATCAGCTCTATTTTTTAGCTTTGGAACATTGTTCTCAGAATCTTCAGACTTAACCATTTTGATTTTTTTGAATTTATGAAAAAGACTTGTCTTTGTTGTTTTTAAGTTTTGAATTAAAAAGTATGAAATGAAAATATTTTTGGATTTTAGTTTGTGAAAAAAAATTTCTAAGTGTAAACTGAAGTCTGAAAGCTGAAGCGCTTGAATAGTTGACAAGCGCGTACATAGTAGTGAAACGCCTACACAGTTCTTAAACACCTAACTTTGAAGTAGAAACGCCCAAGGGAATGCTTTAGTAGAATTCCGAAAAACTTCCAATCGAAATGCGCCTGAACAGTTGAAATACGCCCAAACAGTTGTTAAACGCCTGGGATCCAAACAGTTCAAATGCACCTAAATAGTTTAAATGCGCCTAGAATTACTTTGTTTCTGCAAAGTCACCAAGTGTCCAAACAGTTTCAAAACGTCTCAATAGTTGTCAAACGCCTGAACTGAAAATGTCTGAACAGTACTAAAACGCCCAAATAGTGGTGATGCGCCTAGATACTTGGACAATTTTCAGCAGTTTTCAACCATAATGCACCTAATTCATCAGCTTCAACGAACTCAGATCTTATGAAAATCTTCAAAACTTGATTAATTGATCTAAAAACTCCCAATTAGGTAGTAATTAGGTCGACTAACAATCCTTAATCCACAATTTGCTCAAACAACAACAACAAATCAGTATTCTGATTGAATTTCTGTTCGAATATGAAGAACAAAGTTTGAACACTAATTTGATAAATTTCTCAGAGTTGAACGAATTGAACACAAAATTTTAATTCAAATCATGTTTCTATTGGTGAAACACAACTAGAAACAACAACTAATTGATCAAATTGCAATCTATCATAGATTTCAAGTGATTCAAAGAGCTCAAAATGTCGATAAGCTCTGATCACTGAACTGAAGGCTCTGATACCAATTGATCGGTTCAAAAGGATCGAATCTGTGATGATATCATAATGCATTGATCAATTCCAACACAAAGTAATCAAACACATGCAATCACATCAAAAAAATTCATAGATTTCATTGATAGCAAATGCACAGGATACAATGTGTAAGGGTTACAATTCGTCTAACTAATTCTAACTGTTTCTTAGATCTCTCTTGTCTAGATGTCTAGATTCTTTATTCTTCCTTGCACATACATAAAATATCCTATTTATACTATCAAGAAACAAAGGAACATATATTTACAAATAAGGCCCTATACTATGACAAAAAACAACATAAAGACAAAATGTTAATCTTTCAAGAAGTCTAACATAGACTTCAATATTTACATTGACATATATGCGGTGATATTTATCATGTTTTGATATTTATCACTTTTCTTAAGTCATCACCTTGCAGATCATCCTCAGGATAAGGTTCTTGAGAGTCTTTTGTGTAAACAAATCCTCTATCAGGACCATCAGATGTAATTAGAATATAAGGTCCTTTCTCTATTGACTTCCATAAGTCAGTGTCAATAGAGTTTTGATGATGATTCAGTCTTAAAGACCAGTTCTTGAAATCAGCTCTGCTCTTTAGTTTTGGAACCCTGTTCTCAGAATCTTTAGACTTAACCATTTTGTATTTTTGAATTTATGAAAAAGACTTGTTTTTGTTGATTTTAAGTTTTGAATTAAAAACTATGTAATGAAAATATTTTTGGATTTTAGTTTCTGAAAAAATTTCTAAGTGTAAACTGATAAGTCTGAAAGCTGAAGCGCCTGAATAGTTGTCAATCACCTACACAGTAGTGAAACGCCTACACAGTTCTCAAACATCTGACTTTGAAGTAGAAACGCCAAGGGAATGCCTTAGTAGAATTCTAAAAACGCCCAACTGAAATGTGCCTGAACAGTGGAAATGCGCCCAAACAGTGGTTAAACGCCTGGGTGTAAAACGTCCACACAATTCTAATGCGCCTAAACAGTTTAAATGTGCCTAGAATTACTTTCTTTCTGCAAAGTCACCATGTGTCCAAACAGTCTCGAAACATCTCAACAGTGGTCAAACGCCTGATCTGAAACGTCTACACAGTATCAAAACGCGCAAATTGTGGATATGCGCCTAGATACTTAGATAATTTTTAGTAGTTTTCAACCATAATGCGCCTAATTCATCAGCTTCAACAAACTAAGATCTTATGAAAATCATCAAACCATGATTAATTGATCTAAAAACTTCCAGTTAGGTAGTAATTAGATGGATTAACAATCCTTAATCCTCAATTTGCTCAAACAACAACAACAATTCAGTATTCTGATTGAATTTCAGTCCAAATATGAAGAACAAAGTTCGAACACTAATTCAATCAATTTCTTTGATTTGAACGAATTGAACACAAAATTGTGATTCAAATCATGTTTCTATTGATGAAACACAACTGAAAACAACAAATAATTGATCAAATTGCAATCAATCACAGATTTCAAGTGATTCAAAGAGCTCAAAATGTCGATAAACTCTGATCACCAAACCGAAGGCTCTTATACCAATTGATCAGTTCAAAAGGATCGAATCTGTGATGATATCATAATGCAATGATCAATTCAAACACAAAGTAATCAACACATGCAAATACATCAAAAAATTCATAGATTTCATTGATAGCAAATGCATAGGATACAAAGCGTAAGGGTTATAGTTCGTTCAACTGACTCTAAATGTTTCTTAGATCTCTCTTGTCTAAAGTCTCTAATCTCGTCTAGTCTCTTGTCTCTTCTCTACCTTGCACATACATAAAATATCCTATATATACTATCATGAAACAAAGGAACATATATTTACAAATAAGTCCCTATACTATGACAAAAAACACATAAAGACAAAATGTTAATCTTCTAAGAGCTTCAACATGTACATAGATTTAATCCCTAACACGTCTATCCATTAAGACTAGATCTCAGAAGTTTACATACCCAATGCAATAATTCCATAGAATATATGAAGATTAAATACTATGGTTATACCTGCTTGATGATCCAATCTCAAAGCACAGAATCCATCACGATTCAAACTAAAATATCAAGAAAATGGTTATTATTAGATAATGATTTAGATGTTTCATGATGAAAATCATCACGAATATGAACAATAGAAACTAAGATCATCAAAATAAACGATTTTCTAATCAGTTAAAGTGTAGATAAACAATACTAGACTAAAATCTAATCTTTAATGAAGAAACAACATCGAAATGTTGTTGATGATGAACTAGATGTAGATGATGATGGCTGAACAAGTAGAAACATGATGGCGGCTAGGGTTTTCTCTAGAGAGAAAACTTGGAGAACAAGAGTAGTGAGAAGAAAAGAATGAAAGAAAAATCAAAGAGGAACCCCCCTCCTTTTGAGCGGCTGCAGCCAAGGGAGGGCCTGAATGTGCCTCTTGGGCCCTTTGCCTGTCTTGTCTAATTCCGCCGTGTCCTTATTCGTGTGTCTCCCAATTTTTGGGTTTTTATATTCTACGTGTTAATACGATTCCAATAAGCTATTATACGCTATATAAAATTATTTTGTTTCATATTTAAAACAAAATTAAGTCTATTTAGTATATTTTAGGCAAAGCACACTAATTTTCAATTTTTATTGTGTTCTTAATGTAAGATATATATTTTTACGTTTTCTAAGTCTTTAGACCAATTCTAAGTAGACAACCATCGTTCCAAGTCCAATCCGATGAACTTCCACTATCACCATGTACAAGGCCCATTAGAACATATTAAGCCCATAATGCATGGTTCTAATATATTATTCTCAGATCAAGTTAATATTAGATGAACTTTAATGTCGAAGTCAAAGAGTCAAAGTCAAAAAGTCAAAGGTCAATGCACCTATTTTGGTGATGGATGTCAAAGTATCCCCTAGTTGGGAGAATTTCATCCTGAAATTTAGCCGTAGTTATCAACTAAAATGCCTTTCGTGAATAGGTGAGGGTACTTAGTCCTCAATTGATCTTCCCACGCACAGGTAATATTTAGATTCTCACTTGAGTTCCGTTTAACCTTTATGTTAGGGATTCTACTACTCCTCAAAGATCTTAATTTTCTTATCCATAATCTACACTAGATCTGCGATGAATTGAAGAATACCTTTCACTTGAATTTCTTCCATCCACAAGAAACCATTTGACTTTTAGCATATGGAGTGTGACAACCCCGATTTTAGGCCTAGAAAATTTTTTTAGAAACCATAACGGGCCACCCAACGATCACAACAGAAGCCCATGTAATGGGACTGACAAGATCAAACTTCTAGACATGTATACACACACACCCCATAATGGGCTTAGGCCCATCAAACTTTAAACTGGTCATTGGGACACACTGCTAAATGGGTGTGACCCACGAAACCCTAATTGGCCATTGGGCCATGTTATGAGATTGTTCTTGAACTACCGACACTACTGGGCTTTAGGCTCCATGTCCTAGTGAAACTATGTGCCAATTAGACTAATAAATGAAAGCTACATAAATAATCCTAAGTCATTAAGCCGTCTGCTGTGAACACTTAGATACGCATGCATGTTCGCTATTAACTTGGATGTCCGATGTGAACACTTTAGTCATCCGCTGTGAACACTTTAGTCATCCGCTGTGAACACTTTAGTCATCCGCTGTGAACACTTTAGTCATCAGCTATGAACACTTTAGTCATCCACTGTAAACACTTTAGTCATCCAATGTGAGCACTTTTGTCATCCGCTGTGAGCATTTTAGTTATCTGTTGTGAGCACTTCAGTCATCCGCAATGAACACTGACTGGGTTTGTGAATGATATTCTCGGTTGATGTGACTTAACCTAGGATCGAATATGCAGACTAAGTAAGTAATATAGTTGCGAAATTACTATATTACAAAACAGTTGAAACTGAAATAAATGCGAGTGAATGAAGCACATGAACACCAAAGTCAAAGATGTATAATAATAATGTTATAACTGTTGAAGTTGAAAATCTTACAAAGTTAGGGTAAGAAACCCTATTCATAGGCATACACATTGCTAGTACAAAAGACTAAACTACGCCTGATCTATACATGAGAATCTAGTCTAAGTACAAAATAAACATAAACATTTGTAAGTTGTTCATCCGCATTAGTTCATGCGGATAAACATGTCTTCATCAGCATTTGTTGTCTTGTCATCAGCATTAACTTAGTTTATCTGCATTAGTTTATGCGGGTGAACAAATCTTGTCAGCATTTCATTTGTTCATCCACATAAACTAATGTGGGTGAACAAGTCTTGTTCAGCATTTCCTTTTGTTCATTCGCATGGACTAATGTAGGTGAACAAGATATCAGCATTTCTTCTGTCTTCATCCGCATTAGTTAATCGCATTAGTTAATGCGGGTGAACAAATACTTGTCAGCATTTGTTCACTAGTCATCCGCATTAACAAATGCGGGTACTTCACACTTAGCTTTTTCTTGTCTTTTGTTCTTTTGTAAATAAGTTTTCTGTTGTGATGTTTTCCAACCAAAACAACCTCCAACCACCTGTTAAGTTGGCAAGTATGATCCTTTCAGGGTCTAACAATACTCCCCCTAAGGATGGTGGTGGTGGTGGTGGTTGTGATGATTCTGGTGGGTCTTGATATGATGTCTTCTGTTTGACTGTTGTTGGAGAGATTATTGTTGCAGCTTCATCAGGTACTATAGGTTTTGCCATAGAAGGGTCCAGGATTGCCTTTATCATGTTGGAAAAATCCTTTCCCTCTTTTATCTTGTCTCTGCTCAGCACATGAATCTTCATCTCACTCATGGTATGGATTGCTGCAATAAGCATTTGTTTCAAGGAGATGGGTTCCCAAACTGAAATTGATGATAACCCATCTCTATGAATCAGGAGGGAACCATCCACATGCACTTCAAGCTTGACAATGTTTCCCATCTGCAGTGGCAGTTTCTTCTTCCTTCTTTGTTCTCTTTTATTGATTTTTCTATCAAAGGCCATTTTGAGAATCTTGATACACTTAAGCATAAACTCTAAATCATCTTCAGCAGCCTTATTATTGAGGGGTTTGATGTGTCTTGTGTAGATGTAGTGCATATAGGATTCATCAAGCAATCTCACTTCATAACCACTAAAGATTGTAATCTCAGGAGCTTCTTTTCCTCCCCATTTCCTCTCAACAACCAATTCATAGGTTTCCTTATCATAGAACACATTGGAAATTGGTTTGGTCTTGTTTGTTCCAGCAATCAATTTTCTTTTTAATGTTTCTGTTGGTTTCACATGCAGCTCTTGGGATACCACCTCTTCAGCCTCTCTTTTTCTTCTCTGTTCAAAGGGATTCCTGAATGTTTTGTCTTTTCTAGTACAGATGGATTTTAAAGACTTGAAGTTATTAGTTCTCTTAAACATCTTAAGTATATCCACAAACTCATAACCCCTGTACATCCCATCATGATTGATTAGGTCCAGATCAGCCAATTCTTTTAAATCATGGACCTTCATAGCATTAACCAAGGCTGTATATTCAGTAAAGAACTACACCAGGCCTGAGATTCTCTTCACCAAGAACATGTTCCAACTGCTATCGTACTTCCATGCAATAATTTTGACATCTGTTTTGCCTTTGGGAGTAGAAACCCCTCTAATCATCTTAGCAGTGGTCAAACCTTCTTGAAGTTTCAGTTGTGAAGGTTCAATGAACCACTCTGGATTTTTGTGCAGAATATGGGCCAGAACATCTTTGTCTTTTGTTGTTAATTTTACATCTTGTGCAGATGTTCTTGTTCTGGTCTTCTTCCCAATCACTTCTTCTTCAAGGGATTTCAGCCTAGCTCTTTTCTCATTAATCACTTTCAACATGGCAGCCCTTAGTGAATTGGTTTTCATGTTCCCAAGCTTTCTTTTTGTAAATCACTATTTAGAAAGATAATCCTTCATCTCCCTATCTGTCATACTGTAGGGATTAGGATATGTTGTTTGGGTGTCATCCTTCTTTTTAGGCTTTGTGATACTAGGTGTTGGCTTGACAGTCTCTTTCTCCTTCTTATATTCTGTGACAAAGGATGGGTCCAACAACTTTTCCATCCTTTTCACCTCCTCAACAATCCCTTCATAGGTCATGCTAAACACGACATCAGCATCATATCCATGGTTGATCAAGAACATGGCATGTATCATAAGATTATTAGTCTTAGCCTTCTCTACCATACTATCCACAGATGGTTCAATAATTGTAGGACTGTCAACAGCAGAGGGTTTTTCAATTTTTTCATCCTCAATCTCTCCTTCTTCCAACATTATCACTTTAAGAGTTTGTTGTAACTCTTTCTATGCTTGTTCATGTTCATCTAAGAATTCAGCAATTGCTGCTAAACTCCTAGGATCATCTTTAGCTTTCTTCTTTGGTTGTTCTTCCTCAACCATATGAAGTTTTCCCTTTGCTTTTTCAGTCAAGTACTTTCTTTTTTTCTTGTATGTAATTACTCTGGGTCCTGATGTAGATGCTACATCAGCTTTGGCCTGTTGTTTTTCCTCAATAGCCTCTATTTCAACAATGATTTCCTGTTGTTCAGCTTCTTTTCTGTTCTTTTTAGTTGTTTCTCTTTCTTTAAACTCTTCACAAAGGTTTTTGATCAAATTCTGCTATTCAACAGTTAAGGTAACAGCAGGAACAAGCTGCAGCCTGAGTTCTTCTTCTATTGGGACAGGGTGTGGTGGAATTACAACTATAGAATCACAAGGGGATTTAGTGTTTTTAATGTAATCCCAGAATTCCTCATCTATAATGAATTCACTTGAAGAATATCTGTCCATATCTTCCATCAAATCTTTTATCATAGCCTCATCTTTAGTAGATGGATCAGAATGTACTACCATATCCCAGCTATCATTATCCCTAACACCACTTGTTTCTTCCTAATGTGAGGGTACTTCCTTTTCTATTTCCTCAGCTTCATAGTCTGTTGCTTCTCTTCCAACTTTAGCTTTTAATTGGGCAATCAATTCCAATTCAACAATTCTTTTATTCAAAACATCATTTTGTTTGTTCAGATCAGCAATGATTTTTGTTTGTATCTCTATCAGGTGTTCTTGATCTTCCATAGCCAGAGTTTGAATAGCTATATTGTCCACATGACCACTGATTTCTTCTCTAGCCATCTCTAATGAAGCTTTGAGCTTTTTGATCTCATTATCCTTTTCTTTCATATCAGCTTCATACTTGGCTTTCAATTCTTTTAGTTCCTTTTCTTTTTCATCCAGTTCTAGAATCCTATCATTGATGATTCCAGCCCTTCTATCCAGTGTCTTTTCCATTTTAGAAACTTTATGTATCAAATCAGATATCATCCTGTCTTTCTCATCTGGTCCGTTTATCTCAGATTCAACAAAACTTTCTAAGGGACCCTCCTCTAAGATCATTTGTATCTCAGGTAGTGGTGCAAATTGTTGATAATCCTCCTCATCACTAGATGATTCAGAAGAATCTGATGAACTGGTAGATTCACCAGATCCATCAGAGGTAGTAGTAGCTTCATGTGAGGAGCTGTTAGAGGATTCTTCATGAATGTGAATGGGAGAAAATGGAGGAGACATAATTGGATCAAACCTAAAAGGGGAGTGAATCTCAGCATCATGTATGGAAGGCTCAATATGAAGATTGCCACCTACATCAACATGTGCTGACATTGGCCTCAATATTTCTTCTTGTGTTGTTGCATGCTCATCAGCAATTTGTTGATTTAGAGCAGCAGGCTGTTCTTCAACTGTTTCTTGTATTGGTTCTTGGACATCTTCTTGAATTTGTTCCACAACAATAGGAACATCATGTTGGTTATCTCTTTCTTGTACATAAACAGCAGCCTTTTCTTGAATAGGTTCCTCAATAGGAACATTCTCTGGTGCTTGTTCCTCAATAACATGAACTTCTTCTTGAGCCTATTCCTCAACCAAAGAAACATCTTCTTGTTGATTAATCTGTTGTTGCATCCATGGTAGTAGTGGAAAGAAAGCACCACTATAAAAGTTCCTTGGATCCCTTTTCTTGATATACTTGTAAGACTTGGCATTATAGTAAGGGACATCCAGAATAGGACCTTCTAGTGCAATGTTAGGGAAAGCTTCATTGATGAAGCACTGGATAAATCTTGGATACATGAGAAACATATGTCTTCTTCCCTCTTGAATGTTGGAAACAAGACCATTGAATACATAGGCTGACATGTTGATTGGTCTGTTTAAGCACAGTGCACATATAAGAGAAGATGTTATCAATGGAATGTCATTCCAACCAGTCTTTCTTTTGGATACAGAATGTTGGACATAGTGTATCAGAAATCTCCATTGTAAGTCAACTAGTCCTTTGACTATTTGTTTTGCTTCAAACCCTCCTTCATATCCAATATTGGCAAAGAAAGTCATAATGTCATCATCATCAAACTCTATAGGGGAGTTGGCATCATCACCAAACTGTAGACACTGTCTCACAGTTTGTTCTGAAATAACCAAAGTGTGATCATCAGTGATTCTTCCTGAAATAACTTTTGTGCCATCAACCTCTAGTACTTCAGCATTTCCCCAGAATGATCTTATGTAGTTCTCATATATGAATGGTCTGACAGTGATAGCATGAGCTACCCTTGTAGCAGCAATGAATCGGATCATATCCCTTAGTCCTTCTGCTTCTGGGGCATCAGGATTAAGAAAGCCACTGACATTGTGGAGTTTACTCCAAGTCAGATTAGCCATATGAAATCTGCAAAAGATATGAATGAATTAGTGAACATTATGAAAATATATCTCAAATGAATATTAATTGAGTTTGATTTGTCAAATTTTGACTTTTCAGGTCAAAATTTAGTGTTTGCATGTTACTGTTACATTAGGTGGTTTGACCTAATTTTGATTTTAAATGGTGAACAACTCAAAATTTTGTCTTTTCTGTAAGAGTTGTAATGATGTTGATTGTGTTTCAAAAGTTTTACATTCCAAACAGTTGATTAGGTTTCAACATTGTCATGGAATTGTCTCCCCTGTTCATCGATGTCTGAGTTATACTTTGAACCAAAGTAAATCCTTGTTATTTACACTAACATTGGTTTTAATGAACTCTATCATTCATGTAAACCTATTGTTCTTGAGTGTATTTTAAGAATTTCTTAAAATTAGGGTTTCACGACTCAGTATTTTGTTCGACTGTTGAAGGTTTTTTAGATTCTGATGATCACCTTTTGTTTGTCAACACTTCGATTCAACAGACACTTTGAGATGTTTTGATGGTAAGTCTTGAACACAGTGATCTTTGATTGAGAAGATTTGAATTTTGAATTTTGAAGAAGAACAGTATATGGCACTCGTCTCACTATAAAAAGATCACTCAAAATTTGAAAAGTAATAAATGACTCACATTAAATGAGTATTTACAGTACATCTCATAATTTTCACGAAATTTACAAGTGCTGAAAAGTTCTATACTGTAGCAAATGTGCATAGAGAATTTATGTGTGCCCATTTACTGTAGCAAATGCTGATGAACAAATTAACTGTCAGCATTTACTGTAACAAATGCGGGTGAACAAGTTAACTTATCAGCATTTACTGTAGGAAATGTGGGAGAACAAATGACTTGTCCGTATTTACTGTAGCAAATGCGGGTAAACAAGTTAACTTATCACGCATTTACTGTGATGAGTTGAATTGTCTGCATTTACTGTAGCAAATGAGGAAGAACACTTTGTTGTCCGCATTATTTTTACTTGTACAAAAATAGTTACCCGCATTGGTTAAATGATGGTTACCTTCACCCGTATTAACCAATGCTCTTACCCGCATTGAATTTTGAACTTGTCAAAAATTAATGTAGTTGCAGTGGATGATTCTAACTGGTTTTGCACAGCTGTTTCTGATTTTATGAAGATAAGTCTGCATCATTGGTGCTTTATAAAGATTTAGCAGATTCTGAGATAGTCATTTCTTGCTTGGATTGACGTGTATCCTTGATGTGATACATGATTCCCAGTTTATGGTATAATTTCCATACAGACACTATGTGCATCTTCTGAAGCAGTTTATGGTATAATTTCCATACAGACACTATCCATTTTGATTTTAAACAATGTTGCCTATTTTACAATTGCAAATTTAATGTTTTTGTAAATATTTCCTTTTAAAATTTTACTACTCCCCCTAAAGTTTATATCCATATAGGATAAAACTTTCCACAAATTTATAAAATTTAAGGACAATATTTTAGAATTTTGATTGTTTTGCATATCTGTAAATGTAGAAATTTTGTACTATTGTTTGAAATTTTGGGATCATATCAATCTTATCTTTCATAAGTGCAAATTGTCATGAACTTATTGATTGATGGTATGTTTGTCCTCTAAAACTCATTCTTGGTCAATATTGTAATGCATGTGATTATTATCATGTTTTGATTGGTTTAAACATTTAACATGAACCTCACACCCATAAGCATAGCAAGATCAACTATCCTCATGTATTGTATGGTAGAACTTTCTCAAAACTTTCAGTACCAGGTGATTTAAATTATGAAATCTCATTCATTTTGGTAAGGGGGATCCACATTGGGATTCTTTTACCTGATCCTTATTTTTGTATGATTCACATTGGGATTCTTTTTGCTCTTCACTTTGGAAGGTGATCCACTTTGGGATTCTTTTTGTTCATTCACTTGGAATGTAATATTTTGTTTTATTTGTCACCCTGATCGGATGTGTTCCTCATTGGGACTCTTTTTGGATCTTGACATCAGCACTATATGCTTGTTTCTCCAGGTCTTTGCTCAGCAAAACAAAGGAGAAACTGATGTGAATGAAATTCATAAGGTATCATGACCTGGTGTGTTTAGGTTACTACACATACATACACTAGGATAGGTTAGATACTTACATGCTCTAAGATGATGCATTCACAGTTGAATATGATCTTTAGTTTATCGCAACATTTATCTTCTATTCCAAGTTGAGCCTACCCGCATATCAGGTAAGTCATGTCAGTCTTTCAAGATATTGAATTAAGCATAGTGAATGATATAACGACTGTAATTATATCATTTCCCAAAGAAGTACAAATCATGAACTTCAACAAAAATTTATTTCTTTTTGTAATTTTGTGAATTTTTTTGATGTTTTTGTAAATTTTGATTTTTTTACTCAAGGTTAATCATGCCGATTGATTGGACTAAGAATTCAAACCGACTTGGGTCAAATGCCTTAGTAAACAAATCAGCTAGCTGATTGTTTGTGTTAACCTGAATCAGCTTGATTAAACCTTTTTCAGCACAGTCTCTCAAAAAGTGATTTCTAATTTCAATATGTTTTGTTTTTTAGTGCTAAACTGGATTGTTTGTTATGAAGATAGCAGCAGTGTTGTCAATATGGATTGGTGTTTGCAAGAAATTATAACCATAGTCAAGCATCTGGTTTTGAATCCAGAGAACTTAAGAACAACAAGCTGATGCTGCAATGTATTCAGCTTCAGCTGTCGATACAGAAACATTGGTCTGTTTCTTGCACTGCCATGACACCAATCTGGGACCAAGAAATTGACAACCGCCAGACGTGGACTTTCTGTTGAAATTGCATCCCCCGAAGTCACTGTCTTTGTATGCATAGAGATTGAAGTCTCCTTCCTTAGGATACCATAATCCAAGAGCAGGTTTGCCCTTAAGATATCTGAATATCCTCTTGACTGCATTCACATGAGATTCCTTAGGATCTACCTGATATCTGGCACAAACACAAACACCAAACATAACATCAGGTCTACTGGCTGTTAAATACATGAGTGAACCAATCATGGATCGATAAAGAGTCTGATCCATAGATTTGCCATCTGTGTCTGGACCAATCTTCACTTTTGTATCAACAGGTGTTCTGATGGACTGACAGTCTGCAAAGTGAAACTTCTTCAACATGGATTCCACATATTTTGACTGGTTGATGAAGATTCCACTGGATGTTTGTTGTACTTGAAGACCTAGGAAGAATGTGAGTTCTCCTATAGCACTCATCTGAAATTTTGAATGCATAAGATCTTCAAAGTCTTTGCAGAGTTGTTTGTTGGTGGAGCCAAAGATGATATCATCCATATAAATCTGGACAAGCAGTATCTCATTCCCTTTTCTCTTTCTGAATAAAGACTGATTAATCTTTCCTCTTTCATAACCATTGTCAAGAAGAAAGGATGATAGAGTCTCATACCATTTCCGAGGGGCTTGATGTAAGCCATACAATGCTTTGTCAAGCTTGTATATCCTGTGAGGGAAATCAGGATCCTCAAAGCCTGGTGGTTGACTCATGTAAACTTCTTCAGCGATCTTTCCATACAAAAATGCATACTTTACATCCATTTGATAAACTGTGAATTTCATGGATGCAGAGTATGCAAGAAAGAGTCGTATGGCTTCTAATCTGGCAACAGGAGCAAACACCTCGTCATAATCTATTCATTCTTCTTGTGTATAGCCATGTTCTCCCAACCTTGCTTTGTTTCTGATGACAATCCCTCTGTCATCAGTCTTGTTTCTGTAAAGCCATATGGTGCCGATAGGGTATTGATCTTCAGGAAGATCCACCAGTTGCCATACTTCTTGTTTCTTGAATTTTAGCAATTCTTCCTGCATTGCCTCAATCCAGCTATTGTCTTGAAGAGCCTCTTTAATGTTTTTAGGTACAGTTAGACACAGAAAACAAGAAAACAAACAGATGTTTGCAATACTTGACTTGCTTCGTGTCACCCGCTCGTCTAAATCACCAATAATGTTGGACACTGGATGATTCTTGTGTGTCCTGGTACTTGGAATCAAATCACCAGCAATGGACACATCAAGATTAGAGACATTCAGATCATCTTGGTGAGAGGCATCTTGTGGTGGTGATGTAGGAGAATGATGAAATGAATCAGAAGGTTCAGCATCTTCAGTTTCAGCAGCACTTTAGATACTTTCATCATTTGAATTTCTATTGTTTTCAACTGGAGCACATGTTGGTTTAGGGTTTCTCACTTCAGTTGATGGTTCAGTAGAAGAAGAAGGCATTGAGCTATGATCAGCCTCAGTTGAAATACTTTGATGTGGAATAACTGGTCTCACAGGATCTGCTTGTAGTGGCACTTCCTTATTAGCTTGATCAACAGAAGAAGGTGGAATCATAGGAAAATCAGTCCTTCTATCCACTGAGCTAGAGGATCCTGCATTTGACAAGTTAAACTGATTAAAAGATCTTGTAAACGAATCAATATCAAACAACCAATCAGGACCGTTTGATGATTTGGGAAAAGAATGCTCATTGAATTGAATGTTTGTTGATTCATCAATGATGTGTAATCTAGGATTAAACACCCTAAAAGCCTTTAAAACAGAGGAATATCCCACAAAGAATCCCTCGTCAGACTTAGGAGCAAACTTTCCTAAATGGTCTCTAGTGTTCAATATTGAAACCGGACATCCAAATGACTTCAAAAATCCAATAAATGGTTTTCTGTTAAAAAGAAGTTCATAAGGAGTTTTATTGTTTTCTTTAATAATCAGAGTTCGATTTTGCACAAAACATGAAGTGTTGATAGCTTCAGCCCAAAATGTAATAGGCAGTTTTGCATCTGCCAGCATTGTTCGTGCTGCTTCAATTAGTGTTCTATTCCTCCTTTCAGCCACTCCATTTGGTTGTGGAGTCCGATCTGCATTGAATTGATGAACAATGCCTTCGTGTGTGCAAAATGAACTAAGATCCTCATTTTTGAATTCTGTCCCGTTATCACTTCTGATTGATTTTACCTTTAAATCAAGTTGATTTTCTATTTTTGTGATAAAATCTTTTATTATTTGGGACACCTCGTTTTTATGAAGTAAAAAGAAGACCCATGTAAATCGTGTAAAGTCATCTATGATCACCAAACAATAGTGCTTCTTTCCAATACTCATGACATGAGTTGGACCGAAGAGATCCATATGAAGTAACTTCAAAGGAGAATTGTTTGTGTTCACAAGCTTTGGCTTATGAGAGGATTTATGCTGTTTTTCTTTAAGACATGCAGTATAGTGATCAACAAAATGAAATTCTTTTTGAGGTAGACCAATTACATGGTTTCCTTTGACCAATCTGTTCATGTTTTAAAGTTTGTGTGTCTTAAATGTCTATGCCAAAGTTGTGACTCATCAAAAGATGCTTTAGACAAAAGACATGTCTCTTCTGACGGATGAGCAGAATTAAGGATCAAGACATAGGTGTTATTCTTCCTCGGTGTCTTCAAGACAACCCATTCTTCAGGAATGTAAAATCCTGGTTTCAGAGTGTAGCAATAAGTGTCTGTGAAGTGAGTGGAATATTTCTTGTCACAGATCTGAGACACGCTAAGCAGATTGAAGTTCAGTGGCTCGCAGTAGTTCACTTTATCAAAGCTCAGCAATCCATTTTTCACAGAACCTTCTCCTGTAATTCTACCACCTTGTGAATCTTCTCCAAATGCTACAGTAGTTCCTTGAATATTCTTGAAGTCATGAAGGAGGGAACTGTCTCAAGTCATGTGTCGGGAGCATCCACTGTCCATATACCATAAGCTATTGGACCTGAATGAATGACCCTACAAGTACAAAAAGAACTAGTTAGAATAAGGAACCCAAGCCATAATGGTCTTGGGTTGTCCTTTTGCATCAATCACTGTTATCCCGTGATTTCAGCATATTTCTAATACTTTTTTGAAGTTTGATTTCATCAATTTCATCTGATGTGTCAGAAGAGTATATAAAACTTTCCTTTTGATTTTTGTGTAATGGTTGTGTTGGAGCAAAAGAACCAATGAGCCTGATCAGAAAAACCTTTAAGTCCCACGGACATTACAACTGAAGTAGTCTGCAACAGCTGAAGACATCAACTGATAACAAGAGCTGAAGACAAAGTCTGAAGTGAAAGAGCTGAAGACAAAGTCTGAAGTGAAAGAGCTGAAGACAAAGTCTGAAGCTAAAGAACTGAAGACAAAGACTGAAGACCAAGTTTTAGATGTTGTCACAACAGCTGAAGAAGACCTCTTCAGTAGTTGTGATGGTTTTCTTTCAGTAGTTTTATGTTTCTTGTAATCAGTACTTGTAGTTTCAGTAGTTTTAGTTTCATCTTGTACTTAGCACTCTTAGATGTTCTCAGTTGTTGTGAACATTCTCAGTAGTTTGCTTACTTTCAGTTGTTTGTAATAATTCTGTTAGATGTCACTATCAAGTGACATCAGCAGACGTCACATTCCGCTATATAAGGAATGTTGACCTAATTGTAAGGTGTGATGCCCTGCATAGCTATAGCAAACATAGAAAAGCTTAGCAGCCGCCATACCAAAGCATGTGTGCATGAATGATATTATCCATTTTGAGAAGAAAACCCTCTTCCTCTATAACCGTGTACTGTTCCATTGAATATCTATTGTGTTCTTGCTATATTTGTCTAATTCTTGTTCTAATTCCACTGCGACTCAACTCTAATTGATCAAACTTAGATCGCTGATCCTGACAAATGGTATCAGAGCAGGTTAATCATTGATCGGTTTAACAATTGATCATTGAAATTGCTATTTCGATATCTAAAGTTTGATCGAATTAGCATATTTGCAAGAATTAGTTATAGAGATTGGTCTTCTGCTGCTTCTGGTTAGTCAATTTGAGTTTCTTCTTGGCTCATATTGAGTTTGTTGTGTTTGTGTGCTAAATCTTTTGAAACTTGATTGAATTGGTTTGAATCTGAGAATGACTACTCCTCCTAATGACCCTCACAATACTGGCTCCTTAACCAAGCCTCCGATGCTGGTTAGGAGTGAGTATAACATATGGCAACGAAGAATGCTCCATCACCTGTCTGTTAACAGTTCTGGTTGTTGGACATCTGTGGTTCACGGTCCACACAAGCCTATGGTGAACAATCCGGAGACCAACCAAATGGTTCCGAAGAAGAAGGAGCAATACTCAGATGAAGATCGTAAACTGTTTGAGATTGATGCTAAAGCCCATGGAATTCTGGCCATGGCACTGCCTAATGAAATCTATTCTGGGCTTATGCATCATGAAACTGCTCATGACCTCTGGAATGCTTTGAAGGAACAATTCGGAGGAACTGATGAGGTCTTAGCAAACAACAGAGAAATCCTCGCCCAACAATATGAGACATTCTCTCATAGGAAGGGTGAGACACTGACTCAACAGTTTGAGCGTTTCTCCTGCTTGATCTCTGAGCTGAAAATGGTCAAGCATGAGTATACTAACAGCCAGATGAACAACAGATTCCTTAGATCACTGCCTGAGAGATGGGACACATACACCATTGTCCTATGCTCCAGTGCAAATCTAGATAGCCTATCTCTTACCCAACTCCATGGGAAACTGCTTACATTTGAAAGAGAGATAGAGCAGAAAAGGAAACTGGCATCATCAGGAAAGCTCACTTATGACTTTGTACCAGGGAACACTGCCTTGGTCGGTCATGAGTCAGAATGTGCTGGATCTGAAAGCCATTATGATGAGCATATTGATTTCTCTTCAAACAGTTCTGATCATGCATTTGTTGGTGTTGACAGTCATTCTGGGTGTAATAGTGATAATTTATGCTTTATCATGGATGATTTGATGGGTATTGCTGATGATGATTTAGAAGAGATGGATATTTTGAGCCAAATGGCCTTGATCAATATCAGATCTCAAAAGTTCTACAAGAGAACTGGTAGGAAATTTCCAGGACTCTCTGGCAAAACCAAAGTTGGTTTTGACAAGAGTAAGTTGAGGTGTCACAAATGCCACAGGCTTGGGCACTTTGCAAGAGAGTGTAGATCAACTGGATCTAACTCCTCGCACCCTTTGTGACCTTTCCAAGCAATAGTTCACAAAACAAAGGGCAACATCCTGCTAGTTCTGGTCATCACTCACAACCTCAATCTTCTGCATATTTTGTCCCTCAGGGTCCAATGCCATATCCATATCCCTGCTATTACATGCCACAGCCAAATCCAGTTCAAGTTCCTATAGCACAACAACCTCAAGCCCTACCTGAGCCTCAATCATCTCCATCACAATCTCAACCTCATCACAGCTTCTTCACACCAGGAGTTGTTGACTGGAGCAGCTCACCAGATGATCTTTCTGGTTTCAATGAGCAATAATTTGCTGGTGCTGGTCAACATGGTGGTGAACATCCTTTTGGGAATCTTGCTCTCATGGCCCTGGAGTCTGAGGGTTCCTGCTCTAATGCATCATCTTCACAGGTAACCCAGGTATCTTCTGAGGCTAAAGCCAAGTTATGTTCTGAATCATGCATAGCTGCCTTTGTCTCTATTAGAGAGGCAAATGTAGCTTTAATCAATCAAAATCTTGAGCTTGAGAAAACTATTTCCAAAAGAAAAGCTGAGTATGAGTCTGCTCTTAATGACAAAGATGATGAGATTTACAAGCTTAAATGCCAACTTAATGATGAAAAGGCTAAGGTAGAGGTCATACTTGAGAACCACAGAAATCTCAAAGAGACACTTGCAGCTACCCAAGTTGAGTGTGACCGCTGGGTAACATCCTGCAAGGGATTTGAAATGCTTCTCAGCAAGCAAACAGCTTCAAATGTGAAGTTTGGAATAGGTTACAATCATACTGCACCACCTATGATTTTACTTCAAAATCAATAGTAAAATCTGAAGGTGAAAGTAATTTCCAAACCACATCATCATGTGATTCATCCTCAAATGATAATACAAAATCAGAGGATGAAGTCAGTGTTAAGATCTTAGCAAATCAATTGCCTGATGGTTTAAATGCTGATAAACACATGAAGCTGAGCAATTCAGATGTTGTCCCTCAAAGTACTCCAAGTACTGAAGGCAAGTCACAACATCTGAAAAGCATTTCAAATCTGCTGAAATAAAAGGATTAACAACTGCTGAGGAATCTATCATACGGTCTTTCAGGACGGATAGAGAACAGCTGAAGAACAAGTCTTCAGTTGTTACCGATCCTTCAGTACTTAACACAAGTACTGAAAGGAGGAAAGTACTGAAGATCACACCTTCAGTAGTTTCCACTTCAGCAGTTGATCAATCCAAGATGAAGAATAAGCCATGTGAAATATGTGGTAAATTCAATCATCTATCTGATGAATGCTGGTACAAAAAGGGTTCCAAACTCAACAGAGATAAGCTCAATAAAGAAGAGATTAATAAAATGAAAAATGAGTTTGAGACCAAGTTTGTACCACAGTCATCTCAAACTGATAAACCCAAGGCCTCGCTAAAATCCAAAAGAAGGATGGGGTTTATCAGAAAACAGCTGATAGTGTTCCTCATGATAAACATCAGACTAAGTCTGTGAATTTCAAGGAGGAAATGGTGGGTCACAGGAACTCATCAAAAACAGACCCAAAACCAAAAAGGTTTGGGTCTCTAAAGCTAACTAGTTTCTTATGATAAATGCAGGGTTCTTCAGCATGCCAAAGAAGCATCTGGTATGTAGATAGTGGAGGATCTATGCATATGACTGGGAGCAGTTCTCTTCTTAATGACTACTCTCAAGGAAAGAAGGGATTTGTCTCATTTGGAAATGATGCTAAGGGTTACATCATCGGGAAAGGATTTGTGTCAAATGGAGAAATCAGATTTGATGATGTTAACCATGTGGAGAATCTTAAGTATAATCTACTGAGTGTCAGTCAGATGTGTGATAAAGGGCATGTTGCACTTTTCACAAGCCAAAACTGCCGGATTCTGTCTTTCAAAGTTCTGAGGCTGATTGACAAGGTATTGGATGAACATACTCTCCTGAAGGCCAACAGGATAGGAAAGTATATGCCTTGGATTTGTCAAAGAAGATTGATTTAAAAGGTCATCCTTGCCTGTTCTCCAAGGCCTCTCCTCAGAATCTAAACTGTGGCATAGAAGGCTGGGTCATGTTAATCTCAAAAACATAAATCAGCTGATCCACAATAGTTTAGTGAGAGGTCTACCAATAAAGGAGTTCCACTGTGATGAAACCTGCACTGCTTGTTTAAAAGGAAAACAACACAAAGTTTCATTCCCTCCTATAAAGAACCAAAGTCCACTGCCTGCTTGCAATTACTGCACATGGATCTCTTTGGTCCTGTGAGAGTAATGAGCATGGCAAAGAAGAAATATGTCTGGTAATTGTGGATGATTACTCCAGATTTGTATGGACCTTCTTCTTGCATTCAAAGGATGAGGCTGCTCAGACAATTATTAACTTTGTGTTGTATGTTGAGAAGCAGTATTCCCTATCAGTCAAGTGTATAAGAAGTGATAATGGAACTGAATTTAGAAACCATACACTTGATGATTTCTACCTTTCAAAAGGAATCAAGAGGTAGTATAGCATCCCAAGGACTCCAGAACAAAATGGAGTAGTGGAGAGAAAGAACAGGACCCTAATTGAAGCTGCAAGGTCCATGTTGGCTGACTCTGGTTTGCCACTGACCTTTTGGGCTGAAGCTGTCAACACAGCATGCTATGTGCAAAATAGAGCTTTAGTGAATCAGAGGTTGATGAAGACTCCTTATGAAGTTCTACATCATTTGGCTCCTCTAATTTCATTCTTCAGAGCATTTGGGTGTCCTTGTTACATTCTCAACACAAAGGATCAACTCCAAAAGTTTGATTCTAAGGTGGATGCAGGGTATTTTGTTGGGTATTCATCCACTTGCAAGGCTTACAGAGTGTTCAACTGCAGAACAAAGATGGTTGAAGAAACCTTGCATGTGAAGTTCAATGAATCCCCTAAGGACAAAATTCCACAAAACCCTGTGGAGTTGTTTGATCTGGACATACTGCAATATGTTCCTTATCAGCCTCCAGCTGTTGCAGATCATGTGAATTCATCACCTTCTGCAGCTAGTCATCCATCTGGTGGTACTGATGTTGATGATGATCCCAGTACTCACCTATTCAAGTTTAGTGATCAACTGCCAGAGTCTACTAAACTTGATGTTCCTGTAGCTTCAGTAGCACCATCCACAACAAATGCTGATGAGATTTTTGAATCCTCTATTTCATTTGACTTGCCATCTAATACTTGGTTTCAAGAATCTGGATCAACATCTGTTGCTGCTGAGCGTGCTACAAACACTTGCACAGATCTCATAGTGTACCAAGAGCTGAAGAATCACCCAATGTCTCAAATCATTGGTGATATCAATGCTGGTGTCTCAACTAGAAGTCAATTGTCAACTTCTGCTTCTATGCTCTCTTCATCAGTCAGCAAGAGCCAAAGAACTATCATATTGCATTAAGAGATAATGGATGGGTTGATGCCATGCAGCTTGAGCTTCTTCAGTTCAAAAAGCAGCAAGTGTGGGAACTGGTTCCTCTACCCCCAGGTAAGTGTGCAATAGGCACTAAATGGGTGTTTAGGAATAAAACAGATGAAAATGGGCAAATTGTCAAGAACAAGGCCAGACTGGTTGTCCAGGGGTTTTCACAAGAAGAAGGTATTGATTATGATGAAACCTTTGCCCCTGTAGCCAGACTGGAGGCAATTAGATTGTTCTTAGCCTATGCTGCATTCCACAATCTTAAAGTTTTTCAAATGGATGTCAAAAGTGCATTTTTATATGGTAAAATAAAAGAAGAGGTTTATGTGTGTCAACCACCAGGTTTTGAGGATAATAAACATCCTGATTGGGTGTATAAACTTGATAAGTCTCTTTATGGGTTGAAACAAGCTCCTAGAGCCTGGTATGAAACACTGTCAAATTTTCTTCTTCAGAATAATTTCACTAGAGGCTCCATAGATAAAACTTTGTTCATTAAGAAAGTGGTCAGCATAAGCTCCTTGTTCAAATTTATGTTGATGATATTATTTTTGCATCCTCTGATCCACAGTTGTGTGATGCATTTACAAAGTTGATGGAACAAAAATTCGAAATGAGTGCCATGGGAGAATTACAATTCTTTCTAGGTTTGCAAATCAAACAAAAGGCTGATGGAACTTTCATTCATCAGTCAAAATACACAAAGAGTCTTTTGGGAAAGTTTGATTTACAAACTGTAAGCCCTGTTCTACTCCCATGTGCAGCACCACACAACTGGATGCAGATCAGAAAGGTAAAGCTGTTGATGAAACACTTTACAGATGTATGATTGGGTCCTTGATGTACTTAACAGCTTCTAGACCAGATATTATGTTTGTAACTTGTGTTTGTGCTAGATTTCAGGCTGCTCCTAAAGAGTCTCATTTGATTGCAGTCAAGAGGATCTTTAGATATCTTCAAGGTACTCAATCTCTAGGTCTTTGGTATTCCACTAGGCACTCTTGCAAATTGGTTGCTTTTTCTGATAGTGACTATGCAGGGTGTAAAGTAACTAGAAAATCAACTTCTGGTGGATGTCAATTCCTAGGCAACTGTTTGGTTTCTTGGCAGAGTAAGAAACAAACATCTGTTGCTACATCCACTGCTGAAGCCGAGTACATTGCTGCTGCAAGTTGTACATCTCAGGTACTCTGGCTTCAGAATCAATTATTGGATTATGGCATTACAGAGACTAAGACTCCATTACTAATGGATAGTGCTTCAGCTCTTGGTATTGTCAAGAATCCAGTCTAGCACTCTAGGACCAAACATATTGAGATCAGACACCATTTTATTAGGGATTGTTTTGAAAAAGGTCTGATTGATCCAAAGTTTGTTCCTAGTGCTGATGAGCTTGCAGACATATTTACTAAGCCTTTGGACAGTTCAACTTTCCAAAACCTAGTGTTAAGGCTTGGTATGCTGCAGCTAGAATAAGTGACAACTACTGATGATCTCAGTCAACAAGTACTGATGAGCATTCGTATACTATTGTCACAAATAAGTACTGATAAGTTCTTTTATCCTCAGTAGTTTTCATAACTACTGAAGACTAAATTACTTAAAAGTACTGAAGTACTCTATCTGTTGAAAAGAACTGATGTTACACCTACTGATGTCAGTATAACAGATAAGTACTGATGACCAATGAAACGTCTGAAAATCAGACAAAGTCTGATAAGTGTTGAGGTCAGAATGAAACAGCTGATGAGCTAAGAATTGACGACAACAGCTGATGAGAAACTTTTCTCTTCAGTTGTTTCCACAACTGCTGTTTCACTTCATACAACTGAAGCCAAAACCATGTCTTCAGTAGTTTCACAACTACTGATGACTAATACCAAGTCTTCAGTTGTTGCAACTTCTGAAAGTTAATACCAGGTCTTCAGTTGTTTTCAAACAACTGATGACAGCACCAATACTTTCAGTCGTTTTATATCAGCCTTTTCTTACCCTATAAATACCTAAACCTAATTTCAAACGTTTCATTAGCCGTTTTATGTCCTTCACTCTCTCATCAATGGCGACCATGAAACTCAAACCCAGACATAACTGTGTTCCCTACCTCTCGAAATCGGCCTTTTGGAACAAATTTGATAATGCCATCGATCTTATGGTAGATTCCCAGTACAAAACCGCTTTTCTTCTGAATCCTACCATATACCCCGATTCCCTAAGCCAATTCTGGACCAACGTCTCTGTGCAAACTGGTGAGAATGATCGCCAAATCACTCCCCAGTCGTTGGTTAACCACAAACAGGTGGTCATCACTCCAGACATCATTCGACAAATCCTAAATCTACATGATGCCACCTGCGTCACAGAATACCCGAAAGGCACAACTGATATGTCTTTCATCAATAACGGGTATGAAGGAGACTTAAGTGCTTCCACCATTCTGAAGAAGCACTTCCATGATGCTGAACGTCTTATATTCCACATGGTGAATGTCTGCCTTGCACCAAAAACCTCCTCATGGGATCAGATGTCCTCCCGATGGCAACAGGTATTATACTCTATCTTTGAACGACAAAATCTAAATTTTTCTGAGATAGTTTTTATGGAACTAAAGGATCTGGCTTTGAAACCTATGGCAAACAGATGGATATTATATCCCAGGTTTCTCATGGCCATAACTTTAAATCAACTAAAATCAGACGGCCTTGTTGGCCTTGGAGTCTCTGCTCTGGCTGTATTGCCTGAAGTATACTCCAGGCACAACTCTGACCCTACAATGAAAGGGGCTGCCCGGCTACTAAAACCCAAGCAGCGGGAACCCACAGCCTCCACTTCCAGATCCGAAGTCCCCACCAAACCCAACACCAAAAAGCCCAAAAAGGCTACTCAGGGAGAAGAGTCCCCTGAGGATGCCCCTGTAACACCAATACAGGAAACACTTACTGGTTCTAACCCCCCAGTAGTGTCAAAGACTCCACCAGCCCTAGCCGCTCAGGTATCCTCTCAACAGGATCCTGATGCAACCATAATTAGGGATACCACAATGCTGGAACCTATCTCAATTGAGAAGGTTACCATTGAAGAGCACCAGTCACCCCGGGTGCAATTGCTTCAAACCTTCTCCAAATGCAACCGCCCCTCAAAGCCCAACCATTATAGTTGCACAAGTGCTGAGTCAGCTGCATTCCTCTCCTCCTCCCCAGAAACCACTTACAATGGGGAGAATCTCAACAGCTGAGGAAGAGGACAAAATGCTGCTGATAACCCCAGCACAGGGGTTATAATGTTCAATCTCCCCGTGTAGAGGAGGAGGTTAGAACATCTGGTGAGGCTGCCACTTCTACTGATTCAGCAAATGAACAGGATGCAGTTGGTAACATCTCTAAGACCTCACCAGAGGCAACTGTCGATGAAGGACTCAGTCCTGAGGCAGGAAGTCCCCAGAACCAAGAACAAGGGGCACATGCTACAACTGATCTACACTCAGGGCATGTACATCCTGATTCAATCAGGAGGTCAGGTGATTCAGCAAAGACTGATGATGACCTGGGCTTTTTCTTTGATGTCTTAGCCCATAACACAATCCTTGAGGCTGAGGTGAGCAGACTCAAAGAACTGCTTGCCAAAATGTCTCAGGATCAAAGTCCATCTGCCCCAATAAACCCACAGATGGCACCTTCATCTGAAGGTTCACCAAACACTCAGCCACTACACTCAACTGAGCCACCAGCCACTGCTTTTGGCACCACCTCTCAGGGACAGAACCCCTCTGAGCAGATGGTTGCTACCTTTCAACATTCCTTACCTCTCATCACTCCCATCATCAATGAGATTGTGCATAAAGCCATCGATGAGAGGATCTCCTCAAATCTACAAACACTTGTTGATGATGCTGTGCAAAAGAAGCGTTCTGCCATTCAAACCCCTGAACCCAATGCACCCAAAAAGGTGGAGTCTAAGGCAGTGAAAGAAAGAAAGAGAAAGAGAGTGGAAGATGAGAAACAACAAGAGAAAGAAAAGGAAAAACAGCTGATCACATACAAGAGAAAGAAAAGTGCTGAAACTCAAAAGCCTGATGAAGAGAAATCATTGAAAGATCTGGTTAAAGAAGCTGATGAAGCTCACAATAGATCAATGGATAGAATAATAGACCAACTCTTTAGACAAGGCTTTGATACAGCTACATTAGACACTGAGATCAGAAGGCTGGAGATTAAAGAGATACAAGTGAGATGGGCCAGTTACAGTGTGATGGAAAGGGAGAGGTTGGAGATAATGATCAGGTTTATTGCAAAATACTTGGGAAGATCATTAATTGAGATTAAATCATGGACCAGAGATAGTATTCTGGCAATAACCACCAGAATCTGTGCTTCTGAAGAATTCAATAAGGGGTTGATTATCGAAGCCTTAGATGAAGCAGGTGCTGGGAAGAGAACTGATATGGCCAAGCTTTCCAAAGCCAAACTTACCACAAAAATGCTAGATCAGCCTTCCCAAACTCCCACTCAAAAACAACCAACCCCACAACTCTCCAAACCAATCCCTAAACCTAAACCTAAACCAACTCAACCCTCAAAACCAACTCCCTTACCCTAAAAACCACCTCAAACCACATCCAATGATGCACCCAGAAGGAGGAGAAGGGTGTTGAGGATGGAAGAAGAAGAAGAAGATGATGAAGAAGATAGTCTGCCAATCTCTGCTGTTCTAAAAATACCTGAGCCCAGAAGTCAACAAATGATCACACCAGACTTTCAGAGGCAAATGGTGAAAGTTAAGATTGAAGAAGAAGAACAGCAGAAACAGCACGATGAGCAACTTTTGAAGATGGTTGACAAAGAGTTTCCTCAGTCATCATCTATACAAGCCATGAAGAAACATGCTCAAAGGCTGTATGCTCTCAGGTATACCTTTCAATATCAAAAGGAGAGAGTAAGGATCTGGCCAGACCCCAGGGTTAGTTCTAGAATTCATAAGAAATCCATACCAAGTAGATACAATGGCCAAGTGAGAAAGACCATAGATGCTGTTATTATGTTGGCCATTGTAGTCTCACCCTGGGAGATACTTGAAGACTTCAAGAGAGCCTTCAAGTCAAAGATGACCCCTCAAACTCTAATGGAGAACAAAATGGTAAAGAAGGGGTTGTTATACAAGAGGCTTGAAGAGATCAAGAAAAATGAACTCCAGTTGTTATTAGAAAGGACTCACCCAGATGAATTTGCTTACAGAGAGATAACAACTGTTGAGTTGAAAAATGGAAAGACGTTAAAGTACCTATCAGAGTAGTATGTCCCAGAGTTCTTCTTCGAAGGACAAGCAGAAGAACTCACTAAGGAGGAACAAGTTGTTCTCCTTGAGGCCTACGTCAGAGAGTCTTATAGACTCATCAATGGGAAGTAGGTTTCATGGTTGGGATAACAGCTCTGTGTCCAGTTCCCCAAGACAGAGTTCCCTTCCATCCTTTGACATTCACATCTACTGAAACCTGTTCCCTGGCCTGTGCTTATCTGATATCTCTGAAGCTGATCAAGAGAGTATTTCTGCCAAGAATAAGTAAGACCTCTATAAGCTTAAAGGTTTTGGCTGCATTGGTTCAGGGGGAGTTTGTTGGACCAAAAGAACCAATGAGCCTGATCAGAAAAACCTTTAAGTCCTACGGACATTACAACTGAAGTAGTCTGCAACAGCTGAAGACATCAACTGATAACAAGAGCTAAAGAAAAAGTCTAAAGTGAAAGAGCTGAAGACAAAGTCTGAAGTGAAAGAGCTGAAGACAAAGTCTGAAGCTAAAGAACTGAAGACAAAGACTGAAGACCAAGTTTCAGATGTTGTCACAACAGCTGAAGAAGACCTCTTCAGTAGTTGTGATGGTTTCCTTTCAGTAGTTTTATGTTTCTTGTAATCAGTACTTGTAGTTTCAGTAGTTTTAGTTTCATCTTGTACTTAGCACTCTGAGATGTTCTCAGTTGTTGTGAACATTCTCAGTAGTTTGCTTACTTTCAGTTGTTTGTAATAATTCTGTTAGATGTCACTATCAAGTGACATCAGCAGACGTCACATTCCGCTATATAAGGAATGTTGACCTAATTGTAAGGTGTGATGCCCTGCATAGCTATAGCAAACTTAGAAAAGCTTAGCAGCCACCATACCAAAGCATGTGTGCATGAATGATATTATCCATTTTGAGAAGAAAACCCTCTTCCTCTATAACCGTGTACTGTTCCATTGAATATCTATTGTGTTCTTGCTATATTTGTCTAATTCTTGTTATAATTCCGCTGCGACTCAACTCTAATTGATCAAACTTAGATCGCTGATCCTGACAGGTTGAATAGATTTTTGCTTGTCAGTAATCACTTTAATTTTATGTTTTTGCTTAAGTGATTTGTTCAGGTTTGTTGGACTTTGGTGTCTGACCTTGTCAGTTGGAACTGATGAAATGGGCTAGTTTTGTGAAATTTTCAATCCTTTTTTATTAAAGTAACAATCAATTGTATTGTGATTGGTCATATCACATAATGAACAATATTTGTTAAAATGATAGTTTTTTGTTGAGTGATTGTTCATGTCACAGATAAAGCAGTACTCAGTGAAGTAGCACTTATCTGTATTGTGATTGGTCATATCACAGAATTCACGATACATTTGATTGTCCTTTAATCTTGATGGAGAAGTCATATCAGTCTTTAGGGTGCCAACAAATTGTTTCACAATTTTGACTTGCTTTGTTTTTGTGGACTGATGCTGCTTCTTTCTGTATTGCCTTATTTCTTTATCGAATTGTTCTACATGTTCTTTGTTGAAAATATCAAACCCAATTCCTTGTCTGATATTTGATGAAGATGGTGAATCAGATTTCACTTTAGATTTTTGTACAAAAGTGGTTTTCCCTTTGGTGACTAAGGGAACTTTGGTTTTATCCTTGAATTTCAATGAAACCTTATATGATTCGCTTGAATTTTATGGAGATATGATCTCATAATCAGATCTGCTTTCAGCGGATGGTTTCACTGAGCATTCAGCAGTGTGATTCACTTTAAGATTTTGTGGAACAAATTTAAAAAAGGAACAATTGATTTGACTGGGCTCTTTGGTTTCTTGATAACCACAGGTTTGTCTGAGCACTATATGATTTTGATAGGATGACCCAATCTGATTTTATCCTCATCAGTTTCAATGTAAACACCTGGTTTGTTTTGAGGATTTGTTGTTTGAGAAATCATTAATTTGGTTTCAATAATTTTAGATTCTTTTGTATCTGACTAAGTAAGTGACTCAGGCATAACAGTGTAGTTATCATTATATGGAGGTGGACAAGTTTTGTATCCTATCCCAGACATATCTTTAGCCCCCTTTAGAGACACAAGTAACTATTGTAGCTTGACAGTTGAGAGGTGAAACTTTTCAAGTTTCACTTCAGTAGCTGATTTCTCAGCTTTTGATTTGGTCAACAATTTAGTTAACCTCTCATTTTCAGCCACAAGTGTTTACTTTTCACCATGGAGTGTTTCCATGTCAGATAACAGAGATTTGATTTTAACTTCATAAATTCTCATTTCTTGTTTTAACATCTCTGATTTCACCTTTTCTTCTCTTATTTTATTAGCCAATTTGTGACGAGTCAACAGAGGTTGTATTGCTGATTCTGCTGCTGGTGTAGATGAGAGTTGCTTGATTGAAAGTTGGTATTGTGTTGAGATGAAGGCTGGCCATGTGTGGGTCTTTGAAAGTTGGTGTTTCTTCTCCTGGGAGAATTACATTCCCGAGAGAAAGGACCAGTTATTCCACAGTTAAAGCACTTAACCTTGGATTTGTCATACCCTAGCTTGGTATTCTCATCAAGACTTAGTTTCTTCCCTTTACGAAAAAACTTCTTTGCTTTCATGGCAATCCTGGCCATCTGCCATTGTAAATCCATTCTTTAACATCATCAGGATCCATCTCTTCCAGATCCTCTTGAATCAAGTGTGCTGATGTGAGTCTCCCCCCAAGATAGGCTTCAAAGCTAGCAACAAATCATTGTAAGTAGCCGTCTATTCTTCAGATCTTTGATCATTGGGTATACTGCAGGGTGTTGCTATGGGCTGAGCAGAAGATGAGGGTTTATGTTGTTGAGCAGCACAGAATCCAGTTGTCTTTGAATGGTCACCAGATGAAAGAAAGTCATCTTCTTCAATCACAAATGCATTCTCAACAGAATGAGTTTCTGATGGAAACTTGTAAGCCTTAATGACTTGTGGTCCATTGAGATTTCTACTCCTTTCATCCAGCTCTAAAGCCTTAATTTTTGCAATCATTATATTCAAGCTTGTACTCTCCAAATCAAGGGTATTCTTTAACATAGTGACATTTTGTTTCAAGCTTTTTGGTAAATTGTGCAACATTTTCTTGTTCATTTCCTTTTCTTTGTAATTGACCCCTATGATTTCAAGATCATTTACAAGTTGAACAAATCTATGGAGTTGTCTTGAAATTGACACTCCTTTGGTGTGATGAAAAGTTTCATATTGGTTTATCAGCTTATCCTTGTTAATTTCAGTCACTTCACTACTTCCTTCACAAATGATATGTAGAGCATCCCAAACACCCTTAGCAGTTCCATATTTTTCTAATCTTTTCAGAACATCCATTTTCAGTGCTTGTGTAAGATTTAAACTGGGATCCTCAATGAGAATTCTTGTAGTTTTGTACTGAGCAGCTTGATCAACATTTAAAGACAGTGGAATGTAGGGACCTTTGCAAATAGATATCCAGTAGTCAGGATCTACACCTGTAATGTAGTTTCTGAAATGAATTTTCCACTGCTTAAACTCAGATTTGTGCTTAAGTAGAGGAGGTTTAGAAGCATGCCCAATTTTAGAAAGATTGTGTGAATCCATGTTAGATAAACTGATTTTAACTTGGTTGAGAAGGTTTTAAGTTGATTTTAAAGTTCGAGTAGTGTTTTCTATTCACAATCTTTACCAGATCTGTTAAGTTCAGATCTGTTAGCACAAAGGAGTTTTAAGTTTTTGTTGTTTGTGTGAGGGAAGGTTCGTCAACAACAGATCTGTATTGTTACCACTTCTTGTTGTTCGATTTCAGTGTGTATGTTTATCAGAAGTATAGATCTTGCTGATAAACAACTCAGTCTACACTTCAATTGATTTTCACACACAATCTGAAATGATTATGTGATGAATTCAAGAGCCGAGGCTCGATACCAATTGACTAGAGTTGAGAATGATATTCTCGGTTGATGTGACTCAACCTAGGATCGAATATGCAGACTAAGTCAGTAATATAGTCGCGGAATTACAATATTATAGAACGGCTGAAACTGAAATAAATGTGAGTGAATGAAGCATAGTGTATAATAATAATGTTATAAATGTTGAAGTTGAAAACCTTACAAAGTTAGGGTAAGAAACCCTATTTATAGGCATACACATTGCCTGTACAAAAGACTAAACTACCCATGATCTATACATGAGAATCTAGTCTAAGTACAAAATAAACATAAACATTTGTAAGTTGTTCATTCGTATTAGTTCATGCGGATGAACATGTCTTTAACAGCATTTGTTGTCTTGTCATCAGCATTAACTTAGTTCATCCGCATTAGTTTATGCGGGTGAACAAGTCTTGTCAGCATTTCATTTGTTCATCCGCATAAACTAATGCGGGTGAACAAGTCTTGTTCAGCATTTCCTTTTGTTCATTCACACGGACTAATGCTGGTGAACAAGATATCAGCATTTCTTCTGTCTTCATCCGCATTAGTTAATGCGGGTGAACAAATACTTGTCAGCATTTGTTCACTAGTCATCCGCATTAACAAATGCGGGTACTCACACTTAGCTTTTTCTTGTCTTTTGTTCTTCTGTAAATAAGTTTTCTATTGTGATGTTTTCCAACCAGAAAAACCTCCAACCACCTCTTAAGTTGGCAAGAATGATCCTTTCAGGGTCTAACAAACACTTTAGTCATCCGCAGTGAACACTTTAGTCATCCGCAGTGAACACTTTAGTCATCCGCTGTAAACACTGTAGTCATCTGTTGTGAACAATTTAGTCATCCGTAGTGAACACTTTAGTCATCCGCTGTCAACACTTTAGTCATCCGCTATCAACACTTTATTCATCCTCAGTGAACACTTTAGTCATCCGCAGTGAACACTTTAGTCATCCGTTGTGAACACTTTAGTCATCCGATTTGAACACTTTAATCATCCGCTGTGAACACTTTAGACATCCGCAGTGAACACTTTAGTCATCCATTGTGAACACTTTAGTCATCCGCTGTGAGCATTTTGGTCATCAGCTGTGAGCACTTTAGTCATCCGCAGTTAACACTTTAGTCATCTGCGGTGAACACTTTAGTCATCCGCAGTGAACACTTTAGTCATCCGCTGCGAACACTTTAGTCATCCGCTGCGAGCACTTTAGTCATCCGCTGTGAGCACTTTAGTCATCCGCTATGAGCACTTTAGTCATTCGCTGAGAGCACTTTAGTCATCTGTTGTGAGAACTTTAGTCAACAGCTATGAGCACATTCGTCAACCGCTATGAGAACTTTAGTCATCCACAGTGAACACTTTAGTCATCCGTAGTGAACACTTTAGTCATCCGTAGTAAACACTTTAGTCATCCGCAGTAAACACTTTAGTCATCCGCTGTGAACACTATAGTTATCCATAATGAACACTTTACTCATCCGCTGTGAACACTTTAGTCTTCCGCTGTGAACACTTTAGTCATCCGCTGTGAACACTTTAGTCATCCGTAGTGAACACTTTAGTCATCCGCTGTGAACACTTCAGTCATCCGCAATGAACACTTTAGTCATCTGCTGTGAACACTTTAGTCATCCTCTGTGAGCACTTTAGGCAACCACTGTGAGTAATTTAGTCATCCGCAGTGAACACTTTAGTCATCCACAGTGAAGACTTTAGTCATCCACTGTGAACACTTTAGTCATCCGTTGTGAACACTTTAGTCATCAACTATGAACACTTTATTCATCCATTGTGAACACTTTAGTCATCAACTATGAACACTTTAGTCATCCACTGTGAACACTTTAGTCATCCAATGTGAGCACTTTAGTCATCAGTTGTGAGCACTTTAGTCATCCGCTGTGAGCACTTTAGTCATCCGCAGTGAACACTTTAGTCATCCGCAGTGCACACTTTAGTCATCCGCAGTAAACACTTTAGTCATCCGCTGTGAACATTTTAGACATCCGCTGTGAACACCTTAGTCATCCGCTATGAACACGTTAGTAATCCGTTGTGAACACTTAAGTCATCCGCAGTGAACACTTTAGTCATCCTCTGTGAACACTTTAGTCATCCGCTGTGAATACTTTAATCATCCACTGTGAACACTTTATTCATCCACTGTGAACACTTTAGTCATCCGTTGTGAACACTTTAGTCATCCACTGTGAGCACTTTAGTCATTCGCTATGAGCACTTTATTCATCCGCTTTGAGGACATTAGTCATCAGCTGTGAGCACTTTAGTCATCCACTATGAGCACTTTAGTCAACCGCTATGAACACTTTAGTCAACCGCAGTGAACACATTAGTCATCCGTAGTGAACACTTTAGTCAACCGCAGTGAACACATTAGTCATCCGTAGTGAGCACTTTAGTCATCCGCAGTGAACACATTAGTCATCCGCAGTGAGCACTTTAGTCATCTACAGTGAACACTTTAGTCATCCGCTGTGAATACTTTAGTCATCCATAGTGAACACTTTAGTTATCCATAGTGAACACTTTAGTTATCCGCTGTGATCACTTTAGTCATCCGCAGTGAACACTTTAGTCATCCGCTGTGAACACTATAGTCAGCCGCAATGAACACTTTAGTCATCCGCTGTTAACACTTTAGTCATCCACTATGAGCACTTTAGTCAACCGCTATGAGTAATTTAGTCATCCGCAGTGAACACTTTAGTCATCTGCAATGAACACTTTCGTCATCTGCTGTGAACACTTTAGTCATCCTCTGTGAGCCCTTTAGGCAACCACAGTGAGTAATTTAGTCATCCGCAGTGAACACTTTAGTCATCCGCTGTGAAGACTTTAGTCATCCACTGTGAACACTTTAGTCATCCGTTGTGAACACTTTAGTCATCAACTATGAACACTTTATTCATCCGTTGTGAACACTTTAGTCATCAACTATGAACACTTTAGTCATCCACTGTGAACACTTTAGACATCCAATGTGAGCACTTTAGTCATCAGTTGTGAACACTTTAGTCATCCGTAGTGAACACTTTAGTCATCCGCTGTGAACACTTCAGTCATCCGCAATGAACACTTTAGTCATCTGCTGTGAACACTTTAGTCATCCTCTGTGAGCACTTTAGGCAACCACAGTGAGTAATTTAGTCATCCGCAGTGAACACTTTAGTCATCCGCTGTGAAGACTTTAGTCATCCACTGTGAACACTTTAGTCATCCGTTGTGAACACTTTAGTCATCAACTATGAACACTTTATTCATCCGTTGTGAACACTTTAGTCATCAACTATGAACACTTTAGTCATCCACTGTGAACACTTTAGTCATCCACTGTGAGCACTTTAGTCATCCGCTGTGAGCACTTTAGTCATCCGCTGTGAGCACTTTAGTCATCCGAAGTGAGCACTTTAGTCATCCGCAGTGAACACTTTAGTCATCCGCAGTGAACACTTTAGTCATCCGCTGTGAACATTTTAGACATCCGCTGTGAACACTTTCGTCATCCGCTATGAACACTTTAGTAATCCGTTGTGAACACTTAAGTCATCCATAGTGAACACTTTAGTCATCCGCTGTGAACACTTTAGTCATCCGCTGTGAACACTTTAATCATCTGTTGTGAACACTTTAGTCATCCACTGTGAACACTTTAGTCAACCGTTGTGTGCACTTTAGTCGTCCGCTGTGATCACTTTTGTCATCCGCTGTGAGCACTTTAGTCATTCGCAGTTAACAATTTACTCATCTGCGGTGAACACTTTAGTCATCCGCAGTGAACACTTTAGTCATCCGTTGTGAGCACTTTAGTCATCCGCAGTGAGCAATTTATTCATCCTCTGTGATCACTTTAGTCATCCGCTGTGAACACTTTAGTCATCCCCTGTGAGCACTTTAGTCATCCGTTGTGAGCACTTTAGTCATCCGCTATGAACACTTTAGTCATCCGCTGAGAGCACTTTAGTCATTCGTTGTGAGCACTTTAGTCAACCGCTATGAGCACTTTAGTCAACCGCTGTGAGAACTTTAGTCATCCGCGGTGAACACTTTAGTTATCCGCAGTGAACACTTTAGTCATCCGAAGTGAACACTTTAGTCATCCGCTGTGAACAATTTAGTCATCAACTATGAACACTTTATTCATCCGTTGTGAACACTTTAGTCATCAATTATGAACACTTTAGTCATCCACTGTGAACACTTTAGTCATCCAATGTGAGCACTTTAGTCATCCGCTGTGAACACTTCAGTCATCCGCAATGAACACTTTAGTCATCTGCTGTGAACACTTTAGTCATCCTCTGTGAGCACTTTAGGCAACCACAGTGAGTAATTTAGTCATCCGTAGTGAACACTTTAGTCATCCGCTGTGAAGACTTTAGTCATCCACTGTGAACACTTTAGTCATCCGTTGTGAACACTTTAGTCATCAACTATGAACACTTTATTCATCCGTTGTGAACACTTTAGTCATCAACTATGAACACTTTAGTCATCCACTGTGAACACTTTAGTCATCCAATGTGAGCACTTTAGTCATCCGCTGTGAGCACTTTAGTCATCCGCTGTGAGCACTTTAGTCATCCGAAGTGACCACTTTAGTCATCCGCAGTGAACACTTTAGTCATCCGCAGTGAACACTTTAGTCATCCGCTGTGAACATTTTAGACATCCGCTGTGAACACTTTCGTCATCCGCTATGAACACTTTAGTAATCCGTTGTGAACACTTAAGTCATCCATAGTGAACACTTTAGTCATCCGCTGTGAACACTTTAGTCATCCGCTGTGAACACTTTAATCATCTGCTGTGAACACTTTAGTCATCCACTGTGAACACTTTAGTCAACCGTTGTGTGCACTTTAGTCGTCCGCTGTGATCACTTTTGTCATCCGCTGTGAGCACTTTAGTCATTCGCAGTTAACAATTTAGTCATTTGCGGTGAACACTTTAGTCATCCGCAGTGAACACTTTAGTCATCCGTTGTGAGCACTTTAGTCATCCGCAGTGAGCAATTTATTCATCCTCTGTGATCACTTTAGTCATCCGCTGTGAACACTTTAGTCATCCCCTGTGAGCACTTTAGTCATCCGTTGTGAGCACTTTAGTCATCCGCTATGAACACTTTAGTCATCCGCTGAGAGCACTTTAGTCATTCGTTGTGAGCACTTTAGTCAACCGCTATGAGCACTTTAGTCAACCGCTGTGAGAACTTTAGTCATCCGCGGTGAACACTTTAGTTATCCGCAGTGAACACTTTAGTCATCCGAAGTGAACACTTTAGTCATCCGCTGTGAACATTTTAGTCATCAACTATGAACACTTTATTCATCCGTTGTGAACACTTGTCCTCAATTATGAACACTTTAGTCATCCACTGTGAACACTTTAGTCATCCAATGTGAGCACTTTAGTTATCCGCTGTGAGCACTTTAGTCATCCGCTGTGAGCAATTTAGTCATCCGCGGTGAACACTTTAGTCATCCGCAGTGAACACTTTAGTCATCCGCAGTGAACACTTTAGTCATCCGCTGTGAACATTTTAGACATCCGCTGTGAACACTTTAGTCATCCGCTATGAACACTTTAGTAATCCGTTGTGAACACTTAAGTCATCCATAGTGAACACTTCAGTCATCCGCTGTGAACACTTTAGTCATCCGCTGTGAACACTTTAATCATCCGCTGTGAACACTTTAGTCATCCACTGTTAACACTTTAGTCAACCGTTGTGAGCACTTTAGTCGTCCGCTGTGATCACTTTTGTCATCCGCTGTGAGCACTTTAGTCATCCGCAGTTAACAATTTAGTCATCTGCGGTGAACACTTTAGTCATCCGCAGTGAACACTTTAGTCATCCGTTGCGAGCACTTTAGTCATCCGCAGTGAGCAATTTATTCATCCTCTGTGATCACTTTAGTCATCCGCTGTGAACACTTTAGTCATCCCCTGTGAGCACTTTAGTCATCCGCTGTGAGCACTTTAGTCATCCGCTATGAACACTTTAGTCATCCGCTGAGAGCACTTTAGTTATCCGTTGTGAGCACTTTAGTCAACCACTATGAGAACTTTAGTCATCCGTAGTGAACACTTTTGTCATCCGCGGTGAACACTTTAGTCATCCACAGTAAACACTTTAGCCATCCGCTGTGAATACTTTAGTCATCCAAAGTGAACACTATAGTTATCCATAATGAACACTTTAGTCATCCGCTGTGAAGACTTTAGTCATCTGTTGTGAACACTTTAGTCATCCATAGTGAACACTTTAGTCATCCGCTGTCAACACTTTAGTCATCCGCTGTCAAAACTTTATTCATCCTCAGTGAACACTTTAGTCATCCGCAGTGAACACTTTAGTCATCCGCAGTGAACACTTTAGTCATCCGCTATGAACATTTTAGACATCCGCTATGAACACTTTAGTCATCCGCTATGAACACTTTAGTAATCCGTTGTGAACACTTAAGTCATCCATAGTGAACACTTTAGTCATCCGCTGTGAACACTTTAGTCATCCGCTGTGAACACTTTAATCATCCGCTGTGAACACTTTAGTCATCCACAGTGAACACTTTAGTCAACCGTTGTGAGCACTTTAGTTGTCCACTGTGATCACTTTTGTCATCCGCTGTGAGCACTTTAGTCATCCGCAGTTAACAATTTAGTCATCAGCGGTGAACACTTTAGTCATCCGCAGTGAACACTTTAGTCATCCGTTGTGAGCACTTTAGTCATCCGCAGTGAGCAATTTTTTCATCCTCTGTGATCACTTTAGTCATCCACTGTGAACACTTTAGTCATCCCCTGTGAGCACTTTAGTCATCCGCTGTGAGCACTTTAGTCATCCGCTATGAACACTTTAGTCATCCGCTGAGAGCACTTTAGTCATCCGTTGTGAGCACTTTAGTCAACCGCTATGAGCACTTTAGTCAACTGCTGTGAGAACTTTAGTCATCCGTAGTGAACACTTTAGTCATCCGCGGTGAACACTTTAGTCATCCACAGTAAACACTTTAGTCATCCGCTGTGAATACTTTAGTCATCCAAAGTGAACACTATAGTTATCCATAATGAACACTTTAGTCATCCGCTGTGAACACTTTAGTCATCTATTGTGAACACTTTAGTCATCCGTAGTGAACACTTTAGTCATCCGCTGTCAACACTTTAGTCATCCGCTGTCAAAACTTTATTCATCCTCAGTGAACACTTTAGTCATCCGCAGTGAACACTTTAGTCATCCGCTGTGAACACTTTAGTCATCCAATTTGAACACTTTAATCATCCGCTGTGAACACTTTAGTCATCCGCAGTGAACACTTTAGTCATCCATTGTGAACACTTTAGTCATCCGCTGTGAGCACTTTAGTCATCCGTAGTGAACACTTTAGTCATCCGCAGTGAACACTTTAGTCATCCGCAGTGAACACTTTAGTCATCCGCTGTGAACAATTTAGACATCCGCTGTGAACACTTTAGTCATCCGCTATGAACACTTTAGTAATACGTTGTGAACACATAAGTCATCCATAGTGAACACTTTAGTCATCCGCTGTGAACACTTTAGTCATCCGCTATGAACACTTTAATCATCTACTGTTAACACTTTAGTCATCCACTGTGAACACTTTAGTCAACCGTTGTGAGCACTTTAGTCGTCCGCTGTGATCACTTTTGTCATCCGCTGTGAGCACTTTAGTCATCCGCAGTTAACAATTTAGTCATCTGTGGTGAACACTTTAGTCATCCGCAGTGAACACTTTAGTCATCCGTTGTGAGAACTTTAGTCATCCGCAATGAGCAATTTAGTCATCCTCTGTGATCACTTTAGTCATCCGCTATGAACACTTTAGTCATCCCCTGTGAGCACTTTAGTCATCCGCTATGAACACTTTAGTAATCCGTGTGAACAACTTAAGTCATCCATAGTGAACACTTTAGTCATCCGCTGTGAACACTTTAGTCATCCGCTGTGAACACTTTAATCATGCTGTGAACACTTTAGTCATCCACTGTGAACACTTTAGTCAACCGTTGTGAGCACTTTAGTCGTCCGCTGTGATCACCTTTGTCATCCGCTGAGAGCACTTTAGTCATCCGCAGTTAACAATTTAGTCATCTGCGGTGAACACTTTAGTCATCCGCAGTGAACACTTTAGTCATCCGTTGTGAGCACTTTAGCCATCCGCAGTGAGCAATTTATTCATCCTCTGTGATCACTTTAGTCATCCGCTGTGAACACTTTAGTCATCCCCTTTGAGCACTTTAGTCATCCGTTGTGAGCACTTTAGTCATCCGCTATGAGCACTTTAGTCATCCGCTGAGAGCACTTTAGTCATTCGTTGTGAGCACTTTAGTCAACCGCTATGAGCACTTTAGTCAACCGCTGTGAGAACTTTAGTCATCCGCGGTGAACACTTTAGTCATCCGCAGTGAACACTTTAGTCATCTGAAGTGAACACTTTAGTCATCCGTTGTGAGCACTTTAGTCATCCGCAGTGAGCAATTTAGTCATCCTCTGTGATCACTTTAGTCATCTGCTGTGAACACTTTAGTCATCCCCTTTGAGCACTTTAGTCATCCGTTGTGAGCACTTTAGTCATCCGCTATGAACACTTTAGTCATCCGCTGAGAGCACTTTAGTCATCCGTTGTGAGCACTTTAGTCAACCGCTATGAGCACTTTAGTCAACCACTGTGAGAACTTTAGTCATCCGTAGTGAACACTTTAGTCATCTGCGGTGAACACTTTAGTCATCCACAGTAAACACTTTAGTCATCCGCTGTGAATACTTTAGTCATCCAAAGTGAACACTATAGTTATCCATAATGAACACTTTAGTCATCCGCTGTGAAGACTTTAGTCATCTGTTGTGAACACTTAAGTCATCCGTAGTGAACACTTTAGTCATCCGTTGTCAACACTTTAGTCATCCGCTGTCAAAACTTTATTCATCCTCAGTGAACACTTTAGTCATTCGCAGTGAACACTTTAGTCATCCGCAGTGAACACTTTAGTCATCCGCTGTGAACATTTTAGACATCCGCTGTGAACACTTTCGTCATCCGCTATGAACACTTTAGTAATCCGTTGTGAACACTTAAGTCATCCATAGTGAACACTTTAGTCATCCGCTGTGAACACTTTAGTCATCCGCTGTGAACAATTTAATCATCGGCTGTGAACACTTTAGTCATCCACTGTGAACACTTTAGTCAACCGTTGTGTGCACTTTAGTCGTCCGCTGTGATCACTTTTGTCATCCGCTGTGAACACTTTAGTAATACGTTGTGAACACATAAGTCATCCATAGTGAACACTTTAGTCATCCGCTGTGAACACTTTAGTCATCCGCTATGAACACTTTAATCATCTACTGTTAACACTTTAGTCATCCACTGTGAACACTTTAGTCAACCGTTGTGAGCACTTTAGTCGTCCGCTGTGATCACTTTTGTCATCCGCTGTGAGCACTTTAGTCATCCGCAGTTAACAATTTAGTCATCTGTGGTGAACACTTTAGTCATCCGCAGTGAACACTTTAGTCATCCGTTGTGAGAACTTTAGTCATCCGCAATGAGCAATTTAGTCATCCTCTGTGATCACTTTAGTCATCCGCTATGAACACTTTAGTCATCCCCTGTGAGCACTTTAGTCATCCGCTATGAACACTTTAGTAATCCGTTGTGAACACTTAAGTCATCCATAGTGAACACTTTAGTCATCCGCTTTGAACACTTTAGTCATCCGCTGTGAACACTTTAATCATCTGCTGTGAACACTTTAGTCATCCACTGTGAACACTTTAGTCAACCGTTGTGAGCACTTTAGTCGTCCGCTGTGATCACCTTTGTCATCCGCTGTGAGCACTTTAGTCATCCGCAGTGAGCAATTTATTCATCCTTTGTGATCACTTTAGTCATCCGCTGTGAACACTTTAGTCATCCCCTTTGAGCACTTTAGTCATCCGTTGTGAGCACTTTAGACATCCGCTATGAGCACTTTAGTCATCCGCTGAGAGCACTTTAGTCATTCGTTGTGAGCACTTTAGTCAACCGCTATGAGCACTTTAGTCAACCGCTGTGAGAACTTTAGTCATCCGCGGTGAACACTTTAGTCATCCGCGGTGAACACTTTAGTCATCTGAAGTGAACACTTTAGTCATCCGCTGTGAACACTTTAGTCATCCGCTATGAACACTTTAATCATCTACTGTTAACACTTTAGTCATCCACTGTGAACACTTTAGTCAACCGTGTGAGCACTTTAGTCGTCCGCTGTGATCACTTTTGTCATCCGCTGTGAGCACTTTAGTCATCCGCAGTTAACAATTTAGTCATCTGTGGTGAACACTTTAGTCATCCGCAGTGAACACTTTAGTCATCCGTTGTGAGAACTTTAGTCATCCGCAATGAGCAATTTAGTCATCCTCTGTGATCACTTTAGTCATCCGCTATGAACACTTTAGTCATCCCCTGTGAGCACTTTAGTCATCCGCTATGAACACTTTAGTAATCCGTTGTGAACACTTAAGTCATCCATAGTGAACACTTTAGTCATCCGCTGTGAACACTTTAGTCATCCGCTGTGAACACTTTAATCATCTGCTGTGAACACTTTAGTCATCCACTGTGAACACTTTAGTCAACCGTTGTGAGCACTTTAGTCGTCCGCTGTGATCACCTTTGTCATCCGCTGTGAGCACTTTAGTCATCCGCAGTGAGCAATTTATCATCCTTGTGATCACTTTAGTCATCCGCTGTGAACACTTTAGTCATCCCCTTTGAGCACTTTAGTCATCCGTTGTGAGCACTTTAGACATCCGCTATGAGCACTTTAGTCATCCGCTGAGAGCACTTTAGTCATTCGTTGTGAGCACTTTAGTCAACCGCTATGAGCACTTTAGTCAACCGCTGTGAGAACTTTAGTCATCCGCGGTGAACACTTTAGTCATCCGCGGTGAACACTTTAGTCATCTGAAGTGAACACTTTAGTCATCCGTTGTGAGCACTTTAGTCATCCGCAGTGAGCAATTTAGTCATCCTCTGTGATCACTTTAGTCATCTGCTGTGAACACTTTAGTCATCCCCTTTGAGCACTTTAGTCATCCGTTGTGAGCACTTTAGTCATCCGCTATGAACACTTTAGTCATCCGCTGAGAGCACTTTAGTCATCCGTTGTGAGCACTTTAGTCAACGCTATGAGCACTTTAGTCAACCACTGTGAGAACTTTAGTCATCCGTAGTGAACACTTTAGTCATCTGCGGTGAACACTTTAGTCATCCACAGTAAACACTTTAGTCATCCGTTGTGAATACTTTAGTCATCTGTTGTGAACACTTAAGTCATCCGTAGTGAACACTTTAGTCATCCGCTGTCAACACTTTAGTCATCCGCTGTCAAAACTTTATTCATCCTCAGTGAACACTTTAGTCATTCGCAGTGAACACTTTAGTCATCCGCAGTGAACACTTTAGTCATCCGCTGTGAACATTTTAGACATCCGCTGTGAACACTTTCGTCATCCGCTATGAACACTTTAGTAATCCGTTGTGAACACTTAAGTCATCCATAGTGAACACTTTAGTCATCCGCTGTGAACACTTTAGTCATCCGCTGTGAACACTTTAATCATCGGCTGTGAACACTTTAGTCATCCACTGTGAACACTTTAGTCAACCGTTGTGTGCACTTTAGTCGTCCGCTGTGATCACTTTGTCATCCGCTGTGAACACTTTAGTAATACGTGTGAACACATAAGTCATCCATAGTGAACACTTTAGTCATCCGCTGTGAACACTTTAGTCATCCGCTATGAACACTTTAATCATCTACTGTTAACACTTTAGTCATCCACTGTGAACACTTTAGTCAACCGTTGTGAGCACTTTAGTCGTCCGCTGTGATCACTTTTGTCATCCGCTGTGAGCACTTTAGTCATCCGCAGTTAACAATTTAGTCATCTGTGGTGAACACTTTAGTCATCCGCAGAGAACACTTTAGTCATCCGTTGTGAGAACTTTAGTCATCCGCAATGAGCAATTTAGTCATCCTCTGTGATCACTTAGTCATCCGCTATGAACACTTTAGTCATCCCTGTGAGCACTTTAGTCATCCGCTATGAACACTTTAGTAATCCGTTGTGAACACTTAAGTCATCCATAGTGAACACTTTAGTCATCCGCTGTGAACACTTTAGTCATCCGCTGTGAACACTTTAATCATCTGCTGTGAACACTTTAGTCATCCACTGTAAACACTTTAGTCAACCGTTGTGAGCACTTTAGTCGTCCGCTGTGATCACCTTTGTCATCCGCTGTGAGCACTTTAGTCATCCGCAGTGAGCAATTTATTCATCCTTTGTGATCACTTTAGTCATCCGCTATGAACACTTTAGTCATCCCCTTTGAGCACTTTAGTCATCCGTTGTGAGCACTTTAGACATCCGCTATGAGCACTTTTGTCATCCGCTGAGAGCACTTTAGTCATTCGTTGTGAGCACTTTAGTCAACCGCTATGAGCACTTTAGTCAACCGCTGTGAGAACTTTAGTCATCCGCGGTGAACACTTTAGTCATCTGAAGTGAACACTTTAGTCATCCGTTGTGAGCACTTTAGTCATCCGCAGTGAGCAATTTAGTCATCCTCTGTGATCACTTTAGTCATCTGCTGTGAACACTTTAGTCATCCCCTTTGAGCACTTTAGTCATCCGTTGTGAGCACTTTAGTCATCCGCTATGAACACTTTAGTCATCCGCTGAGAGCACTTTAGTCATCCGTTGTGAGCACTTTAGTCAACGCTATGAGCACTTTAGTCAACCACTGTGAGAACTTTAGTCATCCGTAGTGAACACTTTAGTCATCTGCGGTGAACACTTTAGTCATCCACAGTAAACACTTTAGTCATCCGTTGTGAATACTTTAGTCATCCAAAGTGAACACTATAGTTATCCATAATGAACACTTTAGTCATCCGCTGTGAAGACTTTAGTCATCTGTTGTGAACACTTAAGTCATCCGTAGTGAACACTTTAGTCATCCGCTGTCAACACTTTAGTCATCCGCTGTCAAAACTTTATTCATCCTCAGTGAACACTTTAGTCATTCGCAGTGAACACTTTAGTCATCCGCAGTGAACACTTTAGTCATCCGCTGTGAACATTTTAGACATCCGCTGTGAACACTTTCTTCATCCGCAATGAAAAATTTAGTAATCCGTTGTGAACACTTAAGTCATCCATAGTGAACACTTTAGTCATCCGCTGTGAACACTTTAGTCATCCGCTGTGAACACTTTAATCATCTGCTGTGAACACTTTAGTCATCCACTGTGAACACTTTAGTCAACCGTTGTGTGCACTTTAGTCGTCCGCTGTGATCACTTTTGTCATCCGCTGTGAGCACTTTAGTCATTCGCAGTTAACAATTTAGTCATCTGCGGTGAACACTTTAGTCATCCGCAGTGAACACTTTAGTCATCCGTTGTGAGCACTTAGTCATCCGCAGTGAGCAATTTATTCATCCTCTGTGATCACTTTAGTCATCCGCTGTGAACACTTTAGTCATCCCCTGTGAGCACTTTAGTCATCCGTTGTGAGCACTTTAGTCATCCGCTATGAACACTTTAGTCATCCGCTGAGAGCACTTTAGTCATTCGTTGTGAGCACTTTAGTCAACCGCTATGAGCACTTTAGTCAACCACTGTGAGAACTTTAGTCATCCGCGGTGAACACTTTAGTTATCCGTAGTGAAAACTTTAGTCATCCGAAGTGAACACTTTAGTCATCCGCTGTGAACATTTTAGTCATCAACTATGAACACTTTATTCATCCGTTGTGAACACTTTAGACATCAATTATGAACACTTTAGTCATCCACTGTGAACACTTTAGTTATCCAATGTGAGCACTTTAGTCATCCGCTGTGAGCACTTTAGTCATCCGCTGTGAGCAATTTAGTCATCCGCGGTGAACACTTTAGTCATCCGCTGTGAACATTTTAGACATCCGCTGTGAACACTTTCGTCATCCGCTATGAACACTTTAGTAATCCGTTGTGAACACTTAAGTCATCCATAGTGAACACTTTAGTCATCCGCTGTGAACACTTTAGTCATCCGCTGTGAACACTTTAATCATCTGCTGTGAACACTTTAGTCATCCACTGTGAACACTTTAGTCAACGTTGTGTGCACTTTAGTCGTCCGCTGTGATCACTTTGTCATCCGCTGTGAACACTTTAGTAATACGTTGTGAAACACATAAGTCATCCATAGTGAACACTTTAGTCATCGCTGTGAAACACTTTAGTCATCCGCTATGAACACTTTAATCATCTACTGTTAACACTTTAGTCATCCACTGTGAACACTTTAGTCAACCGTTGTGAGCACTTTAGTCGTCCACTGTGATCACTTTGTCATCCGCTGTGAGCACTTTAGTCATCCGCAGTTAACAATTTAGTCATCTGTGGTGAACACTTTAGTCATCCGCAGTGAACACTTTAGTCATCCGTTGTGAGAACTTTAGTCATCCGCAATGAGCAATTTAGTCATCCTCTGTGATCACTTTAGTCATCCGCTATGAACACTTTAGTCATCCCTGTGAGCACTTTAGTCATCCGCTATGAACACTTTAGTAATCCGTTGTGAACACTTAAGTCATCCATAGTGAACACTTTAGTCATCCGCTGTGAACACTTTAGTCATCCGCTGTGAACACTTTAATCATCTGCTGTGAACACTTTAGTCATCCACTGTGAACACTTTAGTCAACCGTTGTGAGCACTTAGTCGTCCGCTGTGATAACCTTTGTCATCCGCTGTGAGCACTTTAGTCATCCGCAGTGAGCAATTTATTCATCCTCTGTGATCACTTTAGTCATCCGCTGTGAACACTTTAGTCATCCCCTTGAGCACTTTAGTCATCCGTTGTGAGCACTTAGTCATCCGCTATGAGCACTTTAGTCATCCGCTGAGAGCACTTTAGTCATTCGTTGTGAGCACTTTAGTCAACCGCTATGAGCACTTTAGTCAACCGCTGTGAGAACTTTAGTCATCGCGGTGAACACTTTAGTCATCCGCAGTGAACACTTAGTCATCTGAAGTGAACACTTTAGTCATCCGTTGTGAGCACTTTAGTCATCCGCAGTGAGCAATTTAGTCATCCTCTGTGATCACTTTAGTCATCTGCTGTGAACACTTTAGTCATCCCTTTGAGCACTTTAGTCATCCGTTGTGAGCACTTTAGTCATCCGCTATGAACACTTTAGTCATCCGCTGAGAGCACTTTAGTCATCCGTTGTGAGCACTTTAGTCAACCGCTATGAGCACTTTAGTCAACCACTGTGAGAACTTTAGTCATCCGTAGTGAACACTTTAGTCATCTGCGGTGAACACTTTAGTCATCCACAGTAAACACTTTAGTCATCCGCTGTGATACTTTAGTCATCCAAAGTGAACACTAGTATCCATAATGAACACTTTAGTCATCCGCTGTGAAGACTTTAGTCATCTGTTGTGAACACTTAAGTCATCCGTAGTGAACACTTTAGTCATCCGCTGTCAACACTTTAGTCATCCGCTGTCAAAACTTTATTCATCCTCAGTGAACACTTTAGTCATTCGCAGTGAACACTTTAGTCATCCGCGGTGAACACTTTAGTCATCCGCTGTGAACATTTTAGACATCCGCTGTGAACACTTTCGTCATCCGCTATGAACACTTTAGTAATCCGTTGTGAACACTTAAGTCATCCATAGTGAACACTTTAGTCATCCGCTGTGAACACTTTAGTCATCCGCTGTGAACACTTTAATCATCTGCTGTGAACACTTTAGTCATCCACTGTGAACACTTTAGTCAACCGTTGTGTGCACTTTAGTCGTCCGCTGTGATCACTTTTGTCATCCGCTGTGAACACTTTAGTAATACGTTGTGAACACATAAGTCATCCATAGTGAACACTTTAGTCATCCGCTGTGAACACTTTAGTCATCCGCTATGAACACTTTAATCATCTACTGTTAACACTTTAGTCATCCACTGTGAACACTTTAGTCAACCGTTGTGAGCACTTTTGTCGTCGCTGTGATCACTTTGTCATCCGCTGTGAGCACTTTAGTCATCCGCAGTTAACAATTTAGTCATCTGTGGTGAACACTTTAGTCATCCGCAGTGAACACTTTAGTCATCCGTTGTGAGAACTTTAGTCATCCGCAATGAGCAATTTAGTCATCCTCTGTGATCACTTTAGTCATCCGCTATGAACACTTTAGTCATCCCCTGTGAGCACTTTAGTCATCCGCTATGAACACTTTAGTAATCCGTTGTGAACACTTAAGTCATCCATAGTGAACACTTTAGTCATCCGCTGTGAACACTTTAGTCATCGCTGTGAACACTTTAATCATCTGCTGTGAACACTTTAGTCATCCACTGTGAACACTTTAGTCAACCGTTGTGAGCACTTTAGTCGTCCGCTGTGATCACCTTTGTCATCCGCTGTGAGCACTTTAGTCATCCGCAGTGAGCAATTATTCATCCTCTGTGATCACTTTAGTCATCCGCTGTGAACACTTTAGTCATCCCTTTGAGCACTTTAGTCATCCGTTGTGAGCACTTTAGACATCCGCTATGAGCACTTTAGTCATCCGCTGAGAGCACTTTAGTCATTCGTTGTGAGCCTTTAGTCAACCGCTATGAGCACTTTAGTCAACCGCTGTGAGAACTTTAGTCATCCGCGGTGAACACTTTAGTCATCCGCGGTGAACACTTTAGTCATCTGAAGTGAACACTTTAGTCATCTGTTGTGAGCACTTTAGTCATCCGCAGTGAGCAATTTAGTCATCCTCTGTGATCACTTTAGTCATCTGCTGTGAACACTTTAGTCATCCCCTTGAGCACTTTAGTCATCCCGTTGTGAGCACTTTAGTCATCCGCTATGAACACTTTAGTCATCTGTTGTGAGCACTTTAGTCAACCGCTATGAGCACTTTAGTCAACCACTGTGAGAACTTTAGTCATCCGTAGTGAACACTTTAGTCATCTGCGGTGAACACTTTAGTCATCCACAGTAAACACTTTAGTCATCCGCTGTGAATACTTTAGTCATCCAAAGTGAACACTATAGTTATCCATAATGAACACTTTAGTCATCCGCTGTGAACACTTTAGTCATCTGTTGTGAACACTTAAGTCATCCGTAGTGAACACTTTAGTCATCCGCTGTCAACACTTTAGTCATCCGCTGTCAAAACTTTATTCATCCTCAGTGAACACTTTAGTCATTCGCAGTGAACACTTTAGTCATCCGCAGTGAACACTTTAGTCATCCGCTGTGAACATTTTAGACATCCGCTGTGAACACTTTCGTCATCCGCTATGAACACTTTAGTAATCCGTTGTGAACACTTAAGTCATCCATAGTGAACACTTTAGTCATCCGCTGTGAACACTTTAGTCATCCGCTGTGTGAACACTTAATCATCTGCTGTGAAACACTTAGTCATCCACTGTGAACACTTTAGTCAACCGTTGTGTGCACTTTAGTCGTCGCTGTGATCACTTTTGTCATCCGCTGTGAGCACTTTATTCATCGCAGTTAACAATTAGTCATCTGCGGTGAACACTTTAGTCATCCGCAGTGATGAAACTTTAGTCATCCGTTGTGAGCAACTTAGTCATCCGCAGTGAGCAATTTATTCATCCTCTGTGATCACTTTAGTCATCCGCTGTGAACACTTTAGTCATCCCCTGTGAGCACTTTAGTCATCGTTGTGAGCACTTTAGTCATCCGCTATGAACACTTTAGTCATCGCTGAGAGTACTTTAGTCATTCGTTGTGAGCACTTTAGTCAACCGCTATGAGCACTTTAGTCAACCGCTGTGAGAACTTTAGTCATCCGCGGTGAACACTTTAGTTATCCGCAGTGAAAATTTAGTCATCCGAAGTGAACACTTTAGTCATCCGCTGTGAACATTTTAGTCATCAACTATGAACACTTTATTCATCCGTTGTGAACACTTTAGACATCAATTATGAACACTTTAGTCCACTGTGAACACTTTAGTCATCAATGTGAGCACTTTAGTCATCCGCTGTGAGCACTTTAGTCATCCGCTGTGAGCAATTTAGTCATCCGCGGTGAACACTTTAGTCATCCGCAGTGAACACTTTAGTCATCCGCAGTGAACACTTTAGTCATCCGCTGTGAACATTTAGACATCCGCTGTGAACACTTTAGTCATCCGCTATGAACACTTTAGTAATCCGTTGTGAACACTTAAGTCATCCATAGTGAACACTTCAGTCATCCGCTATGAACACTTTAGTCATCCGCTGTGAACACTTTAATCATCCGCTGTGAACACTTTAGTCATCCACTGTGAACACTTTAGTCAACCGTGTGTGAGCACTTTAGTCGTCCGCTGTGATCACTTTTGTCATCCGCTGTGAGCACTTTAGTCATCCGCAGTTAACAATTTAGTCATCTGCGGTGAACACTTTAGTCATCCGCAGGGAACACTTTAGTCATCCGTTGTGAGCACTTTAGTCATCCGCAGTGAGCAATTTAGTCATCCTCTGTGATCACTTAAGTCATCCGCTGTGAACACTTTAGTCATCCCCTGTGAGCACTTTAGTCATCCGCTGTGAGCACTTTAGTCATCCGCTATGAACACTTAGTCATCCGCTGAGAGCACTTTAGTTATCCGTTGTGAGCACTTTAGTCAACCACTGTGAGAACTTTAGTCATCCGTAGTGAACACTTTTGTCATCCGCGGTTAACACTTTAGTCATCCACAGTAAAACACTTTAGCCATCCGCTGTGAATACTTTAGTCATCCAAAGTGAACACTATAGTTATCCATAATGAACACTTTAGTCATCCGCTGTGAAGACTTTAGTCATCTGTTGTGAACACTTAGTCATCCATAGTGAACACTTTAGTCATCCGCTGTCAACACTTTAGTCATCCGCTATCAAACTTTATTCATCCTCAGTGAACACTTTAGTCATCCGCAGTGAAACTTTAGTCATCCGCAGTGAACACTTTAGTCATCCGCTGTGAAAATTTTAGACATCCGCTATGAACACTTTAGTCATCCGCTATGAACACTTTAGTAATCCGTTGTGAACACTTAAGTCATCCATAGTGAACACTTTAGTCATCCGCTGTGAACACTTTAGTCATCCGCTGTGAACACTTTAATCATCCGCTGTGAACACTTTAGTCATCCACTGTGAACACTTTAGTCAACCGTTGTGAGCACTTTGGTTTCGCTGTGATCACTTTTGTCATCCGCTGTGAGCACTTTAGTCATCCGCAGTTAACAATTTAGTCATCTGCGGTGAACACTTTAGTCATCCGTTGTGAGCACTTTAGTCATCCGTTGTGAGCACTTTAGTCATCCGCAGTGAGCAATTTATTCATCCTCTGTGATCACTTTAGTCATCCGCTGTGAACACTTTAGTCATCCCCTGTGAGCACTTTAGTCATCCGCTGTGAGCACTTTAGTCATCCGCTATGAACACTTTAGTCATCCGCTGAGAGCACTTTAGTCATCCGTTGTGAGCACTTTAGTCAACCGCCATGAGCACTTTAGTCAACTGCTGTGAGAACTTTAGTCATCCGTAGTGAACACTTTAGTCATCCGCGGTGAACACTTTAGTCATCCACAGTAAACACTTTAGTCATCCGCTGTGAATACTTTAGTCATCCAAAGTGAACACTATAGTTATCCATAATGAACACTTTAGTCATCCGTTGTGAACACTTTAGTCATCCGCTGTGAGCAATTTAGTCATCCGCGGTGAACACTTTAGTCATCCGCAGTGAACACTTTAGTCATCCGCAGTGAACACTTTAGTCATCCGTGTGAACATTTTAGACATCCGCTGTGAACACTTTAGTCATCCGCTATGAACACTTTAGTAATCCGTTGTGACACTTAAGTCATCCATAGTGAACACTTCAGTCATCCGCTGCGAACACTTTAGTCATCCGCTGTGAACACTTTAATCATCCGCTGTGAACACTTTAGTCATCCACTGTGAACACTTTAGTCACCGTTGTGAGCACTTTAGTCGTCCGCTGTGATCACTTTGTCATCCGCTGTGAGCACTTTAGTCTCCGCAGTTAACAATTTAGTCATCTGCGGTGAACACTTTAGTCATCCGCAGTGAACACTTTAGTCATCCGTTGTGAGCACTTTAGTCATCCGCATGGAGCAATTTAGTCACCTCTGTGATCACTTTAGTCATCCGTTGTGAGCACTTAGTCATCCGCAGTGAGCAATTTAGTCATCCTCTGTGATCACTTTAGTCATCCGCTGTGAACACTTTAGTCATCCCCTGTGAGCACTTTAGTATCCGCTGTGAGCACTTTAGTCATCCGCTATGAACACTTTAGTCATCCGCTGAGAGCACTTTAGTTATCCGTTGTGAGCACTTTAGTCAACCACTGTGAGAACTTTAGTCATCCGTAGTGAACACTTTTGTCATCCGCGTGAACACTTTAGTCATCCACAGTAAACACTTTAGCCATCCGCTGTGAATACTTTAGTCATCCAAAGTGACACTATAGTTATCCATAATGAACACTTTAGTCATCCGCTGTGAAGACTTTAGTCTCTGTTGTGAACACTTTAGTCATCCATAGTGAACACTTTAGTCATCCGCTGTCAACACTTTAGTCATCCGCTATCAAAACTTTTCATCCTCAGTGAACACTTTAGTCATCCGCAGTGAACACTTTAGTCATCCGCAGTGAACACTTTAGTCATCCGCTGTGAACATTTTAGACATCCGTATGAACACTTTAGTCATCCGCTATGACACTTTAGTAATCGTGTGGAACACTTAGTCATCCATAGTGACCACTTTAGTCATCCGCTGTGAACACTTTAGTCATCCGCTGTGAACACTTTAATCATCCGCTGTGAACACTTTAGTCATCCACTGTGAACACTTAGTCAACCGTTGTGAGCACTTTAGTTGTCCGCTGTGATCAATTTGTCATCCGCTGTGAGCACTTTAGTCATCCGCATTAACATTTAGTCATCTGCGGTGAACACTTTAGTCATCCGCAGTGACACTTTAGTCATCCGTTGTGAGCACTTTAGTCATCCCGCAGTGAGCAATTTATTCATCCTCTGTGATCACTTTAGTCATCCGCTGTGAACAACTTTAGTCATCCCCTGTGAGCACTTAGTCATCCGCTGTGACACTTTAGTCATCCGCTATGAACACTTTAGTCATCCGCTGAGAGCACTTTAGTCATCCGTTGTGAGCACTTTAGTCAACCGCCATGAGCACTTTAGGCAACTGCTGTGAGAACTGTCATCCGTAGTGAACACTTTAGTCATCCGCGGTGAACACTTAGTCATCCACAGTAACACTTTAGTCATCCGCTGTGAATACTTTAGTCATCCACTGTGAACACTATAGTTATCCATAATGAACCTTAGTCATCATCCGTTGTGGACACACTTTAGTCATCTTTGAACACTTTAGTCATCCATAGTGAACACTTTAGTCATCCGCTGTCAACACTTTAGTCATCCGCTGTCAAAACTTTATTCATCCTCAGTGAACACTTTAGTCATCCGCAGTGAACACTTTAGTCATCCGCTGTGAACACTTTATCATCCGATTTGAACACTTTAATCATCCGCTGTGACACTTTAGTCATCCGCAGTGAACACTTTAGTCATCCATTGTGAACACTTTAGTCATCCGCTGTGAGCACTTTAGTCATC